>WOVY01002859.1:0-500450 GCA_013436015.1 Rhipicephalus annulatus | reverse complement strand
TGTAGGAAAAGAAGAGAGTAACAAAATGGGAGCAGTGCAGGATGAAGCCAGCCGCCGAACATGCGGCGAAAGGAACCAAGCATTCGTCATGGCAGAACTTGACAGCTCGCCCTTAGTTGCTTCCGAAGATGTACGAGGTGAGAGCTTTCCCGGCGCCTCTTCTTCCCGACGGTGCGGCCCCAATTATTGATAAGCACACACCGTTAGGCAGCTCCAAGGCCAGCGGCAGCAGCAATGGCAAACGCCGTCTTGCCGAAAAAAATATATAAGAGAGGAAGCACTAAAGCAGCAAGGCCACTCTCTCCGCGCATCGAGGCGTGAATAAAAGAAGAAAAAAAAGCAAATACGAAGGACAGGTTTGGACGAGTGAAGCTGCTCTTTTTTGCGGGTCATGGAGAACGCATGCTGCTATAACATTCCGGAAGACGTAAGGCTTTGCCCTTCGTGGGTTCTGGCTTGCCTCAGTAAGCGCGAATGAGAAAGGGAGGAAAGACGTAGAGAGAGTTGAAGAAGCGGCCTCGACACCTGATCACTGCTTCACATTTGTCATCGTCAGTGTGAAACATGTATAAACGTAGCACGGGTCAGGGCTCGCACAGTACATAGCTCGAATAAGCTACATACGTTGTTAACAAAAGTTGTATCCCGAGACTTCGAACCTTCCTGTTCCGGTCCGAAAACCACTTACCATTCTTTTCACCTCGTCCCCCTCATCTCAGTTTCATGTCTTCGTGCCTAATTCGCCACGCAACAAAGGGAACCAAGGAGGAAGTCCGCGTCATATTCAAACTTCCGGATGACGTGAATTGAACTTCGGCAAACGCTCCTTTGCGTTGCTTAGCTCGGAGTGGCTTGCATCAATATTCGTGTGTCGCGCGCGTACGCTGGAGCTCACGACAGCTACTTCAGGATTCGATTGATGGGGATGTGCTCGAGGAAAAAGCTAGAAAGTACGAAGCTCTGTGAGAAAAGAGGGTTTCAAAACGAAATCGCAGGCCGACAGATGCTTCTGAACAGCGAGATCCAAATGCAATTTTGATATCGAGGCTGTTGAATACTCGAGCCGGGAATAGAAAAGAAATCAAGATTTTTTTTTTGTCACGAGCAACAAGCCCTCTCAGCATTGGATATAGAAATGCAGTTTTCCATACGCGGTCTCTACGAAAAGTGTTAGCAAAACGATAAAATAATAATATGAGCACGACATACAGAGAAAGAGAGAAAGCACGTGACGAACGTGTAAGCACTTTCTTTTTTATCATTTTCCTTTCAATCAACAAAGAGCATCCAATCACGGAATCTATGCATCTTTACGAAGGTGAGCTTTTGCGAGAATGCGCTCAGAACGAAAACCTATCGCACCAGTGAGTCGGGAGAGAAGAACCCCACCGAGTGATTCATATTTAACATTCGTTTCACTCACCGGTTTAGCGCAAATCAAACACGATGTATAATGAATGTAGGCCCATCTTTTCTACGGGCGCTTGCAGGTGCTTGGTACGCTGCACAGAGCTAATAAATACGCGCACGAAAAACGTTTCAACGAATGTCAACTGACTTTCGGTTTCGGTGCAAGGCGAATTATAATAGGTGTTTATTCCCCTTAGTGCTTCGCTCCGTACCACATAATGTTTTTTTATCTTTTTCGTGAATCGCGGGCACATTAACAGGCAATCTTTTATTTTCTCGAAGGAAAGAAGCAGACTGCCTAATAAGATGAGCTCCGGTAGAATCGTTAACATTAGGCAGGAAGTAATGCCAGTATCATCCAGAGACGTATGACACCACAAATACAATGACTTTTTTTCGTTTTTGTGCTCCGAGAAAGTTCATTGTGTGCTGAAAAAAAGTAAGTAGCTGACGATGTTCTGAACATAATGAAAGTGTAAAATCAGTTCCAAAATTCTTACTAGTGTGCTTTTTTTAGACTGCACCTCAAAAAATAAAAAAGTGTCCTTTGAGTCTTTTTTTCTTCTGCGTGAATTCTAACTCGGCACGTGCACTACTCTTTAAAAAGGCATGCGAACTTTGAAGATCATTATTATACTCTCTTCAGAGAGTCTAAAGCCCAAAATGGTGTTAATGTTTCTCCTTATAGAAAGGCAAACGTGTGGTAAGTCTAGACTTTCAAAAGAAAGTCAAAAGACTTTTTTTCTTTCCTTTGAGAGTAAGTTGCCACTTCGCTCTGGTAAAAAAAAAACAGGTCAAGCGGCTGAAGAAAGCAATATCAGTACGAGATGACGGGCCACGATGTTTCGCCTTACAACTGCGCACGTTCGTTACTTAAAGGGGTGTTGTGACACGGTTTCAAGTAATAATGAAATGGCTTCAATAAATCGACTGCTAAGACAACTTTTTTTAGAATTCGTCAAGTACTAGCGGAGCTACATGGGTGTGTTGCACGCCTGACCCGCTTTTTTTTCTCCTCTCGTACAGGTGAGCGTTCTAAAAGCTATGCAGGGAGGCGGATGACAAGGGAGCAAGAGGATTCGTCCTTTTGTCAATGCGCAGTGACCTTGAGCACTTTCTTTTCATTCCTTTTTTGAGCACGTGGCTTACTTTCAGTTTGGTCGAGAGAGAGATAATAAAATGTTTAATAAGATTTCCTACTCGAGTGGATCGGTATGTAAGATCCTTAGTCAAGGATCCGATTGGCGCGGGGCGCTGTCCTCTCACGTTTCCCGAGGCACGCAGGCAGGTTGCGGCATCTGGTGGCGAATACGGTAACTATGAAGGTCATGATGCTGAATTCAGTCAATGGCCATAGACTTCTGTGTATAACGCAGCGATTTGGGTATATGACATCATTGTAGACAAAAGAGGGAGCTATTCATAGCATGTTTTGAGCATGCATTTTGAATTTCTGGCCGCGTGCTGCGCTCTAATGCTTGGCTCACGTGTTCTGAGGAAGCTTGACTACTGATTGGCAGTGCTTTCTGACCACGCTGAAAAGGTGTTGCAGGGTCTCTTTAACACTTATTGTCCACGAACGTTCAGACCCTTAGTATGTTAACAATGACAAAGTTTATAGACTGGCGCTTTGAGCGTGTCTGGACTGCTAACGCCAATTAAAGTGTAAAAGGGGCAGTATTATACAGTTTCGCAAATAACTTTCCGTTTTCCGGCGCGGGAGTATTTTTAAAGCTCCTTCGCAGTCGGGGAAATGTGAAATCGTGGTTTTGGTTGTCGCAACGACCCGCTCTAGTGGGTGCTACACGCAAACGCCGAAATCTGACGTGTTCATCTGAGCATCAATCTCTGGTTCATGGTAGCAACACAGACACGGAAGGTGACTTCGATTCGCCAGCTCTCAGTACGGACGGTGACAGTTCGTCAAACAACCACAGGACATTAGAAGGTTTCCGCCAATAAGGTTCGCTCTCTCTTTGGGCCGTTTCATTACTGCCCCGAGTTTATGTAAACGTAAGTGGTGCATACTAAATAAAGGTGACAGCTGTTATCAGAAAGGTGTCAACTTTGTTCGAACGGGAGCACTTGGGGCCGGCTGAGCGGAGTTCCATCTATGAAAACAGCTAGGAGTGGACCTTGACCTAGCACTATGGAGAGCTGCGTGGAGGCTTCTTTGTTTTTTTTTACTTTTTTTCACTGTAATGGTCAGAAGAACGTGTGGTCATACACATAAACAAGTATGGAAGGATGCATACTTTTGAAAGTCTATAGCACAGTGGGCTGATCTTTGTTTCACCATGTCAAGAAACTGACGCGTTGTGGCATTCTAGTGGCACTACTACTTATATTGAAAACGATAGTCATTCTCGATATACTTCAACGCAAAAATTTTAGTCTGTCTGTCGGTCGACTTGTCTGTCTGCGAATGGAAACGGCTAAAGTTCAACCACTCCCTCAACGCCCACTAACTTTGATCTAGGTACTGCGTTCATACTTGTGAGAATTGTCAATTATAAAGCAAATATCCACATATATGAGGCACAATATCAACACGTCAGTATTCTTCGGTGTGTTTGTTTACACTAGAAAAAAAAATATATGAGTAATTCTACGGACTGTAGCGTTTACTGCGCTGCGCTGACAATGCGACGTTATGCACGAAAAGTTGAATGTTTCATAGGCTTGGCGAAGACGATACGTTGCGGCCGCCTACCTATGGCCTTACATTTTGCAAATTATGGCCTCCAAGACTGCGCGCGCACGCCGCGCGCTCGCTATATTGGAGGCCATTATTTCGTTTTTTAAGATCCCTGCCAGATGGCGCTCATGTCTCAAGCAGCGCCTCCGAAATTTCATTCACCCATTTTCTAGAGCAGAAACCAAAAGAAACACAAGGATCTATTTAGTAGGCTTGCAATCATGAGGGAATATTGCTCAGCATTGCTATAATTGCAAATGTCACCCAAACTTCATGGAATCTACTACTTTGGCGAACAGCAAAGACAAATTCAGAAGAGCAATTACGGAAGCATACTTTGTGATGTCTGTGAAGTTTGGTGCATGGGGGAAGCGAAGTGATTTTAAATAAAAAAGAAGAGAAAAGTGAGCCCCGTAACTATCTCTCAGGGGGTGGACACCTAAACAGTAGCTCAGAGGAATAGGAGTAGAGAAGGGAATAAAAGGATAGGATTAACAGGTAGAGAGATAGAGAGAGAGGAAGGAGAGAGCGAGGCGCGGGGACAGCTACGACGTAATTGAGAAGAAGAAGGAAAGATGGAGACGGTCGCAGGAGTCCGAGAACGGGGCACCACTGGCGAGAGCTCTTGTCAGCAACAGGAGATAGTGCAGGGCTAATCTAGTCGGTCAAAGCTACGCTGTCGTCGTTGACGGAGACCAACGTCAGGAGGTGGCGTAGGACCAACCCAGTCAACCAGAGCTGCGCTGTCGTCGGAGATCGCGAGGGCACAACCGGTAGGCACGGAATCCAGCAAATGGGTCCAAGTTTCGCGCATGCACTATCTCATGTTCAGTGGAACTCACACGTAGACAAGTATAGCATGTTTAGAAAGGCGAATATAACGTTTTTAGACACTTGTGCTATCTTTGACACACGTACGAAGCAAGGAAAACGATAATATCAAATATAATCACGTGTTTTACTGCATAGGTATCACCCCAGTAAGATAGTGTGGCGTATGCCTTCAGTTCCCTCTTCTTTGTATGTTACCCCACCCCCTTCTCGCTTTTTTGTTTCAATCAATTCATTCGTTAGATACGGTTTTTCCAGTCCAGATTTTTTATTTTTTAGCTTTGCAGTGCTGTTTTTACCTACATCAAGTAAATATTTTATTCCTTCTCTCCAGACAGAAGGCTGTCAACTATCGACGAAATTCGCAGTGAAACATGCAGATACGGGGTCATTTTTTTCTAAGTAAATGACATTTGTACTTACAGAGCTTACATTTGCAGTATTATTCTATAACTCTTTTTATTCAAGGCGCATGTTTCAATTTTCATTTTTCATGCTTACAGGGCGCAAGATAAAGCCATGCAAAACTGGTCCCTTTCATTCAAATTTTCTCTGTGGTGTGACGTCATAGATGACGCTCCGGCGCAGAACAGCTGGCGCTGGAACATGATACGGTGACTGGAAGAACCACTGCTGCGCTTTTCAACGTTAGAAAACCCCACAGCGTTCTGTGTGAAAAACTTCACGAGCACGTACGGCTCCATTCTCCTCCTCTTATTTTCATATAACGATGAAAAGAAGAAGGAAATGTTTGATGCTGACTAGGCTAATCTCACTTACTCCAGCACCGCATAACCTCTGCCTTTTCGCAAATATGTGACAAACCACAGAAGTACCGATGCCCGGACCCACTGCCTCGTAGAAGATGCAGCCCCGCCACAGTGGTCTAGTGGCTAAAGTACTCGGTTGCTGATCCGCAGGTCAGGGGATCAAATCCCGGCTGTGGCGGCTGCATTTACGATGGAGGTGGAAATGTTGTGGGCCCGTGTACTCAGATTTGGGTGAACCTTAAAGAACCCCAAGTGGTCGAAATTTTCGGAGCCCTCCACTACGGCGTCTCTCATAATCATATGGTGGTTTTGGGACGATAAACCCCACAAATCAATCAATCAGTCATCATAGAGGATGCGAACAGTTCTTGCAACTCTCCCGTCAGAATGGAGAACTCGTAACCTTTATAGATTATGTTTTTATAGCCTGTAAAAAAATGAATACACAGAGATAACGCTACGCATTTTATCAGTGCTTGTTTGTTGACTTTGGCTGACGCAGACCGTCCAAGTCACGTGCTTTTTCTCGACAACATTCGACGGGGCAAACGAACTTGTGTGACGCACGGTAACACAACGCTTCAACGCTGCATATGTTCTCGCTATCCTGACCGGCTGAATCCACGCGCAAGACGACTTAAAAGCCCTGAACACAGATACACAGTGCATTCTTTAGGTCGCTCTCGTTTCGTATCTGTGGCCTTTTATCGCTGTTTACGATGTCTCAATTCTAGAATAAGCACGATACGTGACTTCTTTCCTTTTTCGTTCTCGCATCATACTTTCTACAGTGCGACGCCCCACCCACCATCTTTAATAAGCCTGCACAATCCTAGCGCGAACCACCAGCGTCGTTCATCGTCGCGCTGGTGCGAAGCTTCGGCGTGAAGCCTCTTCGAGCACCGGCTGTTGGATCTTCTCTCGTCCGTGCAAAGCTGGGCCCTTGTTGCCTGCCTGAGGCTTCGTCGCCGGCAAACGTCTCTCGGGGGACAAAGCCTATAGCTTCGGAGCCAGAAAGGAGGAAAGGCGTTGCATCCCTTTTTCCTCCATCTCGCGGGAAAACACGCATCCCTTTACATAAACGCAGCTTCCCCTCTTGAACCCTATCGCCTTTCTTCCCTTCCTTCCCAGTCCCACTCTTCAACGGCGGGATCGGCCGCGACAGGCGGCAAACCCCTTGTAGGGCTTCCCATATGCGTCCCATAGCGCCCATTATCCTCACTAAGCAGGGCTGCTGCCTCACGCGAGACGAAGTAGAGCGGTAAGAAAAGAAAGAAAGCGAAATATAGAAGCCCGTTGTGGATTTCATGTGGCCGAGCAGCTTAAAATAAAGAAGGAGAAAGAAGAGAAGAGCCATCTCATTTATAGGGTCAAGTATCGGGTGCGTAAAATGAAACGAGTTGCACTCTCAAGTTCAACGAGTGAAAAAAGAAACGAAGATATAAAACAGCAAGTACTCATGCTATACGCTTCGAAAACTCTGTCTTCGACTTTGCAGATATAAAGCTTTCTCCGAGCCTTCAATGAGGTTGAATGAGGTAATAAAGTGAACAAGGGAAGGCACTATATATATATATATATACACACCCTTTTCATGGTGGCCGCCAAAGGTCGGGACTCATTGGTTGGGACTCGTGTAACAGCATCTAGGTCTTCGAGTCAACGAGTGCCGCTCGCATTGCCTGAAACACACAGCGCAAACACAACGGTGCAGAAAAAGAAGTAAAATGCAGAAACTTTAGATGGTGTTCAGACGGACGTGTGGAGATAAAAACAGAGATGAATATAAGATGACGTCCGCAACATGCATTTTAGCCTCGATTGTGAAGCGTTTAACTTAGGTCAGTAAGAAATTCCCTTATTTTCATGTCTGAGAGACATGCTTTAACTGCTTACGCGATAAGCCTTCGCTAAAAAGATGCACGTGAAATTGGAGAATATCTTGTTTATCTTCGGGAATTTCTAATATACATCTGCGCCTCTGTGCATTGAAAGTCCGTGAGTACCTTTACTTTCTCGAGCCTGCAACCGGAGTTTCGGGCTAGCAGCTGTGACCCCAACACTACGTCAGCACCGGACGGTACAGTGTTGAAACAGCCCAGGTGCCGCTTCATTACTACTGGTAGCGGGAGTAGAACTGAGAGTGCATGAACAATAGTTGATTGGATGCAGCGTGTGCGTGCATGATCACCAAGACTCGATTATGACTGTTGAAAAAAAAAAGTGGAAAGAAGACTCAATATTACCTACTTGCTACCGCGAAGATACTGATTGTTAAGTAAAGAAAGATGTGGGATTGATCGAGGGCTCGTTTCTTTGTTAGACACAATCTAATGAAGACCAACAGATAATGAAGGTGATGAATGTAGAGGAGAATTATTCTGTGGAAACAGGCTGACCAGTGACGATGCTGTTAGGCATCGACAAACTGTATATTTTGTCTGAATCCATTTATGGTAGATGCGAACCAGAACAGGTGCAATCGTCTCGTGCGTTGTGCGTCGTCATCATCTTTACCTGGTCGGATTCTCGTGACCCGAATTAGTGCATCACAATTTGCAGTTTTTAATTGTGCGGTCTTAACTGAGACATAAACAAAAAAAGAATTAAAATGCAGCAAGAACCAACCTGCCGTAAAGCGTATTTCGAACTTCCAAACTTCATATAACGCGTCCGATGCTCCACGAATTGAGCTACGGTGGTGGTCGCGTTACTATCCACTGTGCCGGGTATTTAAGCTCAAATAAATCTAAGAGTGTTAAACAGTGCCCCTCGCAGTTATAGCGGCAAGTCTGGAACACTCTTTTTCATAGCAAGAGCATTTGTATGGACACTCTCGGCGAATTTTTGTATGAGAATTAAAATTCGCCTTTAAAAATGAAAAAAAAAGCACCGGCAACACCTTGTGTCAGACGCCACCGCTTGGCGGGAGGCGCAGAGGGTCACTCCAACCGCCGTATAGTTTAAAAGAAAAGGAAATATGAATAAGCTTTGGGTTCTGCATTGTCGACACTTGTAGCCTGTTGCTCAGACACAAAGGCGTAACAACTGTGAAAGTTCTTACTCACCGCTAGTCCTTTGTACACCTGTGCATTCTTTTCGAGCACCCTTCTTTGTGCTTCAGCGACGCGCTGGAAGGGTCGAGCTGCTTGTCGCTCTTCGTGTGACATTCCAATTTCTTGATAACGCGAACTCATTGCCTCGCCTTTGCGGCAAAACTCTCTTTTTCTTGGCAGCAGGCGTCGTAAGCCCGAGATGTCATTACACGCTGAAAGGTGACAAATAAACCCACGCACAATATACCTAAGGCATCAAGTCTGCTGTTACGAAATCCCGCAATGAATGAACTTTCGTGGGATCAAATTGAAGACGGAGATATCAAAGCCGACACGTGTTCCTCTTATTTTAAAGTTTCAATTGGCCGGTGTACGTATTTAGTCATTTTTTATGGCCACAAAACGGGCTTCTAGAGCATACACTCTCGATCAGAGCAAAGCTGCTTCGAGCTGCGTATTAATACCGAGGAACCTATCCCAAAGGAGCGTTTATGCCGAAAAAAAAAACTTTGGCGATATGAAACAATTTATATTATATCAGCAATAAGTGCAACAGTACGCTCGCAAAGACAACAATACTCGTCACTGTCTGCTAAATGTAATGAAAAAAAGTTTGAAGAAATACAGAGGCCTTTGACTTTCGGTCAGCACCCTGCCGAAGTGTCGGGACAGAAGCGCTTGTGTTGATTGTTCTGTGTAATAGTTGCTGCGCTTCCTGCCAAGATGACAAAGAAGATCGCCACGCGAGGGGTGGGTGGACGTCTCCCAACCCTCAAGGAAGAATTCTCGAAAAAAGAAAGGTGGTTTTTAATAAACCAAGAAAGAAACAAAAGCGACTGGTTAAAGTTGACAGGCTTAGGCGTGTCAACCGTGACAACTTCAAATGTCACAGGGCTCTCAGCTTTGAGGAGCCAGTCAAGGTGACGTCACGATTGCAGTTTACTGTGTAGTTTTTCTGCGAAAGATTCAGCCGAGTCAGTGTGATTCGCAGGAGGAGCCGTCTATTGTGAAATAAAAAGAAGCTGCTGAGAATTCTTGTCTACGATTTGCTGACATTTACGCACGGCAAGCTGCTTTCAAAAGAAAAATAAATGCAAAATTCACAGCAAAACCGCTTCACTGTAGCTATAGGGACGAGTAAGTATGCGGTTTACCCGCCACGGTGGTCTACTACAATAAAGAAACAAAAAAATCACCAATGATTACGATACTTCCAACTGCGAATTCGAAGAACTTTTTTCGGGTGTTTTATGTATGTATGTATGTATGTATGTATGTATGTATGTATGTATGTATGTATGTATGTATGTATGTATGTATGTATGTATGTATGTATGTATGTATGTATGTATGTATGTATGTATGTATGTATGTATGTCGATGAGATGAGTGACGATGGAGGTGAACGAGATATTCTCGAGCATAAGTGGTAGGAGGACTTGTTTGGCTTTATGTCGATATTAAGGTCACATTAACGTGACCTTAACATAGCATTTAGGGAATGGGTTGTATATTATGCCAAAACATATCTCGTTATGCAGTGAACACAGCATATATACAGTAAACACATCATCACAATGTCTTAAACCTTTGTACTTCGGTATGCCCTTACACCTCAGTTGTTGTTGAATAGACCTTTTCACTCAAGGCGTTCTGGGCGCCGCCATAGGCCTCTCTGGGCTGTTGGTGACGCGCGTGATTCCCCAAGAAATGCACTGCCTAGGCTGTGGCGTTGGCTATCGTACTCTCGTGCAACAGCCCAGAAAGGAGGAAATCCTCCTCTCCGTAAAAAAGGTCCATACATGCACACCGCTTCCTTTGGCACGAAAAACCTCTACATTTACAAATAACAATAACGAGTAGTAGTATCCTATACATCATGTGCTCCAAAGTATTATAGCGATAGCAATTATATGGACACTCTCGCCTGGATTTTGCCGCCATCGTCGTCGGCGTCGGTGACCACCGTCATTCACCGTGTATATATATATATATATATATATATATATATATATATATATATATATATATATATATATATATATATATATATATATATATATATATATATATATATATATATATATATATATATATAAACACACAAGTAGATCTTCCGTGAGCGGTCACAACGTGATTTATTTCGACGTTTCAGCCTAGAGACTGGCCTTCGTCAGGATTAAAGGTACAGTTTGTCGGTGCTCAGCTTTATATAATCTAAAATCAGAGGGAAAGTGGAAAAAGACAGAAAAAAGAAAAAAAAGAGAAAGGAATATAAGGTGGACTCCCCCGGGTGCCCCCCTTCCACTCTTCCTTCCACTTCCCCCTTCATCTCTCTCCCCTTTCTCCCCTTCACATTTCTGGTGCCAGTGGTCTGTATGCTTCCTTTCACTAACGTATTCTTCCCGACCACACGGCGCCTCCTGGCTCTGGCGGTTCGGTGTGGGGCAAAAAAGAGATTTTTTAGGAAGTTTTAAGCCTTTAACGACTCGGTGCCCCATCAACATTTGGTCGTAGAAAGAGGGGTGCCCCGTAATGCGGCAGAGGCTGGTAAGCGGGCTTTTTTGAAAGTTTTACGCCTTTAACTACTCGGCGCCCCGCCAACATTTCGTCGTAGAATGAGAGGTGCCGCGTATTGCGCAGTACGAGGCACCCCTCTTTCTACGACGAAATGTTGACGGGGCGCCTAGTAGTTAAAGGCTTAAAACTTCTTAAAAAAGCTCTTTTTTTGCCCCACGCCGAACCGCCAGAGCCAGGAGGCGCCGTCTGGTCGGGAAGAATGCGTTAGTGAATGGAAGCATACACAAACCGCTGACATCAGAAAGGTGAAGTGCAGAAAGGGGAGAGGGATGAAGGGGGAAGTGGAAGGAAAAGTGGAAGGGGGGCACCCGGGGGGAGTCCACCTTATATTCTTTTTCTCTTTTTATTCTTTTTCTTTTTTCTCTTTTTTCTTTTTCTTCTTTTTTCTTTTTTGTTTTTTCCCTCTTTCTCTGTGATTTGAGATTGTATAAAGCTGAGCACCAGCAAACTGTACGTTTAATCCTGATGAAGGCCAGACTCTAGGCCAAAACGTCGAAATAAACCACGTTGTGACCGCTCACGGAGGATCTACTTGACTACATGCAACGTCCATGCCTGCCTATATATATATATATATATATATATATATATATATATGCAAGAAGAGAAAATTAATCCAGAAAAATGCTCTGGCTTGGAATCGAACGTTCGACCTATAGCTTGTGAGTTCGTAGCATTTTAGCTAATAAACCACGAAGGAGCACCTCCTTTAAAGCTAAAGCTGCAATCTACTTATTTGTAGTACTTACCGCAGGCGGAGCCGATCTCGGGGGGAACTATCGTGTTCTCAGCAGATGGCGCAATGAGCGCAAGTCGCCAGATCATCACGGCGCGGTGACGCGCGCTCATGCGTTGATCTCTCACGCGTCCTTTGCCCCGTGGAGAGGGGGTGAGGTAGACAATCACGCGCGCGCGCTTATTTCGCGTTGGGAAGTCATACGCCTTTAGTTTTCACTGTAACGGTTCTGTTGTAGTTACCGGGAGCACAAAGGTCACTGCACTCACTGCAATGTCTCCGTTTGCAAAAATGGCATGTTTCTCCGACACAGCGAAGTAACAACTGCGACACTTATTCGCGTTCATCTGTACCTGTGCGCACGTTTCGTGCGTCATTTGTACTTGAGCTATGTGGGGAACGTTTCTATCTGATTGCCGTTTTTCGCGTGACATTCCAATTTGTTGCTATCACATCCATTGCTTCGCCTTTAAGGCAAAGCTGTCGATTTTTTATGTGGTCGCTAGATTTCAGTTTTAACTTATCTTTCAATGGGTGAGTTTTCTTCTTACCTGCAAAGTCGAAGTGCAGCGTATATAGTCTCTGTAATATACATAATATATATAAGCCACTAGACAGCTAACTCGGACCTTTTTTCAACGATATGATGGCTTTGTCACTGCAACATACTATATCGCATATAGTTTTATTTGTTTCTGTCATGTAGCTGCTGTCTGATAATTAGGAAAGACTGTCACCCCGTTAGGCAAGTTATAAGAGATATTTTAGGTGGTCTCTACAAAATTAGGCGCTACTGTTTAGTGCAATTATTCATAGCCTACTTCAGTGGTCTAGTAATTTGAAGGGAGCAAAGTCTCAGTTTCGACACACGTGGCAACGTCTTTCTCTTTTCACATTAATTTGTTGCTGTCCTTACTAGTATAAGTTCTCAGTAGATCTATAATATTTAAGCAATTATGATGCTATTTCTGATTGCTTTCAAGACATTAGATGTTTCTCAATTTAAATAAATACCGGTAGCGCAGCTTTACGCCTCAAACAACTAAAGATCCATCTAGCTATGTCAATTTGCAGGTGCATATTGGTTTTATTGCTTTTTTGAACCCCATCTCTGTTGTTTTTTGTGTCCTCTAAATTATGTAACCTAAATTACAAGAAGCATGACTGCTGAGTGTGTGTGCAAATGCGTTTGCAACCCAGCGTCATCCGCCAAGCTCAATGCATCAATCTACAATATTGCGCCTGTAAAGCGTGCTTTGTCACAGTAACTTAGTGCGTGAGAAGAAGAGAACTATTTGAAGACGAAGCCTACGCCAAGAATCTCGGACAGTGTCGTTCCTTTTCTTGAGCGCCTTTCGTAGTTACACGTGTTTTCTAACAATCAACAAATCAAATAATCAATCGGTAATTGAATGTAGGAGGTTGAAATAGTTGAAATAAAGAAGAGAAAATGGACATGGGCCGGGCATGTAGCGCGTAGACAGGATAACCGCTGGTCATTAAGGGTAACTAACTGGATTCCCAGAGAAGACAAGCGAGTTAGGGGGAGACAGAAGGTTACGTGGGCAGACGAGATTTAGAAATTTGCGGGTATAAATTGGCAGCAGCAAGCACAGGACCGGGTTAACTGGCAGAACCTAAGATTGGCACCCCGAACATTAAAAAATACGGCCTATCTCACATGTATTAGACCGATTTTGGAATACGCATGTCCTGTGTGGGACCCGATGCAGGCGAACTTGATTGATAAGCTTGAAAAAATACAAAACAGCGCTGCGCGGTTTGTTTTAGGGCGGTACGAGCGGAGAGACAGCTGCAGTGCTATGAAAGCTGAATTGGGTTGGGAATTGCTTTCTTTACGCAGGAAAAAACTGCGTTTGAAGTTTTTCTTTTCTGTTTTTCATGGGCGGACTGGGATTGACCGTCATAACTATTTCAGTGAACCCAGCTACATATCTAGTCGACATGACCACCGACGCAAAGTGAAAGAGTATCGAGTAAGAACGACCATGTTTTATAATTCCTTTTTTGTGATGACCATTAGAGATTGGAACCAGCTGCAAGACGAGCAAGTGTGCTGTATAAACGAAGAATTGTTTTATTCCAGTCTGTAACCCCCCTGCTGTAACGCCTTTTGAGCAAAGCGGGGCACTCACCGAATAAAGAATAAAGAATAAAGAACATGGGAGAGGCCTTTGTCCTGCAGTGGACGTAGTAAGGCTGATGACGATGATGATGATGATGAATTTAATGTGGAAGCGACAGTCATAAGGTCATTATGCTGGCCAAAACGAGATAATAATAATAATAATAATAATAATAATTATTATTATTATTATTATTTTATTATTATTATTATATTATTATTATTATTATTATTATTATTATTATTATTATTATTATTATTATTATTATTATTATTATTATTATTATTATTATTATTATTATTAAACAATACATAAACCAATACAAATTAATAATACAACACAGACACTCTTCTCAAAATTCAAATAAAACATGAAAATACACAGAAAAATAAATCAGCGCGAAATGAGCAGATTAAAAATACAAGGCCACAATCATAGAAAGGAAGTGAAAAATAAAAGGTAATCAAGACAACTACGTAAAAACCTTCCTGAAAGAAGGAAAGGGAAGAATCATTACATTGTGAAAAAAAAATAAGTTAAGGTCAGCCACAACAACCTTTCTGCTGGTCCATGTGCGGTTGACACGAGGCACAGAAAGTGCACGACTTATTTGGTAAGCGCGGTGGGCGAGAACTACACAGCCAATGATGCAGCCGTTGCCCAGCTTTGCTTGCCCAATCCCTGCGGCACACACTTCCTTCTTGGTTTGACACTCGCGCCTACTGTGCGCTCTTCCGGGTTGACCCAATTCCTTCGGCACGCACTAGATCGCGTGGCTACACCACTAACGGCGACGCCGCTAAACGCAGGAACGGGTGCCTCAGAGCTGCGTCAGAAAAGCCAAGGTGTTCTAGCAGTTATGGGACTCGGCCACTGATCCGAAGGTCACGAAATTAAATCCCCGAATCTCGGCCGTAGTGGCCGCACTTTCGATGGAGACAAAAGTTTATGAGGCCCGTGCACTTAGATGTGGGTGCGCGTTCAAGAATCGCAAGATGCGCGAGATTTTCGGAGCCCTCCACTACGGCGTTCCTTGTGATCATTTTGCGGTTTCGAGACATTATGCACCAACAATAATTGCTCATCATATTACAGCAGAAAGACAAGGGGCATACTGCTTTTCTTTTATGACACACCCGCGGGCGTTTCTTCACAGAGTTCTTACCTACGTACACTAAAAAGAACAAAGCTTTGGGGGCCGGTTTATGTGACAGTAACTTTTTTTATCATTTTAGTTCATTACTGACAGTTCGTGTCATTACTGACATGATTTGATAGTAGAGGAATACGCTCGTGGGTGGCACTGGCTTCTTGTCGCAAGGAAGTGTCACGCGAACTAAGAGTTTCTGCGGCCTTACGTCCGTTCGACTAGCCGGGGTCCTCTAACGTGCCCTACCATCGCACAGCATGCACGGGTCTCCAGCATTCCGCCTCCGTCGAAACGCTAAATGCTCCGTCGAAATGCCGGGGTCGAACCCAGATCTTTCGGGTCCACCACAGAGTTCAAAACGTTACGATGTACAACTAGTGGTCATGTACCAAATCTTCTCCGCCCTAATCGCCAACGACACATAAATGAGACAGGTATACAATTGCACTTGTACTTGTATACTTCGTTGGCGTCTTGTGGTTTGTGGTGGTCTTGGGGAGGTAGTGGCGCTATAATCGATGTTAGTCAGCGAGCATACCTAGTCGACAATCGTTACGTATGAAAATATCGCGCTTAGACCACAGGGGTGTTGTCACTAGGCGTTGATCAGCCCCACGTATTGAAGGAACGTAATCGATAAGTTTTGAGGAGGAGCACGAGATGGCGTAAACTGCAGCTCTTGCGGGAGCAATACTTGGCGCAGTGCCTTCCTTGCCTCCGCTATGGCGCACTGACCTCTAATCATTGTTCTGCAAGCGATCTAAGTGCGAAATATTTGTTTGCACTTCGCTCCCTTGCATATGCAACCGTGGATCGAACTCAAGACGTTGTGAGCACCGGAGTGCGTATCTTCTACTTCACCTCTGTTTGAGTTTTTTGGCTATTAAAACATCACCAGCAATCCGCTGTTTGTGTGTGTTTGATTTATAGGCCTGCGAACTTGGTGCTAGAACATGACCCGTCTTTTTTTAATTAAAGATAAGAGTATAGCACTGAGTAAACGACAACATGACAAGCAAACGATCGCGACGTGGCGATACTCTGACTAAGCAACAGCCCATGAATTTCTCAGTAGCAAAGACCTGTTGAGGAGACGTCGCCGAGGCCTTTCGATGACAGCACAAGCAACTAGCGTGGAACAGAACAAACTTCGCCCAGAGCAGTAAGCAGACTGTCCTCATCTTGTCACCGACTGCTGTTTGCTGCAAACAAGTTGACACATTGCGTTGTCACGGACTCCACTCGCCATTTGTAAACACACTGACCAGAACAAACAACCATGATAGCGAGCTTCACTAGCTCAGTTTTTTTTATTTTACCGCTACTTTTTCATTCATTTGTTTCCCATTTATCTCGTGTGTATTCTGTACTGCTGTCATTAGGCAAAACGCTATCACATTAAAATTTAACGATACATCTGACTGTCTCACCGTCAAGTGACACGGTGCAAACAACTTTAGTAGAGACGAAGTTCTTCTGTCATTTGGGGCGATGTACAGAGAACTGTGCAATACGAAGGAATGAGAAATGCTGATGTGTCGTACTGCAAGACGAATGGTCAAAATACGGTGCGTCAGTATATACCATCGAGTATCATAAATCTTGTTTGCTTTTGTCTCACTCCCTTTAATCGCATACATTTTTACTGATTCGCCCATCCTATATTGCAACGTGAAATTTATCCTCCCCTAATTAACAACGACATTTGCGGCCTCACGTGGTTGCCTTTGATATCTGACCCATTATTTGTAAGTATGCCGTATTTTAGTGCAATCAAATGTCGCTCTTAGACGGTCAAACAAACAGCCACCGTCGGAGACCATTGCTGAAAAACGTGATTACAGTCAGACCCCTCCGAAACGAAACCACTGGGGAAACGAGTTTTATTCGTTGTCGTGAGAATTTCGTTGTCGAGAAAGCAGAAAACTATGCCTACCATTTACATTGCACCGCCAAATTCACTCAAATAACTCGAGTGCTCTGTTTCGCGTTGCTCTGAAAGAACTTGACGGCTCGAAACCGTGGGCGCCAAGAAAATAGCGAGTGATTTCAAATGCATGAAGTATTCGGCGCGAACTTACTTGCCTTTTCTACGTTTTCTTGGTTAAAGTTTTCACTCCAGTCGTAAATCTCATAATCATAGCGCACTTGAGATGATATATCATCGTTACTGAACTATTCGTGCAAGAACTGGTTGGCATAACTACACCAGATCATGCTGAGCCGGCCTAAAGCAGCGGCATGCCTGCCCAGTGTAGTTCTTTTCTCTCCCGCCTTTGTTTGTGGCGCTATGCCTACAATGAGCTCCCACCAACTAGCTCAATTTGCAGTTATCTTAAGCACCAGAATTCAAGCAGTTAAACAGCATCTTGTTGAACTTGTGTCAGCATCGCCTGAATCAGTCTCATTGTTATCATCAACATCCGAACTAGTGTAAGAAGCAATGGTCGCATCGATGCTTGTTGGCAGAATTGTATGTGCCCGAATTTTTAAATGGGCGGTGCTGCAGTGCTCAAACGTTTGAGCTCCTACCTAGCTGACGGGCTGAAAAAAAAGTTGTGGACCATTTACCCGGAAGTTTTGTTATTTTGGGAGTGCTATTTTAAAATCTCTTCACTGTCCAAAGAGAGCAAACGCAGACCGAGGACTCAACGTAGACGTAGACCGAGGACTCAACGCTTATTCACTGCCACAAGAATTTCGTTCTTGAGGGCTTCCATTATTGTGAAGTTCAATCGTATCAATAATAAAAAATCAGCTTAGCCTGAACAAAGAAGTCACTCAGGAGTCCTTTTATTTCGATAAAATTGGGGAGAGCGAAGCTTGGTGCGTACGTGCCTGATGCATAATTGTTATTTATTTATTCATTTTTCCTCGCTCCTTTCTTTTTCTTTCTTTCATTTTTCTTTCCCTTTCTTTGTTTTCCAACTCCTTCTCTTTTTATTTCTTTCCTTCTTCCTGTCTTTTCCACTTTCCTTACCTTGTCCTGTATTTCCTTCTCTCTTTCCCCATTCCTTGCCCTTGCCTTTCTTTTCATCTTTCTTCATTTCTTTCTTTCCCTACTCTTGCCCCTTCCTTTCCTTCCCAATTTCTTTCCCTCAACCCTTCCCTCTTCTTTCTTTCATTCCCTACGTCCTCCCATTCCCTTGTCTCCATCTTTCTCTCCTTCCATCCTTCCTTCTTTCCTTTGTTTTCTTTTTTGCCTCAGTCATTCCATCTTTCTTTTTTCTCTCCTTCCCACTTTTTTGTTTCCTTTCTTATTTTCCTCCAATCTCCTCCCTTCCTCTTTGTTCTCTCCTTCCTTTCCCCTTCTCTATTTTTTCCACAGCTTTGCGCAATGCTCCTTGTTAACTATTCATTACCATCATGCCGGAAATTTGACTTTCGACCACGTGGTCAGAGTTGCCAACTGTAGGGTAATTGCTCTACTTGTAGGGTATATTCAAAATTTTTCGGCCGGCGTGGTGTGTAGGGTGGTACTACGATTTACTTATAAAACGCAGGGTGATTTCCACTTGTTACTTGCAATCAATTAGCGAAAAATGTACATGATCCGCACGACATATTCGAGGGTTACTTTCCTAAAAAATCCAGAAATGAAATCTTTCTTTGAACAAAAACAGATGCCACCAGCATAGGGCCAAGACTAAGAATAATAAGTCACACACTCCTGTGCTAGCATTCTCGTTTTGCGACGGTGGTTGGTTCCAGTCTTTAAATCGAAAGCCTTGAATGCTTTGTCAAACATTCGACTGTCAGATTTGGGCGCACGTTAAAGAACCCCAGGTGGTCTAAATTTCCGGAGCCCTCCACTACGGCGTCTCTCATAATCATATAGTGGTTTTGGGACGTTAAACCCCACATATCAATCAATCAACATTCGACTGGTCAATAGAGTCGACTGAGAAGAAAAGTAAATGGCGTCCGCCTTCCAGTAATATTTGGCGAAAACTTAAGAAAGCATGCAAAATTGCGTGTTTTTTTTTACTTTTTTATTACAGTGATTGGATGGGTGAAAGAGAACTCCTTTTAAACGGGGTGGCAACCTGCACTACACCAAGCACAATATTTTCTTCTCCGCGTGAATATTAATATATTAGGGAGTTTTCCAACAGGAGCCCCAAAGTCCTTTGCATATGCATGCTTTGGCTCAAGAAGGACCGAATAGTTTTCGAATGGGGTCTTAACGCTTTGGACACTCAACCAATTCTTGGTCACTTTAGTAGTGAACGACAGCCGCCACTTCCGCGGATGCCTGCAGCCCTAATTAGGGCTATCTTGCGATAGTCCTGAATAGGGCTGCAGTATGTATAAATAAAAATAAATAAATGCCGTCACGTTTGTCCGACGCAAAGCTTTTGAGGCAGGCTTTGGGGATCCCATTAAATTCGAGAAATAGCGTCCGCAACCAAAAACTCAAATGGAGTTTGAGTTTTGTGCATGTGCAGTGGCCTCGACGCTATTTAATTGGGGCGCCATACTTTTGGGACCCCTATTCAAAAACTCCGTTATGGCCTAATGTTGTCGGGTTGAATGAAAGTTCTCGTTCCTTAAACAAACCGAATGAATTGACAGACCGGCTTTCTTCGCTTTATTCGAGGTTACTCATAATGATGTTTCATGTTTTTGCTGTCTGCCTACTTTCCCGCCGTGAATTCTCCACTCGTATTTTGCTTAGTTATAACCCCGACATGTTTACCTTCCATACGTTGTACACAAAACGCAATTATTCTTGCACGCTAGTGCCCAAACGTACAACCTCTACATTCGATCAAAACATTCGCCTTACGCACACATGCCGTGTTCCTTACTTAAACTTAATTTATAACCACACGTTGCATATCTCGTCGTTGCGTCATTGCATACCTCGCCTTTACCCTTCCGGAAGTTACTCAGGTGTCAGTTTTCTGTGCATCGCTGCTATCCGAAACAGCTTTTCCGCCTTCGTGATGTTTCGCTTGACGCTCTTTGTTGCCATATCGCTGACCCTGTCAGCCGTACCCTTGCTGATGAATCTTCCAGTTCTTCTCTTTTTTAACTGTGAGCCAACCCTCTTCCCCTGCATGTACCGAAATGCTTACCCTCTCTCTCTAAAACTAATTTCCAAATTGCTGAAGTTGCTTCCGACCACTAAACTTTTGGATGACATGCAGTAAAACATAATGTGTACTCCATTGTTATTATTCTACGCTACTTTTAAGCGTAGGTTAACTTGTAGTGCAACGAAAAAAGTTCTGCAGGGTAACATAGGGTAATTGTGACTATGACTCAGGGTATTCTTCGAAAATAGTTGACGACAGTGCACTTGCTACGCAGCAAAACATTGTAGCTGCCACAAGCAATGAAGACGATCATGCATTTTTATCCAGGCTCCAACGAGAAACGGCAACGTGAACCGATCTTCACTCGAAAAGAAATAACGGTGTGATTTACCCCCGTATTCTAGAACCTCCCTTTACTCGACGCTTCACCTTCCCTTGAGAAAGCCGATAGGAGCGCTATCTATAGTCACGGCAAATCACTGCATATCAGCAATATTCTGCTGCGATTCTTGAGTAGCGCAGCGTCATTTTCAGCCGAGCGGCGACGCAGCGCCCAACTCTGTCAAGTGAAGGGTAAAGGTTGAGTCGAGGATTATTTGTGAATACGGGAGTTAGCGAGTAACTTGATCTGCATGTCACGTATTGAGTAGTTATGCAACGTAGGAAACACACTCAAGAGCCCCCTGACATTTCAAGGGTCCCGAAATTGGTCTGAATGCTCTCTCACCTCCGCTTTGTCAATGACTACAAACCTGACCCACCACTGTGGTCTAGGGGAGTGGGGGGTGCTCAACGGCTGACCATAAGGTCACCGGATCAAATGCTGGCCACAACGGCCACATTTTCGGTGCAGTTGACAATGGTTGACGCACATGCACTTTGATTAAGGTGCGCGTTAAAGAGCTCCACGTAGTCGAACTTTCCGAACACCTCGTCTACGGCGTCTTTCGTAACCGCACTATTGTTTCCGGTCGTTAAAACCGAAACGATCATTACGACTACAACATTTTGTCAACTAGCTGACGGCGGCACGTTTTTTTTTTGTTTTTTGTTTTTGCTTTTGCTCAATTTGGCAACGATGAATCGTTAGCTCACCGGTTCACTGTGTTTCACGTCTCTGTCAACTTTAAGAGGGCGTTTTGTTGTTTGTTTTGTAGGGGGAGAGGAGCGAAGTGAGACGTGGTCTTGTACAACGTTGGCGACGTTAGGTAAAAAGGGCTACGAGGTCATCAGCACAGATGATTTATGGTGAAATAAGGCAGACTGGAACAACTCGGGGTCGGCTTTCTTTACGGTTTAGCAGCGCCGGTGCTCGTAAAAACTGCGCGAGCTCGGTCAAATCAATTTTCATCATAAGTTCAAGACCCGATGGGCCAAGAACTGAAGAAGGGCATTGTTTATCTTAATAGACGCAACCGAAATCAATGTGCGCACAACCAATGTTTTTATTTTAGGTCATTGATCGATTCCTTCTTCATCCATTAGGTGCAGAGGTCATATTCACAGCAGTGTTTTTTCGCATATAACAGGGCCCTCAAGATGCTGACGACTGATGTTTAAAATATTCGCTACTTAGTTCTCACATCACCACAGCATTGCAATGGCTAAAGTTTTATACCTCACTGCTGCGCAAGGTCCTAAGGGAAGAAACAAAAAATAATTCTGCACGGACCACCTCATGTTGTCTCTGCATTGCGACAGCATTGAGTCGAATTTGATAAGTGTTGGTGTCCATTACGACGTAGCATGTGGTATACGACTGGTATTATGACGTACGCAATTTTAGCTTTTGACGTCTTTATTCAGCACGCCCTTCAAATCCCGCTGTTATGATGTCAAGAAATGAGCGACATACCACTGACTCATAAAACGTATTTGAAAGTCAGCAAATGTGTATAAAATTGGTTGAAGACAACATCACTACACTGTCATTTTTTATTTATTTGCGATACACTGAACGTACATACAATATATTATAGAGGATAGGGGCACAATCACCGATGAATACAATACTACCTAGTGCTAATTCTGAGCGCATCTTTATGTTTGAAGTTTTGGCTTACCGCAAGGGAGCGATTACGCCACAAATCATAATTTTTGTGACGCAGGACAGCACCTGCTACGCCATTATTCACCTTTCCGCGGATTAGTGAGGTATCCGCTACGTATCTGTTCTTGTTCCAGTTCAACGCTATCGTACTCAATGCCACAACATCTGGCGAAGCCCAGCGAAGCTTGCAACGGCGCTGCCGTGTTTCGCGTTTCTCGCACTTGGCTGATAGTCGGGTTTGCTTCGCGCGTTTTTGCAGTAATTTTTCGGACACCAAGTACTGGTGAGAGTTATGCGCCGGTTCGTCAGATATGCTCTCAATTTCTCCTCACTACAGGTCGAACTAGACAGCCTGTTCTAGCTGAACGTCATCTCGAAATTAGTGGACGTGTGGGGCAAGGGTATTGCAGAACCATCTCAAAGGCCGTGAACTGTAGATCTGCTGCATCACACTTTTAAAAAAGAGTGCTCTCATGCCCCTGACTGTGCACAAAGCAGAAAACTGTGTTTAGTTTGATTAGCTTCCCCGAGTATCTCTTTGTCTGTTTCGCCCTCACTTGACGTCCACAGCTTGCGTTGAGAGCGGCATCATCCTCCAAAACACGCGGCCGCCATTGCTCAAACCTCTCTATAATTATAGTTTTATACCTCCTCCAACATCATATCCTTGTGTCCCACCATGCAATCAGCTGGAAGAAAGCCGTTGCGGTGGCTCTGACAAGCATCACTCGGTCAAACATTACCGCGATGTCCCCCGTCTTTGATAGAAACAAGAAAGGATACTGAAGAACCCTTTTATAGTGTGTGTGTTGGAGTTTGAAGGTAGCCTCGGGGCTGCCTCACACTAAGTGAGCACCGGAAAGCCTCCACTAACGCACTGTTACATGAAAGCCTTCACAATGGACGTGAGAAGGCCTTACCGCAACCGAGGCTACCAATATCTCTCAAAATTTGCAGCGGGCCTCATAATCTTGCATGCGCCAAGCGAGGCCCACCCGAGGAATTTGTTTTCACGGCAAGAAGGGCGAACCGACAGACAACGAACACGAAGCGAGGAGCCCACGTGTAGAGGCGCAAGATTTTTTGCCACCAGACAACGAAAGGACCAACCTCCATGCGTCATTCGCAGAATTTAAAATAATGGTCTCCGTGACACCGCTGGATAGAGCGTGCATTACTTCCCGTGCTCGGACCACCACCACGCCGTAAAACTTTTTTTTCCTTTCTTGTTCACTCTTTGTATATCGTTCCCATCTCGAAACCAATCTGCTTTTGAGTCATTGTCTTGACTGCCGGTTCTGCGATGTCGTAACAACTTTGAACGCCGTCCGAGCTATTCCGGCGCGCCTCTTTTGTTGCTCTTAGCTTTTTTTTCGTATGATAAAAGCTGCCTGTCTTTTTATCGTTTATCTGGTTCGGGTGGAAACGGTGCCTCCACGAGATCGAGAAAGGAAATTCAGTTTGCGAAAGCGTGTCGTTACGATCGTCGAAAAAAAAAAGAAATGGATATAATTCAATCAACTCAGGTGGCCGGAAAATAATGGCCACTTTGGTCCCATCAAGAGAAGAGGAGGAGGAAAGAAAAAGAACTGTCGTCGTCTAATGTAACAAGTTAAGCACAATGTTGCGAAGACGTGAGATCTAAAATTTACATACACAGGCAGTTATAGAACAACGCGCGAAAACGAAAACCTACATCGACGGATTATTGAGCCTATGCAACACTGCACATGTTTTTCGTCCCGACGAGACTTTGCAAAAGCCTTTCGATGCAAATAGGTGTTGGAGCAGTCTTTGGCCGAGTACATTTTAACAAATGTGCTGAACGTAGATTAGAATACGTGATCTGAATGGGTGGAGTAGAAGATGTCGGGGGGGGCGGGGGGAGGGGGTGTCATCAGTTTTGAGTGGCGGCTGATTCATAAAAAGATAGAGTGATCAAGCCGACGTGATCAACGGGAACGAGCGAAACGGTGTTCTCTCTCTTTTTTTATTTCTGCAGCACCATTGCTTTTTGCTTTGAATATTCGTAATCTGGTTATGTTACGTTATGCATTAAATTGATCGATGCGGTGAGATCTAAGTAATACACGTGTCGACTTCATGTTTTGTTTTTGGCCTCTGTTCTTCCACATTGAAGATTGCAACATGAAAAGAAGAAAAAGTAGCAACAGTCTAGTTTCTATATTTATGTAGCTAAAATAGGACTGCCGACTCGAAAGCACACGAGCGTAAACGACTAATGACGGTGTTGTAATCGTTCTAATTAACATGATAGGGAGGTGGGTGGCCGATGACATATACAGGATATAATTAATGCTAACGTTATGTGCTTAATAGTTTAGTTAGGAACAATGCTGGACTTAATTGGACTGTGAAGCCATTCATAACTTCTGTGGTGTCCAAACCACGTAAAAGCAGATATTTTTTAAAGCATACTCTCTTCAAGCTCGTCAGTTATTTTTTTTTCTGTTACTTGATTTTACAGCGTATGTCACTCCAACATTAGCTTTGTTATACTTTTTGTTCAAAATTACAACCACGTACTAAGCGATAGAGGATGATAGAGGACGACAGAGGACAAAAGAGACAGACACACTGCGCTGTTTGCTGAGCCACTTCTCAGTTACCATCATTCGCCTATTATTGCAAGTGGACGGTCAAGTTAACTGATAATAAAACAAATGAAAGATTCACAGCATTGCCATCTCAGTTTCCGCGACAGAGAAACACGTCGTCATTCTAGGAAATGGAATTTTCAGATATTTCTATTTTTTTCTGCATGTAAACGCCTGCGTATGAAGAAGAGCAGGGTCTTAAAACGCAGTTTCATTCTAAATTATTCCTAATGATCTCATCTTTTACTTATTTCCCAATGCCTCCCTCCCTCCCACCCTGGTAGCTTCTGCTAACGGTACTTTCCACCTGAGAAAACAAACATATCTTAAAGACGGCTTCTTTCAAGCGAACAAGTAGCGAGGGTTTAAATGTTATCCTAAGGTCTCAGCGTTAAGCCCCACGTTTAAGACGTCCCCCATGCCCCCCCCCCCCCCCCAAAAAAAAAATCGAGGCCATGGTTCCCACGTACGTAGACGCGCTAAAAGGTGCCACTGCTGTGCAAACACGGCTCAGGCTTCCATCAAATTGTGTGGAGCGGAGGCAACCACAATTAGCGCCTCCGTCGTTAAGTAAACACGCGAACTGATTTGCCATCCGGCGAACGTCAATAACCGTGTGCTCCACGGATCACGGACACTTGGCGTCGCGGCAAAAAGGGCTCAGCCTAACTCGCCGGATTTCACACCCAGATTCCCCCCTCGCAGCCGCAAAATGAACACTTCTCGATAAAGGTGACCATTATTGAGGTTAGAAGAAAAGAAAGAAAAAAAAGGCAGGTAAACCAGTGATGTAGCTGGAGGGGTGTGACACTCCTGTCCCCAAAGAAAAACTTTCTAATTTCGCATATATATATATATATATATATATATATATATATATATATATAGTCTAGTAGATCCTCCGTGAGCGGTCACAACGTGGTTTATTTCGACGTTTCGGCCTAGAGTCTGGTGGCCTTCATCAGGAATAAAGATACAATTTGTACGAATGCCCACTGACCAGCCTCTGCCACAATACGCGGTCCCCGTCCTTCTACGACGAATTGTTTACGGGACCCCGAGTAGTTAAAGGCTTAGGACTTCCTGAAAAGCACTTTTTTGCCCCACACCGAACCGCCAGTGCCAGGAGGGGCCGTCTGATCGGGAGGAATGCGCTAGTGAACGGAAACATACACAGACACCTGACATCAGAAAGGTGAAGGGGAGAGGGGGGAGAGAGATGGGGGGGAAGTGGAGGGAAAAGTGGAAGGGGGGCACCCGAGGGGCGTCCAACGTGTATTATTTTTCTCTTTTTTCTTTTTTTTCTTTCCTTTTCTTTTCTTTTTTTCTTTCCTTTTTTTTCCCTTTTTCCTTGCCCTCTGATTTGAGATTTTATAAAGCTGAGCACAGACAAACTGTATCTTTATTCTTGATGAAGGCCAGACTCTAGGCCGAAACGTCGAAATAAACCACGTTGTGACCGCTCACGCAGGATCTACTAGACTATATGCAACGCTACGGCCACTCAACCACCATGCCTGCCTATATATATATATATATATATATATATATATTGTCGCTAGGTGAAAATAACAGAATACAGGACGACGGTGCGACCAGAAAAACGAGGTCTGTATTAACAGAACAAAAGAGCAGCCACTTCGACTTCTTCTTTCTCAGAGGAATCGTGGGTGCTGTCCACGCTCATCACTTTGTCGTCCTCTGTCCTCTTGCCAGGCCTTTAGCCGTGACATTAGCCTCCCATTCAAGAAAGCATCGTCCCGATGCTTTATAATCAAAGCGGTTTGTACTCGTTGGAAACGCATGAGTTCATTCGGCGAAATAAGGCTTCATGCGTACCACGTGCACAACTTCTGGAGCATACCTTCGACGCCTTGAAGAGTGCGCAGTATCAGGAACAACCTCATAATTAATGTCACTGAGACGTCGCAGAACTTTATAGGGACCGAAGTACCGTCTTAACAGTTTTTCTGAGAGGCCACGGCGCCGAATAGGTGTTTATATCCAAACTTTCTCTCCTGGCTCGTAGGAGACTGGTCGGTGACGAAGGTTGTACCGTCTTGAATCGTAGTCCTGCTGGAGACTAATACGTAGGCGTGCAAGTTGTCGGGCTTCTTCGGCCAGCTGAGTGATATAATCAGCATCCGTTTCAGCGTCTTCGCACTCGTGCGGCAGCATAGCATCCAGCATAGTGGTGACTTCACGACCATGAAGAAGGCGGAATGGCGTTGTTCTTGTTGTTTCTTGATAAGCCGTGTTATAGGCGAACGTGACATACGGCAAGATCTCATCCCAGTTTTTATGCTCCACATCGACGTACATGCAGAGCATATCCGCTAGTGTCTTGTTGAGACGTTCCGTAAGACCACTCGCTTGCGGATGATACGCCGTTGTTCACCGGTGGGATGTGCCACTAAGTCTTAAAACTGTCTGTAATAGTTCGGCTGCGAATGCAGTTCCCCTGTCAGTTATTACCACTGATGGAGCACCATGCCTCAGCACCACATTCTCTACGAAAAATCGGGCTGCTTCACTTGCCGTGCCCCTCTCCAAAGCCTTGGTTTCGGCGTAACGAGTGAGGTAGTCGGTGGCTACTATAATCCATCTGCGACCTGCTGATGACCCGACTCACTACAACCAAGCCGGGCCGCCATATTCTGCGCGAGCTCGGCTTCTTCTCCTCGAGGGCCAGGGACCCCCCAGAGTTGACTCTAATTCCCCGTGAAATCCGCGACCTTATTACGATCGCTCCCATACCACGAAATGTACACCCCGAATACAACAGAGGCAGGCGCCTTGCGCGGGCGACCGCCATTCTCAAGCGCATAGACATGGAAGCGGACAACGTCTCCTTCGTGGACGCCGCTGCCTATCGCAACAACCAAGCCTTCGCCGCGGTCGCGGTATCATCCACGCAGCAGACTCTTAACACAGCCACAGTCCTCACCCGAAACCCCGAAGTAGCGGAGCAAGTAGCTATAGCTATAGCTATGCTCGACAGCAAACGGGAATTCATCTACAGCGACTCCAGGCCGGCCATCAAAGCCTTCGAACGTGGAGTAATCTCCGACCAGGCGTTACGTATCCTGCGCAATGCGGACCCTAGTGCCCTGAAGCACCACACTGTCATCTGGTTCCCCGCCCATCTCGGCCAGGTGCCGGGTGCCCTATCCAACCTCAACGAGATCGCCCATGATGCAGCGCGCGCACTTACCGACCGCACTGCCACAGGACAACCTCATCTTGCTGGGTTGGATACCAATCGGGATGCACCAATTACGTACAATGAAATTACAAAGCACTTTTACTTGGAACGCCGCATTTTTTCCACCCCCACATCCGAAACTTAACCGACCACAGGCATTAACCCTACGCCTATTACAGACACAAACGTACCCAAACCTTGCCACGCTTCACGTTTATTATCCCGATGCATACCCCAGCGACACATGCCCATCATGTGGACACACAGCGACACTCCAACACATGCTCTGGGAGTGTAGAACAACTCCTCCCGGCTCTACCTCAAGCAAGTGGGAGAGGTCCCTCAGGAGCTCACTTCTCGCCGACCAGCGATGGGCCGTCCAGCAGGCCCACGAAGCGGCCGCCAGGTACTCCCTGTCGGTCCCTACGTGGGAGACGCCCGCTACGCGCTAAGCGCGTCCTGCAGGACCGAAATAAAGTTTTTTCATTCCATTCCATTCCTGCTGATGAGGTTGGAAATGGGCCCAAAAGATTCATTCCGACATGAGCGAATGGAGTAGCAGGCACATCAATAGGATGGAGGAGGCCTGCTGGTTTGACGGGTGGAACTTTTCTGCGCTAACAATCAAGGCACGTCCGAACATAGTGTTGGACGGTTGCCGTCAGTCGTGGCCAGTAGTATTTCTGCCTCACTCTGCACAACGTACGCGTGTAACCCAGGTGGCCGGATGTTGGTTCATCGTGGCATGCCTGTAATACTTCGCTCCTTAGAGATGTTGGGACGACGAGTAAGTAGTCGTTTCTGTGTGGCGTGAAGTTCATCTTATACAGGACGTCGTTGCGCAAGCAAAATGACGAAAGCCCTCTCGCAAACAGTCTAGGTACAGCTGAAGTGCGACCCTCTAAAAAACGTATTATGGGTTCTAGTTTGGGGTCGTCTCGTTGCAGCTGTGCGACAGTTGCCGTGTTTACAACTCCGACAAAGGCTGTATCATCGTCATCTGCCGTCGCAGGTTCGTATGGCGCACGAGAAAGGCAATCAGCGTCCGAATGTCGCTTCCCCGATCTGTAGACCACCGTCATGTCAAATTCTTGAAGCTTCAGGCTCCAGCGCGCCAACCGTCCAAAAGGGTCTCTTAAATTCATCAGCCAGCAGAGGGAGTGATGGTCGCTGACAACATTAAAAGGACGACCATACAGGTATGAGCGGAATTTTATAACCACCCTCACCACCGCAAGGCACTCTTTTTCCGTAGTGGAATAATTTTCTTCCGCACGTGAAAGAGTTCTGCTCGCGTAAGCAATTACTCGTTCTGCGCCATCCTGCCACTGCACGAGTACAGCTCCTAAGCCGACATTGCTAGCGTCGGTGTGCACTGTTGTCGGTGCGTCATCATCAAAGTGTGCGAGGACTGGTGGCTTCTGAAGGCGTTGCCGCAGCTCGTCGAATGATTTTTGCTGCTCTTCATTCCATACGAATGCGACGTCTTCTCTGGTAAGGCGAGTCAACGGTGAGGCAATGCGCGAGAAGTTCTCAATGAAGCGTCGGTAGTAAGCACACAGTCCTAAAAACTGTCTGACGGCCTTTTTGTCAGTTGGCGCTGGAAAATTCGTAACGGCAGCTATTTTTTCAGGGTCAGGCCGCACACCTTCACTGCTGACAAGATGCCCCAGGAACAGAAGCTCTTCGAAGCCGAAATGGCATTTTTCCGGCTTAAGTGTTAGTCCGGCGGAATGGATAGCTTGAAATACTGAGTGCAGTCGCCTGACGTGTTCGTCGAATGTGGCAGAAAATACGATGACGTCATCTAAATACACTAAGCACGTCTGCCACTTGAGGCCTGATAGTACGGTGTCCATTAGCCGCTGAAACGTTGCCGGTGCTGAGCACAAGCCAAATGGAAGTACCTTAAATTCAAAAAGGCCATCAGGTGTCACGAAAGCTGTTTTCTCCCGGTCTCTTTCATCGACTTCTATCTGCCCATACCGACTCCTTAGATCCATCGACGAGAAATAACGCGCGTGCCGTAGTCGATCGAGTGAATCGTCGATACGTGGAAGTGGGTAGACGTCTTTTTTTGTCACCTGATTCAGCTTGCGGTAATCCACGCAGAAACGTAAGTTGCCGTCTTTTTTCTTCACTAATACAACCGGCGAAGCCCAAGGGCTTTTCGACGGCTGAATAACGTCGTCTTTAAGCATCTGTCGCACCTGCTTTTCGATGGCTTCACGTTCTCGCGGAGCTACCCGGTACGGGTTTTGCCTGATGGGTCTGGTCATGTCGTCCGTTATATTTCGATGTTTTGTCAGCGGCGTTTGACGGACCCTGAAAATCGAAGAGAAACAATCTTCAAACTTGTTAATAAGCTGCATGATACTTTGCTTCTGCGCCGGCAGCAAACTTGGGCCAATATCAACAGATAGAGGTGCAGGGGTGAGATCAGTTGAATTGTCTTTTTCAAGAGTTAGGCAGTCTGTCATCTCGGCGAGCTCTTCCACGTACGCGACTGCCATGCCCCTCGTTAGATGTCGGCGTTCAGAGCTGAAGTTCGTAATGAGGACGTGCGTGTGTCCGCATTTTATGCTTACGACGCCTCTTGCGATAGATAAACCATGGCTGAATAGCAGTGTTGGAATTTGCTCGGCGATGTTTTCAGAATCGCTCGACGAGTCACATGTCACAGCCACGAGAGCACTCGACCGCGGTGGGATGGTCACGTCGTCTTCGAAGACACGCAAAGGCTGACGTCGCTGGTCTGTACAGGGCACATCCGAAACTTGATCTGGGGCCGTCTAAAACGTAACCGATCTCTCAGGAATGTTGATAATGGCACCGTATTCCTGCAAGAAGTCCATGCCCAAGATCAGGTCTTTGCAGCACTCCGGTAAAATTACGAAAGTCGCGACGAAATCTGAACTGCCGATATTAATTCGAGCTGTACATTTGCCTGTCGGTGTCACCAATTGACCCCCTGCGGTTCTAATGTTTGGTCCCGTCCATATTGTTCTTACTTTCTTTAGACAGTCGGCGAATTTACGGCTGATAATAGAGAAGTCCGCACCAGTATCTACCAGTGCTGTTATTGGGCGTCCGTCTATACAAATGTCTAGATTGGCGCCTACGATTTCCGTTGATGTCGGTGACGTCGTATCGTCCTTGGAATCGTGCGTCGTACGATCCGTGGTATCATTCGTCATATCACGTCGTAGAGAAGATGTTGGGGGTGTGTTAGCATCTCGACGGGCGGCAACCTTCCCCCCAAAGGTCGCAGCTGTTAGTTTCCCCGACGAGGGCTAGGAGATCTGCCCCGGACCACCTCGGAGTACCTGCGCTGCGGCGGCGAGTTCGGTGCAGGTGAAGGAGAGCGGGGTCGACGATACGGCACTTCGGGTTGATGTGCTTGCGGGCCTGCACTGCTGTCACGGCGGTTATCGAAATAGGCACGAGGGGAGGTTTGTAGAAAGTTTTGATGTCTACGGTCACGGTACGGGCAATGGCGGAAAATATGGCCGGCTTCTCCGCAATGAAAGCAAAGTGGTCGACGGTCGACGGTGCGCCACAAGTCCGTCTTACGGATGAATGGTCGACTGGTGGGCATACCTTGCGACCAAGATGCAGATGTCGGCGGAGTGTACATTGGCGCCGTTTGCATAGGCACGTTGGACTGTGGATACGGCTGCGGCGGATTGGGAGCTGGGGCCCACGGCTCGTTGTAAGGCCCTTGGCTCACGTCACGATAAGCCAGTGGTGACGAGTTGTAGGACACTGGAGTGTGTCGACGGACAGCTGATGCGTAGCTCACAGACCGCTGGTCTGAGGGCGATTCGGGCAACGAAAATGCCTGGCGGAGTTCTTGCCGCACAACTTCTGCAACGCAAGCCATGGTATTTTCTTGCGGAGTCACAAGGAGGTTTCGGATCTCCTCCCGAACGACCTCACGAATGAGTTCGCGCAGAGAACACTCACTGCCGGCACTCAAAGCAGAGAGACTGGGGCATGTTTTGATTGGTTGGTCATGGTATCGGCGCCGTTGCTGCAGTGCTCGCTCGATTGTTGTAGCCTCTTTGACGAATTCGGCTACGCTTGTTGGTGGGTTGCGTAGGAGACCGGCAAACAGCTCTTCCTTGACGCCTCTCATCAAATGTCGGAGTTTTTTACCTTCAAGCATCTTGGGGTCGGCCCGCTGAAATAGGCGGGTCATGTCTTCCGCAAACATGGCGACGCTCTCGTTTGGTTTCTGTATGCGTGCCTCGATGAGCTGCAAAGCAGAATCACAGCGGTCGGTGTTTGCGAATGTCCCGAGAATTTGCTGCCGAAATTCTTCCCACGAAGACAGCGTTGACTCGCGGTTCTCGTACCACGTACGAGCGCTGTCTGCCAAAGCAAAGTAGACGCGCGATAGCTTTTGTTCAGTTGGCCAGCGGTTGGCTTTGGCGACTCGCTCATACTGGGCTAACCAGTCCTCGACGTCTTCATAAACCTCACCGTGGAAGGTCTCAGGAATTAGAGGCTGATCGACAGTAAGCTGTGAAGGCCCTCCGGTAGCCATTTATCCCGGTACGGTGTGTTGCTGGAGAAGTTCGAGCGGGATCACCTCGGGACTAAGGCCTCGCTGTCGGCGACTGTAGCGGTGGACAGGAGTATCCACTGCAGGAACGGATTGCAGTGGTGGACTCGATGTGCTAGGGCGCGGAGGTGTCCCAAGCATCAGTTGGAGAAGTCCAGCACCTCCACCAATGTCGCTAGGTGAAAATAACAGAGTACAGGACGACGGTGCGACAAGAAAAACGAGGTCTGTATTAACAGAACAAAAGAGCAGCTACTTCGACTTCTTCTTTCTCAGAGGAATCGTGGGTGCTGTCCACGCTCATCACTTCGTCGTCCTCTGTCTTCTTGCCCGGCCTTTAGCCGTGACAATATATATATATATATATATATATATATATATATATATATATATATATATATATATATATATATATATATATATATATATGGAAAGAAGTGTGTACTTCCGGGCTAGTTTTTCTGTGTTTTGACACAATAATATTGAGATCTAACAGACAATAATGCTAACGAAAGTATAAGGGAAGGTATTAGACCGAATCGTAATGTAAATGTGAAGAAAGAAAAGTGCGTGGAAAGATATTTTGCAGTGAGCAGGAACCGAACCTGCGACCTTTGAATAACGCGTTCGATGCTCTACTACTAAGCAACCTTGGCGGCTTGCACCATGTTTGCACCAATCATATACTTTCGTCATTCATTGACGTAACGTAACACCACATTTGGTATACGTGAAGTTGGCAAAACGGCCGCGAGTGCATTATAAAGGGCCTAATATACTCCAATGTAGCGTTGACGCGCGCACACGCTGGGCACAGTGACGCTACGTTAGCAAAATGCGAGCACTATATAGTCTGACGCCAGACGCGACCAGCGGGACCAGTGTCCGTAGGCGCGGCCCGACGACAACCAGCTCGAACTGCGACATTTATTACAAGTTTATTTATTACAAGTACCTACATCGCCCATTGGGCATTGTTGTAGGGGGATTACAGTAGAAAATATAATACAAAACAGCAAAATTAAAAGCAAATAAATCGTGCATTACAGTATACATGTGAAATCAGCACTTGTAGTACAGCATTAGTACAAAAGTACAAAACACGGGATTATACAACGAAAGCAGTAATTATAACATGCTGCCTTTCGCGCCGATGCGTTACCCAAACAACACTGCGTCTCCCTCTTTTCGTGACGGAGGGACGCCGGACGCGCCGAAATGCGCATGTGTAAAAGCATAGCAGCGCGGCGCGCGCCTTCGAGTATATAGAGGGACTGGTGCCTGGCGTGGCAACGCCGGCGTGACCCGACGAAGTGAGCGCCTGTGAGCACGCGCACCGCGTCACGTCGAAATGTATTGGCGCCTTGATTGTGGCATGTAGCCACGTCCTCACATGACACGCATCTCATGATTATCATGTTTGCACCAATCACATACCTTCGTCATTCATTGATGTCACGTAATAAGAAATTTGGCATATGTCACGCTAGCGAAACGGCCGAGAAGGCAAGCGGGTTAGGGGGAGAGAGAAGGTTAGGTGGGCAGATGAGATTAAGAACTTTTCGGGTATAAATTGGCAGCACCAAGCACAGGACCGACTAACTGGCGGAACATGGGAGAGGCCTTTGTCCTGCAGTGGACGTAGTCAGGCTGATGATGATGATGATGAAGATGAGGAGGAGGAGGATTATGATGATGATGATGAGTATGATGATGATGATGATGAAGCTAGCGAAAAAACCGCGAGCGCTTCATGAGCGTAGCATGCAGTCATGTCGATACATGATACGCATCTCATGTTTATCATGTTTGCAGCAGTATCATACCTTCGTCATCCATTCACGTCCTGCAATACCAAATTTGGTATATGTGACGCTAGCGAAACGGCCGCGAGCGCATCATGAGCGTTGCATGTAGTCATGTTGTTACATGACACGCATGTCATGATTTTCATGAGGGTCTGTCGCTTGATTTTGCCATGCAATCATGTCATTTCATACCAGTTTTGCAACATGCCGTGTGAACGAAACCAACGCAATAACTGCAGGGCCATGAAATGTAAATCATGACATTCATGACACATATGTCATGATTTTCATGTTATGACTAGTCAAACGTGTTCTTCATACAGTCATATTATGTCATACCAAATTCGGTATTGGTACCATTATCGAGGCGGCCTGCAAAGCTAAAAGTCGTAGACAGACAGACAGACAGACAGACAGACAGACAGACAGACAGGCAGACAGATAGATAGATAGAGAGATAGACAGACAGACAGACAGACAGACAGACAGACAGGCAGACAGATAGATAGATAGATAGATAGATAGATAGATAGATAGATAGATAGATAGATAGATAGATAGATAGATAGATAGATAGATAGATAGATAGATAGATAGATAGATAGATAGATAGATAGATAGATAGATGCGCTCAATGTCGCCAAAGATTGCTAAGAAATGCTTCGCATTTAATAAGTCCATGAAGTTCCCCTTGATGCACAAAATAAGCGTATAGTGAATACAGCGAAGGTTCCGGTTTCTCAAACATAGAATGCAACTAATGCGCGCCGATGAGACGATACGAACGTATCGGACGCGTACAGTTTTGTAGCCTCTGCTCCACGCATAACCCGTTCTATAGAGAACGATGTGCAGGGTAATAACAGCATACTTTGCGTTGACCCTGAGTGTCCCATTCACACTATCGGACGCGTTTGCTCCTATACGCAAGGAAGCAATAAGGGAGTTTCGCCACGTGTGCTGCCACTTGTACCGCGCTATTTACGGAAGAGCTGTCGATGGACCATTTGCGGCAGGCGTGTATGCATACAAGGCGCGCATTACCGGCGCTTTCGGAATGGTGTGCGTTACGAAAGGCCGGTCGGAGAGCACATAGAATGTGGGCCCCAAAAACAAGTGCGCTTTTAGAACGGCATTCGCCGTGATTAGCTAACTTAAACCCAGGGCCCTCTTAGCTAACTTAAACCCAGGCTAAAGATTCGCAGTTCGTAAAGATTGGCGAACTGTTTGCGAGTGAGTTGTTTGATAGCGAAGCTGCATATGGCAAAAAACAAAAACAAAATGTGTCTGTCCTACGCACACGAATACTTCTCGCGTGCACGTGCCGTGAAATCAGGCAAGCTCCTCTACTCACCAATGGTACCCTTAACCTGAGCAAGGGAACACTCGGGCGCAAAACAATGAATGATATTTCTGAACAGACGTAACCGGAGATTAGCAAAAAACCTCAACGAATCGCCGCCATTAACCGAGTGATACCGAGTGATAAACAGCCGCGCCGAGTGAGTAAGTGAGTGAGTGAGCGCACGCGCGCGTGTGTGTGTGTGCGTGTGTGTGTGCGTGTGCGTGTGTGTGTGTGCGTGTGTGTGTGTGCGTGTGTGCGTGTGTGTGTGTGCGTGTGTGCGTGTGTGTGTGTGCATGCGTGTGCGTGTGCGTGTGTGCGCGTGTGTGTGTGCATGCGTGTGCGTGTGCGTGTGTGCGCGTGTGTGTGTGCGTGTGTGTGTGCGTGTGCGTGTGTGTGCGTGTGCGTGTGTGTGTGCATGTGCGTGTGTGTGTGTGTGCGTGCTTGTGCGTGTGTGTGTGTGTGCATGTGTGTGTGTGTGTGTGTGCATGTGTGTGTGTGTGTGTGCATGTGCGTGTGTGTGTGTGCGTGCTTGTGCGTGTGTGTGTGTGTTTGCGTGTGCGTGTGTGTGTGTGTGTGTGTGTGTGTGTGCAGTTGAAACGCGCATTAATTTCGCCAGATAAAAAAGGGAACATGTCTAAACCCCGATGCCCGATGCGTCCCTTTATGCTATTTCTTATAGCCAGCATATGCATTCACTCTAAATATTAAAAATTAACTCTTTGACATCACCATATATAGACACTTCTAGAGCGGAATAGAAGGCTAAAGTATACAAAGTGGTCAAACAGTTTTGTGGTGAAATGATAAGACTTTACCTGGAGAACGACAAATTTCACTGATACTTGTCGGCGATTACAACGACCTACAGATTGCCTGTTGTGGCAAGTACCTTAACGTTATAGTAATACAGCTCTCTCTGGCATGCTACAATTGTTTTCTTATAACAAGATTGCTGAACCAATGTGGATCTACTTTTTGCATCAGAAGCAAACCTTCAACGAGGTAAGGGAAACAAATTGGGTGGCCATTAAGTTTCGCCTTTAAGAGTTGTACGCGATAGCAAAATCCGGCCCCTAGTGCACCCTTCAACCGCCAAGTGCATACTTATTAATATGTTTGCTACACACACACACGTGCATATATATATATATATATATATATATATATATATATATATATATATATAATATATATATATATATATATATATATATATATATATATATATATATATATATATATATATATATATATTGACGCGCGTATGTGCCAGTGGTGAGGACAACGAAGCAGCGCGAGTGTCCTTGGCCGAGGGCAAAAGACGAAGAAGTCGTTGCAGTCTGTTTCCTGCGATCGATAAATCGTATTTCTTTGAGGCGCTTTGTGTGCTCGTCAATCTCGCGTCGTCACACTGGTGGAGGTGCTGGGTACGTCTTCATGCTTGGCACCCCTTCGCGGACCCGACATTCAAGCCCGGAATCACTACCACCCGTCGACACACCAGTCCACCGTTCCAGCCGCCGTCTGCGAGGCCTAGCTCCCGAGCTCAATCCCTTTCCAGAAACTGCCAGCAATCGCTTGCCTCTTTCAACCACCATGGCCACTGCAGCTACATCGCACATGACGCTTCAGAATCCCATGATTCCTGACTGCTTTCATGGTGAGACCTATGAAGATGCACAAGATTGGCTGGACCAGTTCGAACGCTGCGCGAAGTACAACCAGTGGGCCACCCCAGAAGACAAGCTCGCGAATGTGTACTTCTACCTGAAAGACAACGCCCAGACGTGGTACATCAACAGGGAAAGAAGCATGGCTACGTGGGATGACTTCCGCAACCAGCTGATTGACACCTTTAGCAGTCTTGACAGAAAGGAGAATGCGCAACGTCTCTTGGAAGCTCGAATCCAAAAACCTAACGAGAGCGTCGCTATGTTCGCCGAGGACATGACCCGTCTTTTCGGCAGGGCGGATCCCGAGATGCCGGAAGACAGGAAGCTGCGGTACCTAATGCGAGGCGTGAAGGAACAACTGTTTGCTGGGCTTGTGAGAAATCCGCCAACAACAGTAGCGGAGTTCACGAAAGAAGCTACAGCTATTGAACGGGCCCTACAGCAACGGTACCGCCAGCAGAACCCGGTCAACGTTCGAGCGAGTAGCCCTGTTACGACTGCGGCGAGCCTCTGCGACAACCACAGGCCTCTGCGGGAAGTCATCCGGAAGATTTTGAGGGAGGAGCTTCGGCAGCTTGGTTTTTTTCCAGCAAATGAACCGACGCCGGCATTGTCTTTTGTCGCTGATGTTGTCCGGGATGAGGTCCGCCAGGCTCTCTCTTCACCCGGCTATAATGGTGTGCGACGACATTTTACTTATGCTGATGCTGTCCGACGCCCCGTCGTCGCTCCTTCAGCGCAGCAGACCCCAATGACTGAACCACCACCAACCCTGCAAACACAGCCACTGTCTGCACCGACCACTTTCGCAACCTCGCCGAGTCCTCCGACAAGACGAGTGCCGTATAACCAACATGCCCCACAACGTAGCCCCACAACGTGGTCCAATAGCGAGTCTCCACTTACCTACCAGCGTCGGAAAACCGATTTGTGGCGTACCGCTGACCGTCGACCGGTATGCTTTCATTGTGGTGAAACTGGGCACGTCTACAGAGTTTGCCGTTATCGCGACGCTCAGAACAAGAGATTTCCTACCATGATTACATTGCATACGACGATCAACGCATGTACAACTACGCCCCTGTGAACACACCGCCGCAGAATCCAGTAATGCCCAGATCACGTTCTCCATCTCCTGCGCGGCCCAGTTCACCTAATCATCGCAGTTTTGCCGACGTCACCAGGGGCAGGTCCCCTAGCCCGCGACGGGGAAACTAGACGAAGCGACCTCGGTGGGTGGGGTTGCCAATATTCGAAATTCCGAACAACCCCCATTGCAGACAAGTGACAGCTCGAAGCCATCAAAACCGAAGAAGACAGCAACGACTAATTCGACGAATGAGACAACTGCCGACGTAACCGACGTTATCAGCGCTGACCTCGTCGTTCACATTGACGGCCACCAAGTGACGGCACTTGTGGACACTGGCTCCCACTTTTCTATAATAAGCCTACAGCTAGCCGAAAGGGTAAGGAAGGTGAAAATGCCATGGCAGGGACCCAATATAAGAACTGCAGGAGGTCAGTTGATGACACCGGTTGGAAAGTGCACGGCCCGACTCTTCATTGCTGGTTCCACCTTTGTCGCCACCCTCGTCATTCTCAATATGAGCTGTAAACAGCTCATATTGGGAATGGATTTCTTGCGCGAATACGGGGCTGTGATTGACATCCGTGACAGAAGCGTAACGTTCACTGTAAGCTCGGAGACTGCTACAGATAAGGAACACCAGCCACCTCGCTTCCGTATTGCCGATGACGACGTCATACTGCCGCCGCGAAGTTGTTCTCTCGTATCCGTGCACTGTGACAAATTACAAAATGCTACTGGCATCGCTGAACACATCAAGGAGCTCGCATTCACTAGCGGCATTTCTGTTGCCAGGGCTGTCATCACTGTTACTGACGGATGCGCTGAACTGCTAGTGACAAATTTCAGCAGAAAACGCCGACACATATTTAAAGGCACGGCTATTGCCTATTTTGACGAACTCTCGCAAACAGAAGATTGTCATTTAGTGGAGGAAGCAGCAGCGTCTACTATCACTACACCGACACCTGTAGACATTGGTCCAATGTTATCTCCCATTGAGCGAGACCGCCTTCTCACGCTGATCAACAAGTTCCACGGCTGCTTCTCATCCACATCAAGAGTTGGTCAAACGGCACTGACGAAACACCGCATCATCACGGATTCCGATGCCAGACCCATCCGGCGAAATCCTTATCGAGTCGCCCCAAAGGAGCGTGAGGCAATTCAAAAACAGGTGAAAATGATGCTAGAAGATGGTGTTATTCGGCCGTCTAACAGTCCTTGGGCATCACCTGTAGTACTCGTCAAAAAGAAGGACGGTAGCTTGCGTTTCTGCGTCGACTATCGTAAGCTTAATCAGATCACAAAGAAGGACGTCTACCCTCTGCCGCGTATTGATGATTCATTGGATAGACTACGAAACGCACGCTACTTTTCGTCTATGGACTTAAAAAGCGGCTACTGGCAAATTGAAGTGGATGAGAGAGATCGTGAGAAGACCGCCTTTGTTACGCCCGACGGACTTTATGAATTTCAGGTTCTTCCTTTCGGTTTGTGTTCGGCGCCAGCAACATTCCAGCGTCTCATGGACACAGTTCTGTCGGGACTTAAGTCGCAAACCTGCTTGGTGTACCTCGATGACGTGATTGTCTTTTCAGCGACTTTCGAGGAACACTTACGAAGGCTACAAGCAGTTTTTGAAGCAATACGCTTGGCCGGTCTTACTCTCAAACCAGAAAAGTGCCACTTCGGCTTCCACGAACTTCGATTCCTCGGTCACGTCGTGAGCAGCCAAGGGATCCGACCCGACCCGGATAAAATTACCGCCATGGCAAACTTCCCGACGCCATCAGACAAAAAATCAGTGCGACGTTTTTTAGGACTCTGTGCCTATTACCGGCGGTTTATTGCTAATTTTTCGCGCATCGCATGGCCATTGACACAGCTTACTCGGGAAGATACCCCCTTCAGATGGGGCGAAGACCAACAGCAGGCATTTCACGAGCTTCGTCAGCGAATGCAAACACCCCCCGTACTGGCCCACTTCGATGAAGACGCGCCGACAATACTTCATACAGACGCTAGTAATGTGGGCCTTGGAGCAGTGCTCGTACAGTCGAAGGACAACATTGAAAACGTGATCGCCTACGCCAGCAGGACGCTGTCCCGAGCTGAAGCTATTTACACTACGACGGAAAAAGAATGTCTTGCGATGGTATGGGCAGTCCTGAAGTTTCGTCCTTGTTTGTACGGCCACCCATTCACCGTTATCAGCGATCACCACTCTCTCTGTTGGTTAGTCAACTTGAAAGATCCGTCTGGCCGCCTTGCACGATGGAGTCTTCGGCTCCAAGAATTTGACTTCACTGTTGCCTACAAGTCGGGAAAACGACACACCGATGCCGACTGTCTTTCTCGGTCTCCTGTTGAGACGGCATTCCCGGACAACGACGATGACGACACGGCCTTTCTCGGAATTGTGGACACTGCCACCTTTTCTCAACAGCAGCGTGGCGATGCTGAGCTGCTACCACTTATAGATTACCTGCAAGGGCGAGTGAATAGCGTTCCGAAGTTATTTGCGAGAGGGCTGCCGTCGTACTGCTTGCGAAATGACGTTCTTTATAAGAGGAACTTTTCCCCCACCGGCAGCAGCTACTTGCTCGTCGTTCCTTCTTCGCTTCGCCGTGAGGTACTGCAAGCCTGTCACGACGAACCTACCGCTGGTCACTTGGGTCACGCAAGAACATTGGCAAGGATAAGGCAGAACTATTACTGGCCAAGACTTGCCGAAGTTGTCAAAACTTACGTGCAGGCATGTCTAGATTGCCAGCGCCGCAAGCCACCATCCATCAAACCAGCTGGCCTGCTGCAGCCTGTTCGAGTTCCGGCGACACCGTTTGCAAAAATTGGCATGGATTTTCTTGGCCCCTTCCCAAAGTCTGCCACTGGAAACAGGTGGATAATCGTCGCCACGGATTACCTGACCCGATACGCGGAGACAGGCGCTCTGCCACGGGCAACGGCAGCCGAAGCGGCGCAATTTTTCATTGAAGCCATCGTCTTAAGACACGGTGCTCCCGCAATAGTCATCACCGACAGAGGTACTGCGTTCATGGCCGAGCTTTTGGACACCATTTTTAGACTAAGTGGTACAGCTCACAGGAAGACAACGGCGTATCATTCCCAGACCAACGGGCTCACCGAACGCCTCAACAAGACCCTGACTGACATGATAAGCATGTACGTAGATGTAGAGCACAAGAACTGGGACATCATTTCGCCCTACGTCACCTTCGCGTACAACACGGCTCGTCAAGAGACCACTCGGAAGACACCCTTTAGTCTCCTTTACGGACGCGAGGTTGCAACAACGTTAGACGCAACGCTTCCTCATGAAAATGATGGCAATGAGACAGACGCCGAAGAGTTTACCCAGCTAGCAGAAGAAGCCAGACAGCTTGCCAGGTTGCGAATCACCAAACAGCAAGACGACACTGCCAAGTATTACAACCTCCGGCACAGACCCGTCATATACAACGTGAACGACAAAGTATGGGTCTGGACACCTGTTCGTCAGCGTGGGCTTTCCGAAAAGCTGTTGCGAAGATACTTCGGACCCTACAAGGTTCTGCGACGCATTAGTGACGTCAACTACGAGGTTGTTCCGGACGGCGTGCAGTGTTCAAAGCGGCGAAGACATTCACCAGAAATTGTCCACGTGCTTCTGATGAAGCCTTACTTTCAGTGACTAACTGTGCAGTTTTGGTTTCGCCTAGCTTCTCAAACGTTTAACATCGGGACGATGTTTTTTTTAAAGGGGGAATAATGACGCGCGTATGTGCCAGTGGTGAGGACAACGAAGCAGCGCGAGTGTCCTTGGCCGAGGGCAAAAGACGAAGAAGTCGTTGCAGTCTGTTTCCTGCGCTCGATAAATCGTATTTCTTTGAGGCGCTTTGTGTGCTTGTCAATCTCGCGTCGTCACAATATATATATATATATATATATATATATATATATATATATATATATATATATATATATATATATATATATATATATATATTCGGAACATGACGGCGTCGGCAAAGAGTGTCCATACACTTGCTATCGCAATAAAACACTCAGCCCGTCTAATGCCCTGAAAGCCGCAGCGCAGCGAAGTTGTAATAATGATGATGGCAACGATGATGACTTTCTATGCTAAAGGCCATCATCGTCATCGTCATCATCATTATTATCATTTTGTTGTACCTATTTCATGATTCGCTCCCCCCTCTGTTCAAGCGGCCTGAGTGACGGCTATTTCTACTATTGATCCTCCTTTTACTACTACTACTACTACGAATACTGCTAGTACACGCATTGGTAATAGTTATTTTTGTTGCTGCAGTAACAGTAGTAATGGCGGTGGTGGCACAGGGTCGAATGAGACAACTCCGCTCTAGGCACGTATATCCGCAGGAGTAAAAGTAAATTCAGTTCGGTAGCGCCAAAATTAGACGAAGACGCAAGAGGGGATACATGCACAACTATACATTAACCATACATGAAATGTTCTCAAAACAAACTGCGACAGATCGAGAAGACAAAAAAGTAAGGCTGGGATGAGCACCCTTTCGAACACCGAGAAGCTATGCCCTGGCCAACAGCAGACGCCCTGACTGCCAGCCAAACCGCACCTCGGTACTTCTAAAAAAATATCCGAGTCGGGAAGCGAGTAGAGAAGCATTCAGAAGAATCAGAGCACGTAAAAGGCAAGCATCGCTCCCCCTCCTATGTCAGCATTCCCCTCTCATCCCACCTACATTCACAGGCTGGCTAACCCGAAGAAAAGAACAAAAGCAGGAAGAAAAACCGGTGGTTGGGTGCGACAAAGTGAGGCACTCGGTATTCGGTCGGCTCGTTCTCCCCTTTAGCAGCCGCAGTAGAAGCGTCGACGACGACACAACGACTCAAAATGCGCGCCATTTGAATTTCAAACGCCGGTGACGATGACGACGCCGTTGACAAATCACCACTTTCCGTTTCGACGGCCAAACCCGCTTCACATATCCCCGACGCCTGTCCCTCACTACCGCCGACGGCGAGCAAAGTCGCGCGAGCGGCCAACAAGCAAGTAAGCCGAGCAAGGCAAGCAAAGAAAGCAACAACGCAATAAAGTGACGCGCACGCCATTGCATCGGGGCCGCACTGCTCCTGTTTCCACCGGCCCCGTGGGTTCCCTGTGTTTGTCGCCTCGTTTCTCTTGCTCCTTTTTCGACTGCCTCGTTCATCGTTTTGCAGCAGCACCAACGGCCCGGGCATCCCGATGCTCTTTACCGGTGCCGGTCCTTGCGCGGGACTCATCGATCTTCCGTTCTTTTTCCGCTTCTTCGGGCTACCATCGCTGCTCGGAAACAGAGGGCCTCGTCGCACCGACACCGCAGCTTCTCGACACCACAAGGCGAACGCGGCCCTCGGCACAGACACTGCGATGCCCGTCCGTCGCCTCGCACTTCTCGCGGCTTCGTTGTCGAATACGATCCCCCCTTGCTCACAGTCTGCTCGTCCCCATGTGTAAAAGTTGTGCAGTTATGTGCAGTGCTAACGAATCGCATCGCATCTGCTCTCACCTCATGCACACTACCAGCATTCTTTGGCAGTGGCTAATATTCACTGCAGTAGTGCATTTTCTTGAGCAATTTAGTGCGATCAGTTTATCTTAACAGCGTTATATACCAGACAACACTTATATGCAGAAAACGGAAATTTTTTTAGTGTCTCGTTTTTTTTGTTAGATAAAGCCAAACTAACATGCTGTTGCACCAACAAAGTCGTTAGTAAAGACTGACCCGCTCCACGAGTTGTCTAGTTTAATGCAGTTACCGTTAACGTGAACTAAAATATTGTCCGAATGGTGACTAACATTGGCTAAATTGTCGTTGGTGTTAGCTAAGGTCGGCTAAATATTGAACTCGTGCGGATTGGTCTGTCTTTCGTACGGCGGGATTGCAACTCAATTCGGCAAAGTGCCACTTTGGCTGTCATGAAATTTCTGTGCTCGGACATCTCGTTGATTCTGTAGGCGTTCGCACTGATCAAGAAAAAATACGGGCAGTAAAAGATTTCCCTGTACCAATCTGTACCGAAGACGTTCGCAGTTTCGTTGGCCTATGTTCTTACTTCCGTCGCTTTGGTAAAAACTTTGTCGACGTCACACGTCCTCTCACTCAACTCCTCAAAAAAGACGCGGGGTTCATCTGGAGCTCCGAGCAAAGAGATGCGTTCCGAAACTTAGCGTGGCTGCTTACTTCTTCTCCTATGCTCGCTCACTATGACGTCTCAGCTCCAACAGAAGTTCGTACCGACGCAAGTGGCTATGGCATCGGTGCAGTCCTGGCCCAGAAACAAGGACGAGACCCTGTTTGTTGCCTATGCCAGCCGCCTTCTTTCGCCTGCTGAGAGAAAATATTCCATAACTGAACGCGAATGTTTGGCACTTATTTGGGCAGTCGGCAAATTTCGTCCCTATTTGTATGGTCGGCCATTCACAGTCATCACTGATCAGCGAGCCTTGTGCTGGGTTTCGTCTCTGAAAGACCCTTCAGGCCATCTTGGCCGTGCAGCGCTGTGCCTTCAAGAATTTGTCTTCGCAGTCCTGTATAAAACCGGCCACTTGCAACAACATGCCGACTGCTTGTCCCGATATCCTGTCGACCCTCCAGATGGCGACTTCTCTACAACCGCCCTTCCTGCCGACGTTCTCTCTCTATTCGAATTTGTTGACATTGGGATCTAGCAGTGATGGGATGCTTTCTTGGACGATATTATCTGAAGGCTAACACCGGTGTCATCAAACCCTTCTCTTCGAATGAGTGACATGATGGTGTATTTTACCATTGATATATGCGTCCTGAGAGCCTCGAAAGACTTCTCGTCGTTCCCCTCCAATTGCGTCAGACTGTTCACACCCAGCTTCATGATTCATCGATAGCCGGCCACCTCGGCGTGTCATGGAACTACGACAGAGTTCACCGGCGCTTCTTCTGGCCTGGCATGTACCACGATGTCTGCCCTTATGTTGCAGCTTGCGACCCTTGTCAACGACGGAAAAAACCAAATGCCCCTCCTGCCGGACGTCTTCAGCCACTGGACATCGCAAGAGACCCATTCTACCATGTTGGCGTGGACCTGCTTGGCCCTTTTCCTACGTCAGCTGCGGCTATTCGGTGGATTGCAGGAGCAACCGATTATATTACCCGATACGTGATCACACGGGCTCTTCTAGCCACCTGTAGAACTGATGTGGACGATTTCATTTTGGCGGACGCCACTGTCACAGGTCCTGTTAATTGGGGAGGCGATCGCCGGGCTAATTTCATGGGCCGAGGTATTGGCCCCCCGAACCGCACCATGAAAGCGTGGACAATTTAGAAGTGGTCCTATTTGGCGCGCCAGCGGACGCCGGCTGTGGCCCGAAGAACAAGTCAGAGCCGAGAGTTGATAAACAAAACAAAATTATATTCTCAGTTATGGCAGATCAAAGCGATACACGAGTATACACACTCGACAATAGTTGAATACAATATGTCACCAATCAAACAATGTACTACACAGTACAATCATCCACACTCGAAACAACGGACACAGACAACAATACGCACTACAATGCAGTCGCATGCATCGAACCACCAAGACACTTAAAGACTAAGGAGTTAGAAAACTTATTCAGTCCAAAGTTCTTGAACACAAGTCTGGATGATACTCTTCCGAGAATCACTCACTCAAAGTCCAGCGTTGTTGTCGTTGCGCTGCCCCCGAAGTTTCTGTTTCAGGAAACCTCACGTCTTCAATTGGCCGCTCTCCAGGCTCCAAATTTCTTCGCCGGAAACACGTCGGCTTCACACACGCAGCTGTTGCTTCGCGTCTTCGCTCGATAGCGGTAGACACACACTCTTGCCTGTAGCTCGAGTCTTCACCCCTCAGGTGGAAATCCTCTTCTCCTCCTTTGTCACGGAAGACAAAAGGCTTCGCCCACAAGGCGGAACACCCTACGCACTCTGGCGCATACTTTCTTCTTCTCCTGCTCTGTCACTATGGACAAAACCTTCACCGACAGACGCGGCGGGATACCCTACGCACTCTGGCGCTAACTTCCTTCTTCTCCTGATCTCCCATCTCCGCTGCTCGGTTAAATACCTGCCGCGCGAGATTCCAGAAAGTTCTCATCATTTCGTCAGCACGATACGCAGCGAAGGCTGGGGAAAGGGCGAGACGGTACGAGGGCCGTCTGCGACGGATGACGCAACCCTGCATCACCACGCCCCTTTCCATCGAGAACGTTCCAGGGCTTGCTCGGTCGCCGATGAGAGGAGGTTCGTCGGCGAACCCACGCTTCCGAGGGGAGAGGGACGCGCGCCCGGGGAGTTTTTGGATGCTTGTTTTCTTTTTTTATCGTTGACCTCGAGGCATCCTTCCGGTGCCTTGTCGCGAGAATTTGGCGGCGCGCCCTTTTTGAGCGCTCGTTTTGTGACAGCCACCCTACACCACGGCGCTCCTCGGCAACTCCTTACCGACCAAGGCAGCTACTTCCCTTCCAAAGTGGTTGATGACCTCCTCCGCTCCTGCGCAACTAAACACAAGCTTTCGACTGCTTACCATTTATAAACAAATGGTCTAACGCAGCGCCTCAGTCACAATCTAACAGACATGATCTTCATGTATGTCTCCACCGATCACCGTGACTGGGACACTACGTTACCGGTTGTAACGTTTGCGTACAATTCCCCTAAACACGACACCGCTGGGTTCTCCCCTTTTTTATGTTGTTCGGCCGTGACCCTGCGCTACCTCTCGATACGCTTCTGCCGACTGGACTAAATGACACATCGAGTACGCTCGGGATGCAGTAATTAAGGCCCAAGTGGCATGCCAAATTGCTCGACGATGACTACTGGACTCCCAGGACAACCAGAAGAGCATATATAACACCCGCCATCATAATGTTTACTTCACACCCGGCTATCTTGTTCTGCTTTGGTCCCCCTCACGCCGCCTTGGACTTTCGCAGCAGTTACTACCACGCTACTCAGGTCCCTACCGCATCTTACGCCAAGTAACTGACGTCAATAACGAAATCGCCCCTACGGACCCCGCCATCACTCGCCCACGCACTGACATGGTACACGTTACGCGACTCAAGCCATATCACCCCAGTGCCTCCTGATTAGCACCGGGTCGGTGCTCCAGCCACCGGGGAAATCGTGTAACGGGCGGATGAAAACGACGAAGAGGACAGGGAAAAAGACGAAGTGGGCTGTCTCTACGAGCGAGCTGGACGCATCTAGACCACCCCGAGTCCATTCTGTATTTTGTCCAGTAAAGTTATTCTCTGCGAAACAATATGGTTAAATTTAACGCTTTTGGTGTTGACTTGCCATTGGAAAATTTTGGCTATATTTCTAAATGATGGTTGGTTATGACTAATATTGGGTAAATGTAAACATTTTAGATAGTGCCAGTAGAGAGGCTAGTGTCAGCTAATATAGTCTATTCGATATTACAACAGTGACATTGTGCTCGTTTAATATCAATTCACTCACTGAGTTGTGTACGTTTTTTTAATAAGAAATGTGAAGACATCCTAACGTACGCATGTTTTTATGGTGCACTAATCAGTGCAGCACAGTGCAACAGAACATTACAATGTACGTATCTATCTGTTCACTTCTCAGGTAATCTTCAAGAGAAGAGCTCTTGATGCTTTTATTTGCGTCGGGCATTGTAAAGAGTAATTATCGTCATCATAAACCAGCACGCATTGGCTTCGTCCTCTTCTCCTTCGCTCTCAAACACGTGCACCGACTTTTCCGGCGTTGAATTCAACAGCTATTATGGGCCAGTCTGCTACGCGACTAAAAATCAAGTAGCTCAACGTAACAACCAGTCACGGAACAGAGATCTCGTAACGTGACATAATAACTAGTCACACGGCTAAAAATCGCATATGAACTATTCACTTGACTATAATCACCTAACTAGTCCCGTGGCTATAATCATGTAGCATCACGTAACTACTCGCGTGGGCAAAAATCACTTGACATCACGTAACCTTAAGCCACGAGACTAGATAAGCACGTAAGAGCCAATCACGTCACTAGATTCGCGCAACATCGTGTAATCGCTAGTCACGTGATACTTTCCCGCCGAAAACCTGCGCAACAGCAAGTGACGTTACTTTTAAGGCCAAGTCTAGCCGTACTTAGTGATACTAGCAAAAAATTAAGGGTTGTGTCGAGCCTACGTTTCGACAAGCAGACTTGCATTTCTCAAGGCTAGAACAAAACTGATTTCTGCTAGCGTGTCTACATTTCAACGGGCAAAATAGGATACGCGGGTGTGAGAGAGTGGGGGCTGGAGGTGCTGTGACGAATTGTATGAGTGAAGAAGGAGCAGGTGTTCCGTGTATAGAAAAAAATAAGGAAGCGGTGGGAAGGTGAGGATGTACACAAGTCGCTCAATCCCGGTAGTCGAACCGGAACGCCTGTTGCTTCTTCATTAATACAATCGTCACAGCCACTCCCCCCCCTCTCTCTCACACCCGAGAATCTAATGTTGCCCCTCCCCCTTCTTTGTTAGGATGGAAGAGAGGGTAAGAAACATAGACAGTCTTGCGGTAAAAAATCAGTCCTGTTCTAACCTAGAGGAAGACAAGTCCGCATGTCAAAACGTCGGCTTGACACAACCCCTGTTTACGGGTTTCTCATCGATCGCAAGCTCCAGTTTCCCCTTCCTGCCGTTTTTTAGCAAAAGCTTAGCATCTGTAGCAAAAGCTTGGCTTCACTAGATAAACTTGGCTTGGCCGAACACTATAGCATTGCACTTCTTGTGCAAGCTGCGCATTTCTAGCAAATTTGTGACTGTCCATAAGCATAAATTCTCTCTTTTTTTAGGGGCGAAGCTCCTTATGGCGTGGCTTGTGCGTCCCTCGCTGTGGTGCGTCACCACCGGTGGCACATACTCGAAAGAGCTTTCCCTTAGAATGTTTGCTGGATGGCGCCACTTGTATATGATGAATACATGATGAAAAGATGTGAGATGGCTGTACTTGGAGTGTTGACTCGGTAAACAGGCAAACGGACGGACTCACGGACACGTGGACGGACAGACAAACAGAGAGCGAACGCACGCACGCACGCACGGAGGGACGGACAGACATAGGGACGGCCGCACGAACAGAGGCACGGACGGACGGACAAACTGACAGAAGGAAGAATAGATGTATGAACAGACGCATGAATGTATGCACGGATGGGCGCACCAATGGTCACGTGGATGGCCGGACGCACGTACGGACTCACGGATGAACGCATGAACGGATGAAAGCAAGAACGAATGGATGGACGGAAGCACGGACGGACTGATGGACGCTTCGCCCCGCCAATCATCATTCACTCCGTTGATATGCCATGATTTTTTTTCTTTACGCCTTCGTGTTTAAAATTATCTCACCACTTCTCTATGTTCATATACCACATGGTCGTATTCACTCCATCTGTTTGTTTTTTTTTTTCATCCAAGCAATGCCTATTTGGACGTCATCGTTGGTTGTTTGGTCAGACATTTGGCTGTTCAGTGCACGTTGCGATGTGATATTGTGCGGAAATCGAACTGAATTTTGTCAAACCAGGCAGGTAGACAAGTGTCTGCGTTGATTGAAATATGTCAGTGCTGTTTAACCTGGAGAAAAAGCAGTCAGATCAGGCATTTATTGCCTTGAAGGTGTGTAAATATTGCACATTTTTGCAGTTCTAGAAGAATACAAGTATATAAGAAACCTGCGAACATCATATTCCTCACCAGCTACAACTTTGTATAGAATTTTAACTGAACCAAATATGTTTCCAAAACCATTATACTGAGCAAAGAGTGCAAAACGATGCCTCAATGTCGATACGATAATAGCTGCTGTAGTGGTCGTAAAATATTATACTCGCTATGTAAAACGGCTTAGCTGTCTTCTTGTCTCCCTGAGAATTGAAACTGTACGCTGTCCAGTCTCAATTCGCGTAGTGCATGGTAATTGGTGCAAGTGCTGCGACAATTTAGAAAGAAGAAAAAGGCGGTGGAAGGGTTCGAGAACGAGGACCCGCGTGAATAGTCTTGTACGGTCACAATTTGAGGCAAGAGTCGTGTACAGTAAAAATGTTGTCAGTATACTGATGATGTTACCACACTCCGAGTAATACTAGCTCAGATGATAAGACCGGCAGAGTAAAACATTATTACTTCAGTTTTATTTCTTCTATTCCCTAGTGGGCCAGAGCTTGCGTCCAGCCTGCATTATCGCCAAAGCCAGCTCGATTGGCGATAAGGGCGGTATAGTACCATGCCAAAACAAATGGTCACAATATACAGGCTCTGAGTAAGGGGTGCAGAGCTCGTAGGCGCACACAGAATAATAACAAAGCAAAAACCAAGAGGCAAGACGTTTGCGCTGATGTTTTCATTGGTCCCCGGACTCAACTTCGGCCCCAGCGCATGCAGATCTGCACCCAACTTTTGTGACACCTCGAAGCTCGCGTCAGCCCTCGGAACACGAGAGCGACTCTACGTAAACGAGCCGACGCCAGAACGGATTCGCCGGGATCGTTTTCTCTAGTGAGGGGACGAGGAAAAGAAGAGTTCAGCAGGAAGGATGAGAGAGAGAAAAAAACGTGGAAGGCATTGACTGACAAAGAGAAAGCCTTGGCACGAAGAAGCTGGAACGCTTCGAATGCTCGTCAGCGAGGCGCCAATCGCGCTTCACCGCTCGCACAAGCATTCACTTGAGCGACGCCTCCTTGTGTTGGCGGCTCCGGCTTTTCTCGCACCGATGCACACACTCCAATAAATGCGGTAGATCCTCCCCCTTCACTACCGCTTTCTCTTGGCTATCTGCTTATTCACCCCTGAATTCATTCGCTTTCTAACTCTTCTTTTTTTTTTCTAAGTGTCCCTCTGCACAAAAGCATTTTGTTATATTCATCTGTTCCCCTAAACTCTGTCGCTCGCCCGAGATTCCCGAATAGCGGGCAAGTGGCTCCCCTGTCGACGATATAAGGAAAGGAAGCGGCACATGGAGGCATCTCACAGAAGGCGTCCTCCACATACCCCACGCTGTCGCATTCAGATGAAGCGTTATGCGCTGGATCTCGAAAGAAAGAGTTTGACGACTGTCTTGCCGTTTACCTTAAGAGACGAGAGAGAACGCACTGAGTGGTGATGTCGACATATATTTACAACGAGAAAAGCGCCACACCAATCTGACTAGTGAAAAAAAGTTCAATAGCGAAGCTGCAATGGTAACGAGACTCACTTGCCAGCTGACCAAGCACATAAAAGGTGAAGCATTTTAGCATCTATCTATCTATCTATCTATCTATCTATCTATCTATCTATCTATCTATCTATCTATCTATCTATCTATCTATCTATCTATCTATCTATCTAATTGTCTATCTATCCGCTTATGGCCAGATGCTCTCGTAATCACTCCCTTAACTGGGCGTGAATTAAAATTAGTATGGGAGGGTCAGATGGTTTCACGAAAATGATGTTCTGGTCAAGACACCAATAATGTCACAATCCCAACGCGTACATCATCAAACACTTCGCGCTGAAGAGTGGCCCATACCCGCGGGCAGGTATTTGCCACTGGTATGCGGGTATGTGCTACACGTGATTAGCACTTAATATCTACCCAGGAACGGTGAGAACGCACATGGGTAATTTCAACGCGTGAGCGTAAAAAAATTGTCCTTATTCTATGTCCTCAAGAGCAGAGTGCTTTGGCTATTTCTTGTCATACAATGTCATGTATAATAGAAGTTGTATAGGGAGTACCTATTTTTCTGTATGTATATTGGTTTTTTTTCACCCGTGTTATAGCCCAAATAGGGCTGACAGTATAATAAATGAAATGAAATAAAATGATTGTGACAATGGCCGCGCTGACCTGACAAATGCATAAAATAAATGTCAGGGTTCCGGCATAAATATAACCCTAGCTTTCTTCGTGGCAATTAGGCATTCTTCCACAGAGCTACGCAAGATCTCGGAACTACTTTTCAAATAGACCCAAATGTTTGTGAAACATCAATTGTGGTTGAAATGCTGGCTATTTAATTTTATAAACATTACATATGTACTCTTATAATACAGCCGTCATGTCCTGTTAACGTCAATTGTAGTTAGGTAATATGCGTTGAAGTTGATTTATGTAGCAGCGTCCATGGCTACTATCCTCGCAAGCACCAGCACCTCTTATCAGCTTATTGCTTCTGGTGTTGCTAAAACTAATGTTCCTGTTAGCATCGTTGCGCAAGCGAAAACAACTGGCTATATAAACATCTGCGACTGCTCAACATATGTTGGTGCGTGCAACGTTTGTACATACATTTAGCGTCATTACATAACATGCCTTCATACAAAAATACAGCACGGTCACCTTCCCTCCCCATGCTTCCCATTACGTCGATTCCCGAGGTAGGTGGAATCGGCCACATTTTCTAAGTTGGAAAATGTTTTCTGCATATGATTTCGGTGAATCGGAAGCTTTGTGCGAGCGTAATGAAGGTGAGCCTCTTAAAAAAGTATAAAAGAAAGAAAGGTAAAAAAACTGGGAGGAGCGAAGTATGTTGGAATGTGTGTCTCAGTTCGCACTTCAAGTCCAGAGGCGACTCTAATCATTGACTTTGTCCGGTAGCGGCACTCGCACTTTGGAGTTCGCGTACCTTGGGTTGTTCCTTTAGGAACAACCCATTGTGCTTCGTGCGCTGCCAAAACTGATCTCAGAGGCCACACAAAAAGAAGCACGTGGCTGAGGCCAGCTCTGCCAGGTGCGGCAACAACCCCAGCTGCTCTAAACCTTTCAGTGAATTCAATCATTCAGCTTTCATAAACTCTGCTCAGAGCTATTTCGCTGTTAACATAAGTAAAGTTGTGTTCCGGTATCATATTATCCCATATAACCTTTAATTTCAATCAGAACTAATCATTTCTAATTTTAGAAGACTCATTCTTTATTATTTTTCCCTTTCCCCTTCCCCTTGTAGAGTAGCAAACTGGGTCCAACCTGGCTATCCTCCCAACCTCGCCTCATCTTGTCTTTCTCTCTCTCTCTCTTTAAAAGACCATTTACAAATATTAAGAAGAAAGAAGGTACTCTATTATGATTGCCCAAGGAACACATTACTGCGATCGATCAGTGCTCGCGCCACTAAAATACTTCCTGCTCGAGTCCGGTGGTCGCAAGGATTTCCGTGCCATTATTTACTTATATGTGTTTCTGTAAAGCGTGCTCTGTTACAAAAACTGTCGTAGTGCGGAGAAGACAAACATTTAAAAACGGGGCTGCTGGTAAAAGCGTCGAACTCATCGAAATGGTGCTTTGCAGATTTTGATCTATACGCTTCTCTAGAAGGAGAAGCTTTTTTTTCGAAAGTCTGCTTTTAGTCATAGCAATTGGTGGTGTCAAGAGCACACATGTTTCGCAGCTGTGCACCATGTACTTCTTGCACCACTCCTGGGATTCCAGTGGTATCGCACGTCGAGCACAAAAGCTGACACTTGACTTTAGTAATGACGGCTACACTTCTCTAGATCCGACCAGCTAAACAGAAACACAACCATAATAATTCAAAATGGAAGCCTCAGTTGCTTCATTAGCCGTAATTATCGACGATCGGCGTCATCGGCGTCGTGCGGCGTGTGCACAAACACGAGTGACATGAAAAAGGCACCAAAGTTCTGATAACATCATCATATGACAACTTTTGACACCGTCGCCTTGTTATCGTAACGTCACATGATGACGTAATCACTTGATATTGCTCTGTAGTCAAAAGGAAGTCGATCGCAACGTGCAAAAATCTTGCGATGCCTCCGATCCCGAAGACAGGGAAAAAACTATTTTAGACGCAGAAACCTTTTGGATTGGGGAGGGAATCAGTAGATCTACTAAGAAAAAAGAAAGGTAACTTTCACCCTCGAGTTGTCTTAGCCGGATGCCCAAGAAACCCTGTGGGTTTTCTCGGTTGCTACTCCATCGAATCAGCTGCTTAAAGGAATTCGTTATAAACATGCAATCGATACCTAAGCGATGAAGTGCTCGCCGATGCATGTGCCTGTTGAGGTTTACATGTGACCCGTACATTGGGCCAATCGCTCTATGACGTATGAAAGGCGATCATATTGGAATGGTTAAAATAAACGAAGTTGTGCCCCACAAATTCATTGCGTAATTAAACTGAATATAATTTAGCTTTCAACGCAATTACTCAATGTTAGACGTGACGGCGGTCTTTTTTAAATAAGCGTATTAACGTCTCAGGATTCTAGCGAAACATGAAGCGTGCAATGAGCATCGTAGCTATACTCTATGTAAGGTATGTAAGGTTACTATCATATCCCATGCTTTGCATATAATTATCAAAAGCTCCCAAACGTTGCCTGTGTGCATCGGTATGTGTATTTGTTGTACAGTAAATTTCAAGCGTTACTTAGACACTAAGACATGTATGCACGTAAATCAGCAGCGTCAACATGACGTTAACGATCGAAGTTTATCCACAGATCAATAAAAAAATATCAGTCTTATAAAAAACGAGCTTCTCACAGGACTGTACTTCAGCGTGGCTCATGGCTTATTGGGTTTGGCTTTACCGCGTATCTGCAGAGCCAAAGATGGTGGATCACTTCGACACCCTGACTCCAGTGGGGAGCCAGGGTGTCAAATTGATCCGCTATCATGGAATAACTCTAGCAGTGAAGATGAGTTAGCAACCCTGTCTCTTCGTCATCGTCAATTTTTTTTCCTCACTTGGACCCACTCCGGTTACAATTGATGCCAAGTTTACCTTTTCCGAAGTACTAAGAGAAATATTGAAGTACGAGGAAAAAATGTAAATGAGAAATTTAATATGGGCGTAGCGAGAGCTCTTTGGTGTGATCTAGAATGCCAGGGAATATTTGTACAAAGCTAAGCACTGCAAAAGAGTTTAATTGCGCTTTGCGTGCGTGCGTACATGCGTGCGCGTGTGTGTGCATCTACAATGAGTGTGTCAATTTACAGCAAAAAAAAAACACTGCAACAAAATGAAACTCCTGCAACAAAGAGGCGTCACAGCATTGCGTGCGCGTGACGTACATAAAACAAAAATGCAGATTAGTTGGAAGCGCAACACAAGGGGTCGAAACAAAAGCAGCGGGATAAAAAGGTCGGGGGGGCGTACGAAAACCATTATCGGGCGCCGATCCCCACGGTCCTTCATCACCTGAGGGGCGGACACGGTGCATCGACGCAATAAACACTGCCTCGGTGACCACGCTATCAAGAAGCTGGGAGGGAGCTGACTGGGGAGGCTCAGATAGGAGAGCGAGAGAGAGAAAGAGAGGCGCGCGTCCACGCCAGTACACAGGCGCGGATCTGTGCATCTCCTGCCCTAGTCCACCTCCCCAATTTTCCCAGTCACGTTGGCAGAGGTGGTCTAGGAGCACGGGGAAACATTTTGGGCAGTGAGAGCTCAGGGCGCGAGCCGTTAACGCGACCGGTCCGTGGTGTGCTCGTGCACCTCTGCGTTCCCCTAGCTCCGGCGATTCGCTTGCAGCGAGCTAGAACTCCGTGCTGGGGCCATCCGTCTCGGAAGTGGCGGAACTCGAGTTACTTTCCTTCATTTCCGGAGAGCTGGAGCTCGCTGTCTTATCAGCTAGTCTTCGGAAAGGAGCAAAAAAATAGTGAGAGAGAGAGAGAGAGTTCGCGCTCGCTCGCAGAGTGCGCACCATCATCATAGGCTAGGCTCGCTGCCATAAGCCTCGTAACAGCACGATCCCTGGGGCATTCGCGGGGTCATTGACTTTCCAGGGCCGCCGAGGCAACTTTCTTCCGAGGAGCGGCGGGCTAATGTTCTGCGTTAAACAATCGAGAGACTGAAAACCAAAATGAAAGACAGAAACAAAGGAACAAAGCAGCTGAAAGCAACGCCCACAAATTCAGAGTAAAACCGCGCCTTCTTCGCGAAGAGAGAAGGCCCGTCTAAAGCGCTAGATTTATATTCCAGCGTGGAGCACCTCCTCCGCGCGCACCCTGGTTCAATTTACCGAAACATGAATTGAGTGCGAGAAGTGTTTCAGCGGCGCTCGATGGATGTGGGCGCCCGCTTTGGAAGCAGGGGCCGGGGCGCTTATATGCTGTTGCTCTGTGTATACTGGGCACCAAACTCCCTGCGAACGTGGCCCGGTTGATAGCGGCTCCCCGAAAACACTTCTTCCAAATCCATTTCGCTTAGGCTCGTCACCAGGGCGGGCCTTCGAAGAAATATGCAGATTTGGCCGCCTTTTCAATGACCATCGGGACGCTTCGTAAATAAGTAGCGCCACGCTATTTTCTTTTTTTTTTCACACCCTATTCTTGTCTGAAGCAAACAACAAGCCTCTCGGATCTGCCGAGTAGTTGCGAGCCCTGTCATTTTTTATGCGATCATATCAACGAAAGCATGTTTCGAGTGTTTAGAGTGCGTGTGGCCGTACAACGCGGAGACGATAAAATGTTCAAAAAGTTCGATGTGCTTTGAAGAGAGAGAGAAAAAAATTCATGGAAATTGCAGGGAAGTAAACCAGGTTCTACCTGGTTTGCTACACTACACTGGACAGGGAAGGAAGGAAGGAAAGTATCTATTAACGGTAAGTTGTTCATTGGTGCGGGGCAGATAGCTCTTCAGCCCCACGAACTGTGCCACCAGAGGCAAGTACTCCATGGTGGCACAGGTAGGTGCCACCCTGTGGGCCCTGTCGATCAAACTGATCTGATCGCGAAGACTATCTCTGGCAAGCAACTACTCTCACCGCTACACACTGGGTCTGGATAATATCAACGCAGGGTCACATACGACTGAAAAGGAAACCAGGATGCAGACAGGGATGGGGGCGGCGAGAGCAGACCGAGCATCCTATGACCATGTCTCGTAGGAGCGCCTCCCGGCCCTGTGTCAGTACGCGGTCATCGCAAATTAGTGTAAAGAACTCAGGCGTTTACACTTCATCTCCCCACAAGAAGCTCGTGAAGGACGAAGCTGTCAACTGGAGCTGGCGCCTAATGCAGCCCGAAACATACCCAAACTTACATTTTCTCTAAGAAATGCACCCAAAAGTTCCAGCGCGCTGCCCATGATATCTGGGAAATCGACACTAATGCACACCAAATGTAACCACCGGACCATTCTCAGCATGCCCCCCATAAAGAAAGGAAGAAGGAGAGAACTGACACGTGCAACTAATATGCATACGTATATGAGACAACACGTCCATCTAGCAGAACACTTGAGTCACGAAGCACTTAGCGGCGATAAAAAAAAAGATAGTCACATGTAACACCAAGATAGCCCGAGAGAATGCTTACTTTGGCACTCATCTAACAGAATGCAAATTTTAGCCATCAAGAAAGTCGGAAACGCGATGTAGAGGAAACATCTATAGGGAATGTTTGCCAAGAGCATAAACGCACTATAAAAGGGCAACCTCAACGAGCTCTTGCCAAAGTGGCGAATGCAGTTTTTCAATAAAAACGGTAACGTGGTTACGCACGAGAGAGAGAGAAAAAAGGTTTATTCTATCTATGTAGAGGGAGTAGGTGGGAGGTGGCCAGGTGCGAGCCACCCCTCGTAAACACTAGCAGGGCTCCTCATTGTAGAATCTCTTTGGCGTCCAACGCGACTAGACTGACCAGGGCTTCTGGCTCGCCAAGTTGGAGCAGCCGAGCAGGGCTGCATCCCAGTTCTTCTGGGTGGTGTTCAGTTTTGGAGTTAGGCGAGGGGTTGACTGGCATGCCCACACCATGTGGAAGATGTCCGAAAACTTCTACAGTGCGGGCATTTTCCTGTACAAGCAGGATCGATATATTCGAAACATTTCTATTTTCGAACTATGCTATCACGAAACTTGTAGGACAGGCATGTAGACGAGAGTGAATGAATGAGCTGAAATGACTAAAACGTCTTCTTTCAAAGAGCTGCCTCGTGGCCTAATTTCGATCGCAGCGAGGATAAAATGTAGGAAATTGGAAAACGGTGTAGGCCCGTAGATGTGCAAGCGCTGCCGAGAGACCATACTCACTGGTGCATTAAAGGATTCTTGTCTTCGCTTTCTTGATATTGAAAGTCGTTCAGTACAGATACGACCCTTCAATAAAACCCTTCGCTTCTTCTGGAAAGTAACCAAGCGCATAAAGTTCTGTAAAAAGCTATCAGAGAGAAATATGCGGCATCGATTGCTTAGCCAGTGGTATACCGTATTTAAAAACCGATGGAACCTTCATTGCTTGGTTTGAAACCATGTACTACATGTGTATTGAAGCTCATCGTGCATTTACGTTATGGCTCTGTCACCACATGTGTTTGTTAAAGTTTCCATTTGTTATTTTTTTCAGCGTCACACTATTGACGGCATGGTAGCGCTCCACGTGTTAGCACCCATCGTGGTGTAGGGAGACGAAATACGTGAATTACCATAAAAGCCCATGTACTGCCAAAGTTCTGCGGTCGATTGCATGAAACGCTACGTTTCTAATAAAATGTTTTTTTTTCAAAATGAAATAAAAAGAAAACAGGAATTGAGGTGATTCTCTTTTTTTGCGATGTCTCAATCTTGTTCTTTTCTTTTCCAAATATGTCTTACTTTAATTATTTATTCCATGTCTAATCAATCAGAGATTCTCACCACACTAATCTACGACCCTTAAAGGTACCGTACGAGACCCTGTAAGATGTGCATTCTGCGATTGCACGGTTGCCCCTCACAACGTGCCACGAGGAGTTCATTCTAAGTGATCGTACCCACTGAGGTCACTTATTAGAGGTTACGAAATGACATTACTCTGTTAACCTAACCACGGTTGCAGGTTATAAGAACCCCACCCGGTGAAGCTGAAGCTTAAATCCCTCCACTACGCTACGCCTCATAACAGGAGGGTAGTACATGCTCGATAAAACCAAGGATGCTTTTTCTTCCTTTTTTGTTCACTGTATTTGGTAGACATGATAACATTCAGTAAAATATAAATATTACACATACCACGATGGTGCTGCCACGACACAGATTATTCAAAACGCAACGTCAAAAACTCACAGGCTAGATATGAATGCTTCAAACTCAACCACGAGTTTTTGTTTTGTTTTTTTTTTTCATTCTGCTATGTTGGGTTCTCTCAGACAAAATAAAAGCGAACAGAGATAAAACAAAGCACGAGCGCTGAAAGTTTAGACCCCGGCATGGTCATGAGAAATGGATAGTCCGGGCCTCACCTGGACATTATCGTGGGGCTAAGTCGCCATTTACGGGCATATACGTTCAGGTGTGGTCCAGTTAAAAGACGATATTTGTACGTGATCTTCTAGGTGAAACCAAAGCTGAGAAGCCACACCCATACGTAACTACAGCATGGGAATAAAACTGAATAAAAATTTCACGTTATGAAACCAATATGCGATTGTGAGGCAGGACGTAGTCGGAGACTCCTGTTTAATTTGCACCGCCTGATCTTCGTATCTGCCCTAAACAGGCCTCTTTTTTTATCGCATTTTTATTCGCGTTTCGGCCTTATCAAAATGCAGCCCCCGTGGAGAGATGTCCGCATCCTTACGCTGAACACACGTCACAGTGGTCTAGTGGATATTGTGCTCGACTGCCGCTAGCCCGATGGTTGCGGGGTCGACTCCCAGCTGCAGTAGCCATAGTTTCAATGTAGGCGAAAATTCTCGAGGTCCCTGTGTTTAGATTTGGGCGCACGTTAAAGAACCGCTGGCGGTAGAAATATCTGAAACCCTTCATTATGGCGTCCGTCGTATCAATATCATGATTTTAGAATGTCAAACATCAACTAATAATATTGCCGCATGTTGTTAGGCACCTGCCGAAGTCCTGCGCCGCTTCCTGCTGCTTTGAATTCTGCCACACCAACGGACAAGCCAAACGCTCCAAGCTATAAACGCGCCATGCAACGCTGGCTGCACGTGTCACCAGATCACGCGCTGGACAAGGAACGCTGGTGGTTTTTCGAGGAGCAGCTCGAGGCGAGACGCAAGAGAAGTTGACGAGGTTTTTGACCAGTGAGCTCACAACCTTTGTGTATTTAGTTGACGGGCACAAGTTGGCCATTAATAAATAGTTGTTTTAGCTTCCGGCACTGTATTTGTTCGTTACAAAGTGGTGGAGGTGCTGGGTATGATTCCAAGCCCATCTCAGCATAGGGAACATAGCCCAGAACCCCGAAGGTTGGAGCCAGCACTGTTCACTCCCGTACACCAACGAACGAGTCGTCGCCTACGAGGTGAGCAGCCCGAATTTGGTGCCCTCTTCGATTCTTCGAGACCAGCGGAGGACGTAAGTTCCGGAGCCCCTGCAATGGCCACCCAAGAGACTTCATTTCCATCGCATATCGTCATGGACCCGCCCCGCATACCAGAGGTATTTCACGGTGATATTTTCGAGGATTCCGAGGACTGGCTCGATGGTTTCGAACGCGTTGCCAGACTGAACGGTTGGAACGAAGGCCGGAAACTTCGCTACGTCTACGTGGCACTGCAAGATTCTGCACGTAAGTGGTTCGAAAAGCACGAAGCGTCCTTATTATCGTGGGACGACTTTCGAAGAGAGTTTCTGGCTACGTACCCAAACACGGACCTCAAAGAAAAGGCAGAAGCCACTCTTGAGACGCGAAACCAACGGAACAACGAGAGCGTCGCCATGTACATTGAAGACATGTCTCGACTGTTCCGCCGGGCCGACCAGAACATGGCTGAGGAAAAGAAGTTGTGGCACCTGATGCGTGGAGTGAAGGAGGAGCTTTCTGCAGGCCTAGTGCGTAATCCACCGTGCTCTCTTGCTGAGTTCAGATCAGAGGCGACCATGATAGAAAAGACCATGCAGCAGCGCGCGCGCCAATACAACAGGGACGTAAGCGTCTCATCTGTTAGCGCGGCGTCGACAACCCTCACGAGTAGCACTGATCTCTTGCGTGAAATGGTGAGGGCTGTCGTAAGAGAATAACTGCAGAAAATACACATGACTCAAGCTCATCCAGCGATGTCCTCACTTGCCGACGTTGTGCGCGAAGAAGTGCGGCAAGCGGTTCTACAACCATAACCTCGGGTACTACAGCGCGCACAACCGGAGCCTCCGCCTCAGTTGTCGTACGCGCAAGCTGTACGACAGGACCTCGGACGCATGAATCGGGCGGCTGCGACTGCTGTGATGCCTCCGACGTTTTCTCCGAGTACGCCGCTACCAATTCCGGAAGCAAGACCACGTAAGAGCGATGTATGGCGCACTGTAGACCGGCGGCCCCTTTGCTACCGCTGCGGAGAAGCAGGTCACCTTTACCGGGCGTGCCAGTATCGTCGAGCGGGACTGCGTGGTTTTCCAGTCAATGCACCATGCGCACGGAACGGTGAACGGCCCTACGAAATCGAAGAATACTTGTCTTCACGCTATTCACCTCAAGACGCGCAACAACGGGAGTCGCGTTCGACAGCACCGACGCGCTATCGGTCGCCGAGTCCTCGTCCGTCATCAAATCTCCGAAGATCACGTTCACCTAGCCCGCGGTGGGAAAACTAGAGCCAGTGACCTCTAGAGGTGAGGCCGCTGATATACGGACAACTGAAGACCCTCCATTGTTAGCCCGACAGGACGGTGGCAGTTACGCAACGACGGTCAAGTGCAGTAGTAGCGACGTTACCTTCGAGATATTAGTCATGATCGACGACGTCGAGGCCGTTGCGCTAATAGACACTGGTGCATACTATTCCGTTGTCAGTAATGCTCTCGCATAGAAGCTTAAGAAGGTGATGACTGAGTGGACCGGACCTCAGATACGTACCGCTGGAGAGCACTTAGTTAGTCCCGTGGGGTTATGCACCGCAAGGATAGGAATAAGAGGATTTGTGTATGTCGGCAGCTTTATTGTGCTTTCTGAGTGCTCCCGGGAACTGATTATAGGCATGGACTTTTTGCAAACAAACAATGCAGTCATTGACTTGCAAGAGTCCCAGGTTTCGTTTTCTACGGAAAATGCCATCGCCTTCTGTCATGCGGAGAAACCAACCGTTCTACCTCTCCGCATTGTGGACGAACATGTAACCGTGCCGCCACGTTCCAGTGTGACCGTTCTTGTGAGGAGTGAAGATCTTCGTGACTGTGACGGATTAGCTGACGGAAACATCGGACTGCTACTAGAAAAAGGACTTTGCGTTGAAAGAGGCCTGGTGAGCCTTCGTGATGGATGTGCGTATGTCCTATTAACTAACTTTCGAAATGAGCTGCAGCATGTCTCGAAAGGAACATCCGTAGCATCGCTGCATGAGTACGTGCAAGTCTCAGATGTTTGCACTCTTGATAAAGCTTCAGAGACAGTAGATAATATACTCCAGTCAGTAGACATTGACAGAGAGCTCTCGTCATCTCAGAAGCAACAGATTGCTGACCTCATCAGAGAGTTCGCTGAGTGCTTCTCCACCTCGTCAAAAGTCGGACGTACTCCCGTCGCAAAGCACCGTATCGTGGTCGAAGAACACGTGAGACGTGTGCATCAGCGCCCATACCGAGTAGCGCCAAAAGAAAGGGCAGCCATCAAGAACCAAGTGCAGGAAACGCTCAACGATGATGTAATCCAGCCATCCTCGTTCAGTGGCAGAATGGAGAAGAAAAGGTCATTGCTTACGCGAGCCGCACTCTATCAAATGCTGAGTCTAATTACTCAGCGACAGAGAAAGAGTGTCTCGCAGTTATATGGGCCATCAGCAAGTTTCGCCCATACCTCTACGGCAGACCGTTTCGAGCAATCAGTGATCATCATACATTGTGTTGGCTGGCAAACATTAAGGACCCTTCAGGAAGACTTGCTAGATGGTGCCTGCGTCTGCAGGAACACGACATCACTGTGGTCTACAAGTCCGGTCTCAAGCACAATGACGCCGATTTCCTCTCTCGTGCACCTTTTGAGTCTCCATCATCTGACCAAGAACAAGACATCGCATTTCTTGGAGTTCTGAATGTGTCGGAGATGGCTCGTCTTCAGCGAGAGGACCCGGAACTACGCCCGCTTATCCAATACTTGGAGGATCACCAAATTGAGGTACCACGAGTTTTCGTCCGTGGTTTGACATCCTATGCCCTCCGGAACGACGTCCTATACAAGCGCAACTTCGTAAACACCGGTGAGACGTTTCTGCTTCTTGTACCATCATCACTGCGAGCAGAAATCTTAGAAGCGTGTCATGACGACCCATCGGCTGGCCATATGGGTAGTAGCCGTACTTTGGCCAGAATTCGCCGGTAGTATTATTGGCCGAAATTAAGGGATTCGGTGCACCATTATGTTAAGTCATGCCGCGATTGCCAGAGACGTAAAATACAACCATCGAAACCAGCGGGTCTGTTGCAACCAATAGAGCCACCAAAAAGGCCATTTCAGCAAGTGGGAATGGATTCGCTTGGTCCATTTCCTCTCTCTTAATCGGGAAAGCGCTGGATTGTTGTAGCAACAGACTACATGACTCGATATGCTGAGACATCACCTCTCGCGAAAGGAACGGCGATTGAAGTAGCCCAGTTTTTCGTCACTCAGATTGTACTACGACATGGCGCACCACTGATTGTCATTACAGACAAAGGCACAGCATTTACTGCCCGTTTGATTCAGTCTGTTATGAAGCTCACCCACACCGATCATAGAAAGACTACAGCATACCATCCGCAAACAAACGGATTAACCGAAAGGCTCAATAGAACTCTCGCCGACATGATCTCGATGTATGTGGACGTTGAGCACCAGACATGGGACAGCATTTTGCCTTATGCAACATTTGCGTATAATACCGCAGTACAAGAAACGACACACTTCACGCCATTTCAACTTGTTAATGGTCGGACGGTCACAACGACCTTAGACGCGATGTTACCTGTCAACGATTCAAATGAGGGTGACCCACACATCAGCGACTACATAGAAAGGGCAGAAGAGGCACGGCAATTGGCAAGACATCGTATCATTTTGCAACAAGGCTCCGATGCAAGTCGCTATAATCTGAAGCGGAGAGACGTACAGTACAACCCCGGAGACAAAGTGTGGGTGTCGACGCCTATACGCGCACCTGGCCTATCGGAAAAACTGATGCGGCGCTATTTCGGCCCTTGCAAAGTACTTCGCCAGTTAGGCACGCTAAACTACGTCCTGAAGGGCAAGTGTGCTCAACCCGACGCAGGAATCGCCCAGAAGTCGTACATGTAGTACGAATGAAACCGTACTACGAAAGGCACTGAACGAGACAACTGATAAATGTGCTCAAACCTCAGATAAATACTCCTTTACAAAACTGTTCGACGTCAGCGTACGCATCGGGACGATGCGTTTCAGGAGGGGGACTAATGCCGCATGTTGTTAGGCACCTGCCGAAGTCCTGCGCCGCTTCCTGCTGCTTTGAACTCTGCCACTCCAACGGACAAGCCAAACGCTCCAAGCTATAAACGCGCCATGCAACACTGGCTGCACGTGTCACCACATCACGCGCTGGACAAGGAACGCTGGCGGTTTTTCGAGGAGCAGCTCGAGGCGAGACGCAAGAGAAGTTGACGAGGTTTTTGACCAGTGAGCTCACAACCTTTGTGTATTTTGTTGACGGGCACAAGTTGGCCATTAATAAATAGCTGTTAGCTTCCGGCACTGTATTCGTTCGTTACAATATTAACATATTTTTATGCTTAGCGGAATGTTTCCTTGCCCAAAATACCTATGTAATAACATGCAACGTACCGCTTCTGGTTTTTTACTCTTTTTTCAGCATCACCAATGCGAGAACCTGGAACCACGGCGTTAAACCGATGTTTGGTGCACTGCCGCAAAGCATGCCAGCGTTCCGAGTGTCCTTTGAACGCGTAGTATATAGGATTGTGTTGCACATCCGCCGCAAAGAGTCAGAAAGCTAACCAGTTCGGCCCTGTTTATTCTCCCCGAGTACAGCTCTTCCGTTTTTCCTTCTTTTTTTCTTACAACAGAGAATAAATATCCAGCCCTTATTAAACGGTGGTATGGGGGACCCATACAAATGGAATTACAACGTTACACTGACATACAAAAAGTCGTCTCAGCATACGATACTCAAAATAGACTGTTCCGAGTGCGTCCGCAGAAAGGTCGATCGTCCCTTGCGAGAACTACAGAATATAGCATACCCGTAGGAACAAGTGCAATGTTCTACATGTATCAGAGTGAGAACACTGATAGAAAGATGCTTTTCATTCGATGATTGACTAGGCACAGACCATTTAGCCCTCTTTACCCACAACCGCAGCTTAGTGCCGTTCTTTACCTTTCAAATAAAATATCCAAACATGCGCTTCACCACGTACCCTGATGACTTCTTCGAGAACATTATAACTGTCAATGTTCTTGAAGAAGCCAGTAGAGGTACGCTTTTAGGTATTGCGCATGACGAGATACAACGGTCAAACCATCGAATGCGAGCATTAACGTAGTCACTGCGAAAATTCATCGATCGTAGAGTACATAAAAATGGATCAATTTAGAAAATGGGAATCGATTTGGGTGAGTAATGAAGCCGCATTCAAAGAAGGAACAGCAAGAAACTTTTGTTTCGGCAATATAGGCGAGTACAAAACAAGCTACTCCACACACATATATAATTGTACTTAAATGAAGCAAAACGTGACTATACTCCTAGGAGGGCAAGTGACATTGTTGCTAGCGCTCTTTTTTTTTTTTTGCTATCTATGTTTAAAACTAGGACTAAACAGACAAGTCGTGAACGTTGAGCAGACATTCCATAGAAACCGAAACATGTCCCCCCTGTTTTTTTTTTTTTTTGCTTTCAGTGGGCAAGAGCAGCGACTCCAAAACATCTCAGATCATGCTGAAACGAATCCATGCTTCTAAACATTCTTGAGATTCCATAAATGTGGAACATAATTTTTTTTTCGGTTTCCCCCTCAAAAACATGTATTTTATAGTTGCGTATCCTGTTAAGTATCCACTAGTATTTCGAACGTTAAATATCGCGCAGAGGGTTATCCGCGTTTATGTTATCAAAACTTAAACGCTTTATGCATTCTATCATTTTATTATAGATATTCCAATCAGGTTGCCTTATCAGATAATTCTGTGTTGGGTGACCTTGTGTCCACAAAATGTGATAGCTTAGAACGAGATCAGTGGTAACAGAATCAAATGCTTTGTTCGAGGTCGCCCGCAATCAGTTGTGCGCGTCAACCTACGTTCCAAAGCGGTCAATAGCGATTGCATCGGCTCTTGCATGCACTCCATTATTCACGACATGGGCCAAAGTCCCATTATAATAGCCTCGTTTCGCAAATCGGAAGAGATGACAAAGCTTACAAAAAGAAATAGTAATAATACTAACGTACCGATATACAACAAGCGAGTACTGCGCCATTGTTGTGACATAACAACAACGATACTGCAGAGACCACTACTACCGGCTTAATGTAAGCAAAAAAAACATAGTGGTACAACGTTACAGATGAAGAACTTACTAGAACCGGACCCATGTTGTCACGCTTCTGACTGGTCATTGGTTACATTACTAAAAGTAATTGCGGAACGACTACGATTACTAAATTTTCATACGGACATTACCACAAATGCGAGACAAAGGAGGTAAACAGCATGTAGTCATAGCTACGCACTAATAGATGTAGTCGTATCGCCTGCAAGTCACAACAGCACTGCGCTTGATTCGATTGAACTCTGTATCTATCGAAACAGATCGAAAAGTTTTTGCGCGCAGATCATTTCAAAGCTAACAGTTTCTCACCATTGTGAATGACAGAAACAGGTCACACTGTCGCTTTAAAAAAATTGGAAGAAAAAGTATAACTGTCTCAAAAAACTTTACAAAGAATTAACAGTTTTCATTGTGTTATTTTTCGTGTACGTGGCGTTCCGACAATTTTCGAAGTTGTTCACATTTAGACTATTCTAAGAATTTTTGTCAATGAGTTACGATGTGGGGAGGTTTGGGTCTAAAGAGTGAACCAGCGAAAATCACCAGCTCACACGTGAGCGTGCCCTGTCACCAGGTCTTCAACTTTAAAGGGGTTCCGCTACATTTTTTTAGTACTGCCTGCGTATAGCTTTATAGACACGTCCTACTTTCCAAGTTATGTTCTTTCTATTGATATTATTCTCGGAAATGCGCCGCTGTGTCTTCAATCAATAAAACCATGGCCCGGCCTGCAAAACAGTGTTACGGGCCATTAACGTCGCTGAAAACACAGGGTACTTACGTCGTTAGCGAAAAAAGAAACGTAAAGAAAAAAGGAGCAGAGGGACCGAACAAAGTTCGACTAAGTACGCTGCTAAGCTTATGGTCCACAGGTTTCGCTTTTTCAGCCGTTCTCTTTATGGTATTCTGCTCTCTATTTGAAACAGGCAACATCACAAGATCAGACAGCCAGACTACTCGGCACTTTGTGTGTTTGTGTTTTTCTACTGTCACTAGATGGCGAACGCGTTAAATGGGTCAAAAACAAAACGCAACAACGCGCAGGCGAGGAGGCACTCGCAAGGCCGAGATAAAGGCGTTTATCCATTCGAAAAAAACAAGTTAAAAAAAACTGATACCGTTTGAGAAACACACGAGATTCGGCTTAAAACGAACATTGTTGACGTTGCGCCCGAGAAGCGCTTCGAAAAGAACAATGCTTCGACGGCGCGAGTGAAGCATCGGAAGCGCACTTCCGTTTTTTTTTTCTTCCGCCTCCTCCTCATCCTTGTTGCCTTATTTTAATGTCCCTCCACCTTTTTCTTTTTTTTGTCCTGGTTTTCGTTTCTCCGTCGAACGGCCATTTCGATTCAGACAGTGAAGCATCCTCGCTGTTCTTCGGGAATAGCGTTCAGACTTCGTTTCTCGATGCCCGTTGTCCGTCCACTTCAACAAGCGAAGCCCATTCCATGTAACGGCCAACCATCGCATTCGCTCAAGAACCGCATGAAAATCGAAGCGTTTGCCGCTTTGTTCGTCCGTTTACCTTTTGTTTGTTTGTTTGTTTTCTTCCCTAGCAACCCGTCCAGCTGAGCGTGTTGAAAGATCTATGACGGGTGGTAATTCTAGTTTTTGTTAGTTTTGCTAATCCATGGCCAGACGTTGCGCGCTGGGTACAAATGAAGAGATGACAAGAGTAGGACACGACACCAACACGTATATACCGTCGCTCGAAATTTCCGGCCTGAAACACAAAACAAACAAAACAGAAACGAAAGATATGTCCGGGAACAAGTTCGTGTTGCCTGAAGCGCAATTACGTCATGACACCTTTTGCAGCTTAGGGTTCGTTCCCACAACCGTCAAACGACCCGTCCCGTCACCATGACGTCACTGGTTTTTGTCAACGGGAGAGAATTTCCCACCCGCGTTTTCTTCAAAAACGGGATAAGTGTGCCGTAGAGCACTGCTCTAACGCTCATCAGTTTGCACGGGATATAGAGAGCACGTCGATAACTGCGATCAGCCCCTTTGTGGTACCGGTGCGCGTCCGTCGTATGTTTTCTACTGGGCAATAAAATTGTGGCCGCAGATACGCGACACGTGGAACGAGCGTTGTCGACGTATATATACGAGCGTCGCCGACTCTGCGTTGACGTCGCCATCGACTCTGCTCCTCCCTCTTCTTCGTGTGCTCGTCCACCGTTGTTGTGGAGGTCACAATAAAACGATGAGCGGCCACTTATATACGAGAGTCGGGACCACCCGATTCGGTGATTTTGATTTTTCTTTCAAAAAGCGAAACATTCTACGGAAAGAATAAGAGCACATTTTGGTTTCGCTTAAAAAGCACACTGTTTAATGTTAAAAAAATCGCTAGTGAGGTAACTTAGGGCATAAAAGCTGTTGTATAAAACTACGATTCGGCAGTATTGAAATTTTGAAAGGAAAAGGAAGTGGCCCTTCTCCTATCTGGAACGGAGGGCAAGCGAAGCTTGGCGTGTGTTTGCTTGACCTACAATGTATCTTGCTTTATTGAGTGAATTGTTAGATGGAAACAACTCTTAAGTCCGGTGGTGCTAACAACTCGGTCTCGGGTCTCCCATGCGGACTCCGAGGCCGAAGCTACTGCCATTTTAGCCGCTTAACAGTGCAATCCCACAACATGTACGAGAGCATCGCTCTAGTTGCCTGACATAATGAGTGCCATGCACTTATACACCGTAGGAAAACGGTGTTTAAACCATGGTCAGCAGATTAAAACGAAGCAGTCAATTAGCTTTGCTGGTAAGCGGAGAAATGGCGCCAGCATCTCATCATCAGAAAATTTATGAGGCTTTCAGCGCTAGAGGCACTCCCATGCAGTAGCCAATATTTGCGGATAGTCGAGATGATATAGAGCGGCTGGCAGATATACGCGCAAGGGAAGGTGAAGCTTTTGGACTAGGATTTAGTGTAAGAAAATGGGTATTGTTGGTATCTCATGCTCCCGATGATCAGGCGGTGTCCATACTAGGCTGATAGGCACTTTGGCAGTGATAGGTACGTGAAGGTAAAAGAAAAAAAAAGCTTCGCAGCAAAAAAAAACAGAGACAGAAATGCTGCAACAATTTATTAGATTTAAAAGTAATATGTGATCCCCATCTACCTAATTACTCGTTCTTGGCCAATCTCCCAGTGTGGGTGGGAGCCATGCTTTTAGGCCTTCATCATTATAATAATAATGAAGCACAGTTATGAAGCATAGACCAATGAGCACAGGAGTAGCTTGTCTGCGTCGGCGTTGCCTTTCGCGGGAGAGAGAACATTCACGTTCGTTTTTATGCATGGTAGCGAAAAAATTTGTGGTCTGGAACTCTATTATTCTTCAACGCCATCAGCTTCATAGTCACCGTGAGCCCATACAACGCACAATGAACAAACCCACACCCTATAGGGTGATTCGCCCCTAAAACTCCTGAAACCGACGGCAGCTACTATGTATTGCATTTCCCGCTTTAACAACATTCGTTTTGATCTTCTTCACGTCCCTTCATTTCCATTTAATAATAATAATAATAATAATAATAATAAGAAGAAGAAGAAGAAGAAGAAGAAGAAGAACAAGAACAAGAACAAGAACAAGAACAAGAAGAACAACAACAAGAAGAACAACAACAAGAACAACAACAAGAACAACAACAAGAAGAAGAAGAAGACGAAGAACAACAACAACAACAAGAAGAAGAAGAACAAACAACCACAACAACAACAAACAACAACAACAACAACAAGAAGAAGAAGAGAAGAGGAAGAAGAAGAAGAAGAAGAAGAAGAGGAAGAAGAAGAAGAAGAAGAAGAAGAAGAAGAAGAAGAAGAAGAAGAAGAAGGAAGGAGAAGAAGAAGAAGAAGAAGAAGAAGAAGAAGAAGAAGAAGAAGAAGAAGAAGAAGAAGAAGAAGAAGAAGAAGAAGAAGAAGAAGAAGAAAGAAGAAGAAGAAGAACAACAACAACAACAAACAACAAAACAACAACAACAACAACAACACAACAACAACAACAACAACAAGAAGAAGAGGAAGAAGAAGAAGAAGAAGAAACAACAACAACAACAACAACAAACAACAACAACAACTACAACAAGAAGAAGAAGAAGAAGAAGAAGAAGAAGAAGAAGAAGAAGAAGAAGAAGAAGAAGAAGAAGAAGAAGAAGAAGAAGAAGCAAAGCTTGAGCTCTGAAATCTCAAAATTTCTCGAATTCACTTTTTATTTTTTTTCGCTTGCTCCCTTTTTATGTGGTTTTCTTTGCATTAGTCTTATTACAATACAAATTGATTTTTACAATTAGTTATAATGCTCGCAGAAAAAAATGCACTACGCTTTTTTGGCCAATTCCCCTGAGTGGGTGTGACCCATGAGTCCAGGGTAACAAACAAACAAAAAAGAAAGAAAGAAACAAACAAAGAAACATGCCAAAATCACGATACGATTATGAGACATGCGGAAGCGGAGAGCTCCGCTGATTTCGAGCACCTGGGATTTCTTAAAACGCACCGAATTTTAAGTACCAGGACTTTTCGAGTTACACCTCTATAAAAACGCAGCTGTTTAGAAAAAAGTAAAGCAAGCAGTAGACATACTAAAGTAGTTCAGTGACACAAAACCAAGTTTAATTTTTAATTAGTGCTAAGCGCATTCGGCCTTAGTATCTTGACATGCGAGATGGTACGTGCAAAAAAAAAGTGCTTGAAATATAGCAAAAAAAATTCGCCTTAAAAAACTACGAGGAGACAAAGAAGAAGAAATACCGTTGCACGACCTAGAACAAGTCGTTGGGCGTAAAACCAGGAGATGCCGCGTAAAAACAGCGGCGTCTACCGAACGCGAGTCGTGTTATGCAAAGTTGCCGCAATCCCTCAGGCACACATTGGGGGTTCCTGGGGAACACCTGCTCGCACGTGTCATAAAAAACAGAAAAACAAAGCTTGGGTAAACGCAAGCAGGCACCGATTGTATTCTGCGAGTACGAGCACCTAACTTGCGAGATGTGAGTAAAAGGCAGCTCGTCGAGCTCGCGTTGCGTTTTTTTTTTTAGTTTCCCAGGGATGACAGGGAACTTCGAATACTTCGCGCGTCTCGTTGCCACATGCTGTACAACTGGCCTTTATTTTTTTTCACCATTCTTTTGCACCGCTTTCTATTTTGTTCTCACGGCGAAAAAACTATGTATGTTGGTATGAGCACACGCGTCTGAGAGAGAGAGAGAGAGAGAGAGAGAGAGAGAGAGAGTGTGTGTGTGTGTGTGTGTGTGTGTGTGTGTGTGTGTGTGTGCACGGCGAAAAAGAAAGAAACGGCAAATGGCACCCGTTACAAGTACTCGATGGTGTCACAATTTCAAACACACCGCTAATGGGGAGCTCAAAAACTTCAGCGCTACGAAAAAAATAAGGGGAAAGAGTGAAAGATCTTCGACAAATTAAGGCCGTCAATGAAAGCAAACAGGCTCTTCAGACAAAGCGGACGAAAAGAGAGATCCCCCCCCCCCCTTCTCTACTCTTGCACTCTGAAGGAAATACAAAAACCCTTTCAAGTCCAGCTCCCTTTTCAAACGGCTTGGCCTACTTTCTAATTCAACTCGTCCTCGTTTACTCCTTTTTTTGTATCACTCCTTTTTACTTTTTTTCTTCTGCAACTCTCCCGTACACTAACCTCCTTTCCGACGGATTTACACTCCGTATTGCTGGATGTACGGCACAGTAACAATTCCCCTGACTCTACATCTCCTCTGTACACGTGGGATCCCGCGGGAGGGCGCTTGCGCAATGCTGCGGCTTAGTGTTGCGCCTCTTCACGGAGCAGATTGCCAGGCGTTTGATTGCGTATTTTATGGCGAAGGCGAGGATTGAAAAAAAAATGCACGACGCTCTCCAGCCTGCTTACGGGAAAGTGGACACAAAGTCAGACAAAGTGAACGTTTCGTTTGGCCGGGTGAGCTGCCGCAAGCTGCCGAACCGCCTGTGGCATCGCGGCGAATGTCTTTGTGCCAGTAAAATGCGAATTACGGAAAGGCACAAAAAAAAAAGGCTACATCAATGACAAATAGAAGGTGGAAAGGCTCGGGAAGAAAGAATTGAGGCTTTTATGGTTAGAACTCGCAATTTACGACCACGTCAGTACTCGCTGAGCGAAAAAAAAAAGTAATCGCAGCAGTGATAGCAGCATATGGCCAGATCGATACCAAAATGTTGACGTGAACATGTTGGAAATGTTTTTTGTTTTGTTTTCTTTTTAGGCGATTAAAAGTTGACGACACTATATCGAAGGAAGAAAGGGGAGGAAGTTTTTTTTTCTGACGTGCAGATCTGTTGCACAAAAAAAAAACAAAATCAAATGGAGATGTGTCAGGCATAACCTGTCAAAGTCGCGTTCGGCTTTTTTCGCGCCGCCTCCAGGGATGCCTTGGGGCAACATACCGGCTATATTGGATGTCGCAGTAACTTTTTTTTCTGTTATTATCTATCCCAGCTAGATTTCTTCTCGTCCCGTGAGATCGCTTGCGATTCGTTTTAACGTTACGCAAGGCCCGAGTAGACAGATGTCGGTCCATGCCGGGGTGCTAAAGCTCGAAAAAGTGGCGTTGTGCTTCTCTGCAGTTATAACGGTATTGATATCCAGGGTTTCCCGACCCTTTAAATGGGAAAAAGAGTCCCTCTAAAATCCGCCTGAATTCTCGAAGTAGCAATTTCTAGGACATCGTTATCCTGGGAGGCATACAGCAGGCAAAATGTGCTTCGCCGCTTACTATCCGTCCAGTAATTCGGCGTCGATTTTCCCTTAAGTGCTTCATCGAAAAGAACAAGTAGGAAAATGCGCTGGCTTTTAATAATAAGGGGTAAGCTTAAAAAATAAAGTGATATAAAAGGAACAAAAAAACCGCTAAACTCAAGAAAATATTATGTAACACGGTTGATCAATTACACATTTACAGTATATTAAATTGTGTTACACAGCCTGGCATTGTTGTAATTTTTTATTCAGATTCCAACCATGACAATACCACTTGATAAGCATGAGTTGGTACACCTTTAGAGAATACTTGAAAAAGACAAACCACGAAATCAAAATAAACACACACACAAGAAAGCTGGCGATGTCCTGTTATATGTGGATAATAGAATCCACATACGACATGTGCTGTTGTGTGTGTGTGTGTGTGTGTGTGTGTGTGTGTGTGTGTGTGTGTGTGTGTGTGTGCGTGTGTGTGTGTGTGTGTGTGTGTGTGTGTGCGTGCGTGCGTGCGTGCGTGTGTGTTTTCCGTCGTTCACGCTTTTCAAGTGCCTCTAATGCATGCGTGAGTTGCGGTTTCGTTTTTCACTCATGATCGTGCAACCGGCGCATTGGAAATAGAATCGCTAACAGAGAAATCTCATCATCCACGAGAAACTGAATAAGTGAATTCGAGAATGGCGATATCTTTGCTACGTACTAACCCGTCCCTACGGGTCGCTGCATTACTGTATAAGATTGTCTTCTACCGACGAAAAAAATAAAAGTAAGCAAGCACACATGACACTCTGGTATATCTATTTTTTTCCTGTTTGCGGACGCGACGTGTAGTACAAAGCAGCATGCATGGGAATAAGGAGGAAATGGCTGGTAGCTCAATCGTCATCGCATTTGAACAGCCTGTACTTGGAGAATAATAATGAAAAGAGATAGAATGGGTGAGCGTCGAAGATGGGAAGCTACAGCACATACTCCTTCCTGCTCCTTATCCATTTTCCCTGCGTACCAACGTTGGTATCGCTTGTCAGAGCAGCGCAACACCAAGCGGCGTGATCTCGAAACGGCGGCCGAAGAGTCCGTGGTAAACACGGGATGCGTACATACCGTGACAGCGAGCTCACGAGAAAGAAGGAAGGAAGAAAGGCGTAGCGAATACGCAACGTCTTCGGACAACCCTTCCCTGCGCGCGCACGCACACAGCACACACGAACGCACGCACAGGCACTAACACGGCCTGTCTAGAAAACAAGACATTTCTCTCTTACTGCTTGTCCAGCGACTCGTTTCTCGTCTGGCGAGTGTCAACAGCGTGACATGGCAGCAGTGTTAGGCCTGCCCGGCGGCCATAATCCGCGCCGCCATGCCAGTCGAGATTGCGCTACCCGGCTGGTAGAAGAAGAAAAAAAGAAAAAGAAAGAAAGACAAAAGAAGGGTTAAGAAAGTGAGACAAAACAGAGCCAGACAAACCGAGACCCGACCCGCAAGTAGCAGAGGCGAAGCTCATCACATGAAACACACTCCAGGATGGAGTGAGGTGAGCGAGAGAGAAAGGAGATGGCATTCGCTGTAAGAGAACGAGAGAAGCAGTTGGTACGTTAAACCGAGAAGAAAACAAAATATAAAAAAAGATAGAAGACGAGGCAACGAAGAAACGGGGCCGAAGATTGAGAAACGAAGGAAAGCAAATGCCATGAAGATACGAAACAAGAATATACGGTATATCGAACTAGGGTTAAAAGGCAAAGAGATAAAGCCCACCGGGAGACAACATCATCATGCCCGCCGCTTTCCGGCGTCGCCAAGCAAGTCCCCCGTCTTGTTTACTTTAGAAAAATCCGCCGCCGCACTCTCCGAGTTCACCGCCGCTGCTCCTTCGCGTCCAACGACGTCGCACTCGCTCTATACCGCGCACAACCGGTGCTACCCAAGTGATTGCCTGTCGTCGTTCCTTCGTTCGACCCAAGGGCGAAAAGTAAAAAAAGAAAAGAAAGCAGCGAATCGAGCGCACGAAAGCAGGGTGTGTGTGCTGTAACGGCCGTGGTGGCGACGAGAGCCCCGTTCACTTGAGCTATATGCGAGAAGATGCCGGAAGAGTGTCGCCACTCTCCAGGGAAATCTCACGCAAGCTCCGCGCCTCCTCTTCTATAAAAAAAGGAAAAAATCGGGAATGGGGAAGGCCTGCCTTCGACAGCAGTGCCGCTTACCCGCCAACGAGCTGGACTGAGCAGATCTCATCGAGCAGCAGTCGCTACCGCTTCGAAGCCGTCATCACGCGGATTACTGGCGAGGCGGCGTGTGGACCTAAACTGGTCTGGCTGGAATTAAAGGAAAATAGGCGTGAATGCGGATTGAGAAATCAGAGGTTTGGTGGAGGTAAGCTGGGGTAAAAAACAAAAATAATGAATATAGTGATAAACAAGCTGAGAAAAATGTATAGATGAAAGCGGCGAAGCGCAGAAATGGGAAGACCAAATCTTTATCTTAAATGTCATCGTGCGTGAATGACGAAAGTGAGGTTTAAAAAAAGGGCAGGGAAGCTGAATTGAGGCTGAGCTATTCTGCACTAGAAAAGAGGAAGAAAAGTTAGGGCGGAGGAGGGAAAGGCGACGTTGCAGCTCATGAAACAGTGCCGCGTTTGATATCACCGAATCAGTTCGATATCCTTAACAAAATGAAGCAGCGCTCCCATTGCCTTTCAGAACAGTGATGTGCAGTCCCCTGGTTCCAATATTTTCTCAATAATGAAAGCGTCCCGTCCAGAGCATTTAGACCACTGTGGCGGCGAAGCCCCTTGTTTGCGAAAATCACCAAGCAACCTTAAAAGAGCCACAAGTATGCTGTATAAAGAAGGCTATTCCCAATAAAACGAACAGTGCACCTACTTTCCCTATTGTATTGTTGTCTGGTACATCTGCTTCATCGATCTTCCATTACTATCGTGCACTCAAGCGTTTTTAAATGGATGTCTAGTGGTTATGCAGTTCTTGGCAGCAGAGCTAGAGCATTCACTCCCTTTACCCACAGAGGTACTTCGCCCTGGGAACGCGCGTGCGTGTGAATCATAACCAAGCCGACCTGACAGGCGTAAGTGCGTGCTTAAATGCCACAAACATGCTGAACGTGTGCGCGTGCGCGTGAGCATGGGCACAGAAGCTTTCATTTGTTTTATGTATTCCTTCTCAATATGATACCATGCGAAAATTGTACCTCAGACACCTAGTTAGCGACTCAGTAACCCCGGAGGGCATACACATGGAGCAAGCTGAATACAACCGTCTGAGAAAGCTTAAATATTGATACGAAGTGTCACTACCAGGAAAAACAAGGAAAGCGCGGGTATAGAAGGAAGATTACGTTGCTTCCACTGTTATCTCGGTCTTAGAGCCCATTAAAACTCTCTTAAGTTATCTCACCGTATGTAACAATTTGGTGGAAGGTGCTGCGTCGGACGAACCCAAAGACGGGAGCTTTACTACCGGGACTTCGTCGCAGCCGCCGCCTCGCCGGACTACCACCTTCACCGATCGTAATGACCCAAGAGCGGCCATTCAACGCTTCGAGGCCAACTCCGATGGGTTCTGTGCCGTACTACAGAGTGCCGCCAAACTTCGGCGGGACCTCAGGAGAAGAAGTCGACGTGTGGCTCAAGAACTACAAGCGGGTGAGCAGAAGCAATGGCTAGGACTCGAACGAACAGCTCATTCATGTTGTATTCTCGTTAACTGACACCACCCTTTTGTGGTACGAGAACCACGAGGACATGTTCACGACTTGGGAACGTTTTGTTGAAGAAGTGCAGAAGTGATTTGGTGATTCTGACGCCAAGAAGAAACGTGCGGAGCAGATATGTCTCAGAGGGCACAGCTTCCACGAGAAACATGTACGACGTACATCAAAGAAATCTTGAAGCTGTACAAGATTGTGTATGCAAGGATGTCTGAAGAAGACAAGGTTGGACACATTCTCAAGGGTATAGCCGAAGACATGTACAATTTCTTAATTGGGAAAGACTGCCTGAACTTCATGTCTGACGTGATGAAGCACTGTCGTACCTTTGAATCCCTCCAGATGCGACGAATTTATCCTAAATTCGGCCACCTGTCTAACGTCCCCGCTGTGGCTAGCGTTGAAACAGTGCCACCTAACGACCTTGCTTTGACCATATCGCAGATCGTCAGAGAAGAGTTTCTTCGACGTCAGCAGACCTATCATCGCCTCAGCGATTTTCAGTATGCGTACGCAAGCGAACCAGAACGCGTGCGGACTCCTGTTTCACTTCCACCATGGCAACCATCGATTAACGCAGCAGACGCTTATGAATATCAAGGCACACGGCAGGCTGGATGCCCACGTCAACCACCTCCAAATTACGAGCGAAGTTTTCGGCCGCCTGGTTACCCAACATCGCCTGCCTATAGTACCCCTGAAGAGCGACACCACTATCCCATGCCTTCGGAGAAGAGTCGTTACTCTGAGAATCTACGTGCCCCTCGACCAATTCCGGTGGGCTACGACTGTGGCGCACCGGGTCACATCGCCCGCTATTGTGACCACCACCCAAATCAGCGACAGCCTTGGTAAATGTCTCACCAACTTTAGACCATCCCCTCTCCACGTCACAGAAACCACGCGCACCTACCGGGTCACGCTACCCCTCGCTGGCCTCTGATCGAATTTTGACACCACCACCAGCTCCACGTGCTCCACGGTCGCCGTCGTCAAGGCGACGCACACGGACACTGCCACCGGAAAACTAGTCGGTGTGGCCAGTGGGGGTGAGGCTGCAAGATCAAGGGTGCTAGCTACAGATATATCCCCGTCAGCGTGTACGTTGAAGAACAGAGTGCATGTAGTTGTCGATGGAGTGGCTACTATGGCACTTGTGGATACAGGCGCGACAGTCTCAGTGATGAGTGTAAATTTTAAGAACCTGCTATGATCTAAAATGATGTTTTGCCAGATCCGTGGTGTGACATTTCGTGGTGTAAGCGGTGACGCGTTGTGTCCGGTGGGATATTGTTCTGTGGACGTCTCGCTGTGCGGCACCGCGGAATAACCGCACAGTGTTTGCGGTTATTACGTGGTCTACACATGATGTTATCTTGGGTATCGACTTCTTAAGTGAGTGTGGGGCAACTGTAGACTACAGAAGTGGGCACCTTTCCATACACGGTACTTTCCCAACGGCGCTCTCGGGAAATTCCGGTCCGGATCAATGCATCTTTTTCGTCTCCGTGGACACAGTCCTTCCTGCATTTTCTGCTGTGTGTGTTCCCATCACATGTTCCATTAACAACTGTGGCACGTTTGAAGCCACGCTCGAACTTATTCCCTTGGCATGTCTGAAAAAGAACATTGTCATTCCCCATTGTATTGTGTCAGTCGTTGATGGACGGGCAGGTGTGTGGACAATGAACAGTCCAATGGAGCCTACAGTTTTGCCAGGCGGCATTAAACTATTTATTTAGACTTGAATCATCTACGACGCTGGTTGCGCTTGTTTATGCTACAAGCCAAAATGAACATCTAGGCTCACAAGGTTCAGAGGATGGTCAATTGGCTACAAATGGTCAGCAATTCACTTGACCAAAGCGAACGTCTTACACTGCTCGACGTTCTATCTAAGCACTTAAAGGCGTTCGATTTTTCTAAAAAACAGTCAAAGGCCCTTAATTCCAGCGTCCCAGATACGTCATCAGATCCAAACCGAGTCGGCGCATCACATTAAGCAGAAATCTTACCGAGTGGCACCATCGAAGCGCAAGATCATCGACGAGCAAGTCCAAGAAAAGCTGAAAAATGGAATAATACAGGAATCGGCAAGTCCGCGGGATGCTCCTGAAATTCTAGTGAGATCGAAGGATGGCACGTGGAGACTTTGCGTTGACTACCGCCGGCTGAATTCTGTTACCAAGGAAGACGTTTATCCATTGCCGCGCATCGATGACGCTCTAGACTGCCTGCATCCCACGTCCTACTTTTCATCTGTTGACCTGAGATTAGATTACTCGCAAATTCTCATGCACGCAGCTGACAAAGAAAAGACGGCATTCGTTACGACCGACGAACTTTATGAGTTCAACGTTTTGCCACTCAGATTATGTAATGCTCCTGCGACATTCGAAAGATTTATAGACTCTCTATTGCGTGGTTTAAAATGGCATATATGCATGTGTTACCTTGACGATGTCGTAATTTTTGGACGTACGTTTCAGGAGCACAACACTTGCCTAGACCTCGTGCTCAACTGCATTGAAAAAGCTGCCCTTGTATTGAATTAAAAAAAAGTGCCACTTTGGCAAGCGACAGGCATTGGTGCTGGGACATCTCATCAATGAAGATGGCATTAGACCTGACCCACAAAAGACAGCGGCTGTCAAATGAATCGTTCGAGCGTTCTAAATCTGTGAAGCAACTGCGGCTATAGCTTCATCAGGCTCTGCTCTTATTTACGCTGGTTCGTACCCAGGTTTGCGGATGTCGTTCACCCCCTGACGAGTCTTCTACGTAAGAACAGACCATTTCAGTGGACCTCCGAGAGTGACGCCACTTTTCACCAGTGGAAGTGTTTGTTAACTTCACAGTCAATACTTCGGCGCTTCAATCCTTCGTCGCTCACGGAAATTCACACAGACGCAACTGGCATCGGTATTGGCGCCGTTCTCATTCAGCGTTCTGGTAAGAAGGAACACGTCAAGGTGTACGCAAGTCGTTCTTTAAGCAAGCCTGAACGAAACTACACAGTGACCGAACAGGAATGCCTAGCGGTAGTCTTAGCCATGCAACGGTTTCGCTCATACATATATGGTCGTCCGTTCACTATCGTCACATATCACCATTTCCTGTGTTGGCTGGTCAACCATCGTGACCCATCTGGCTGCCTCGCACGATGGGCCATTCGTTTGCAAGAATGTATTCACCATTTCATACAAGACTGGCCGTCTACACTCTGATGTGGATTGCCTCTCTAGGATGCCGCTACCGATGACAGATTGTGAAGCTGATAACTTTGACCACCTTATCGCTTCTCTGTCGTCTGGCTTTCCCGATGCCATGGCTTTCGCTGCTGAGCAGCGTAATTACCTAAGCTTAGAAGCTCTCTTCCCTGGAGCAAGAAAGTCAATAAGCGAAGGCCGATTCTGCGTCTGCAATGGTCTTCTTTACCAGAGAAACTTGTCCACGATGGGCTCACGCTTTCCGCTGGTTGTTCCTGCGTCGTTTGGAGGGACGCAGGAGCAACCAGCAGAACCAGCAGGAACAACCAGCAGGAAAAACCAGCAGGGTGAGGTCATCATGCGTCTCACGCATGATGACCCCACCTCTGGCCATCTAGGAACCGCACGAACACTTAGTCGCACAAAAGAGCGGTCCTATTGGCCGAAAATGAGTAAGACAATTCAAAACTACGTGGCCAGCTGTACGCAGTGCCAGAGTCACAAGCGGGCCACCTCAGGTCCAATCGGTCACCTGCAGCCCATAAAGCCCAGCGGTTCTCCTTTTGAAAAGGTCGGCATTGATCTGATGGGGCCATTTCCACGCTCCTCAAAAGGTAATCGGTGGATAATTGTATGCGCCGACTACCTGACGCGGTACTGCGAGACGACTGTTTTATCTTTCGCCACGGCAGTACAGCTTTCGGAGTTTCTGTGTCATTCAGTTATCCTCCGACACGGGCCACCTAGTGTAATCATAAGTAAGCGTGGACGACAGTTTACCGCTGATATTGTGGAATCATTACTTCTCCGTGTGCCTCCAAGTTCCGACACTGAACTGCGTATCATCCACAAACTAATGGCCTGAACGAGTGTAGAAACTGAACCTTCATCAACATGTTGTCAATGTACATCACTTTCGACCACAAAAACTGGGATGAAGTATGACCATTCGTCACGTACGCCTTCAACACGGCGAAACATGAAACGATAGTCTACAGAACTTTCTATCTACTCTACGCTCGCTCACCTCGACATACGCTGGACACTATTTTTCCTTTTGTAGTCTATGACAATTTCACAATTGTGGAAACTTTGTGTCGTGTGGAAGAGACACGTTGGCTTGCCTGCTTGTGAGCACTGGCAGCGCAAGAGTCCTCCAAAACTCGCTACGACAGTCAACACCGGCATGTAATCTATGCCCCGGGTGATATAGTGTGGGTGTGGACCCCAATATGCAGACGTGGCTTGAGCCAAAAGCTATACTGGCGCACTACGCCGGTCCGTTCGGGATACGCCATCGTCTCAGCGAGGTCGACTATGAAATTGCACGTGTCATCACTATAGTGGCCGACGTTCATGCAAGACAGAGGTGACGCATGTTGCCCGTCTGAAGCCGTTTACACGAAGGATACAAGAATGACTCGCTCAGAGGGCTTCGTCTGAGACAGGAGAAATCATACGAAGTGTCACTACCGGAAAAAACAAGGGAAGGGCGGGTAGAGGAGGGAGAAGTCGTTGCTTCTACTATGGTCGCGGTCTCAGTGCCCATTAGAAACCCCCTTAAGTTACCTCACCTTACGTAACAATATCTCAAAACGGATGAAAACGAATAAAAGTAAATGTCCGAAGCAGCTTGATCTTGTGCACGTTGCAGTTCTCATTTAAAACACATAGACAACAAAGCAAGGGCAAAGTAACGAATCTCCCCCCCCCTCCCCTCTTTCTCCCGCTCTCTCTCAGTCACGCCCGCTTCCATCATCAAAGCAATGAGGTTGATCCTCTACGAGCTTAACTTTCTTGCTCTTATCTTCACTGTGGGTTTATTTTATTGCCGTTTACTGTGTGTTCTTAAGTACCGACGAGGCCCGTGCAAGACTAGGAAGAAATAAGAAATAAAAGCACAAAACAAGGAGGGCACGTACGAGCGAGCACCGTCACTTTCTCAAAGGCCCTGGCAGCGTGCTGTCGCTTCCATTGCGCCCGGCCGCATGGCCAGCTTCCATCGCTCACAGGAGGCACTTCTAAAGGCTTTCTTCAATTATTCACGATCCTCATTAACAAGAAAGAACTTCGTTGAAGCTGAGTCAAGCACAAAAGAACCCGGCGAATCTTACCTTCTACCTCCTTTTTTCGACGTTTAGCTTAGTTCGTTGACTAAAATTTTCTCGCGAGAATTCTTCGATCCCCATTAAAGCTCGCGCACTATCTTTTGTTCAAAAAGTCCAGACCTGCTCTATTATTCGCGGCTACTGAAGGATGTGTGTGGAACAAAAAGAGATTCAAGGAGAAAATAAGGAAGACCATCTGCTCCACTTTTTCTTGGTATGCACGTCCCTGCTGAAGTCTCTGCGCATGCAAAGATCCTTCAAACAGAACATGCATTTGCTTCTATACACCCATTCTGAATACCTAACATGAATACGTAATGCAACCATAACAACTCTGACCACGGTCGTCTATGACGTATTTCGACTGCCATATTCTGGCACGTTAGCTGACGGGCGGTCTGCGGCACACGCTTGCACTCTGAGCTTAGCAATGCGGAATACGCGAACGCTGTCTCGACAGGGTATGCTAGTGTTACTCGTCGGCTCTGTGAAGCATAAAGGATGGGCATGCACTAAGATAACGGGTGCTACGTTGGTTTTCGTACCCTGGAGGCTACTGAACGCCCACATGAAAACGGGATCGCATACAGTAGTGCGCGGTTTTGCTAAAGAGAGGGAGATGGGGATATGCAGAAGACGGGAAACAGGAACGTAGGCCCGAAATTAGGATGGGGTGAACACGTCTTTTATGAAACTCATATATATATATATATATATATATATATATATATATATATATATATATATCAAGTGCAAATAGTTGCGCACCCAGTCGACTGACAACTTCACGGCAATGTAAGAAGTCTCTTGACAACACATATTCTCGCCCCTCCGATCTCTTTAGCGTAGCCTAAAGGAACTATAGTTTGTGTTCTGTCCTAGTGCCTCTTAATTGCCTACTTTTCCTATTATTTGCCTATTTTTCTTTAAATCAGTCTGAACTACAAGCCGAGGCCGGTGATTCATTGTCGAAAATTCGAGTGTGTTTATACGCCAAAGAACAGCCCTTGCCATATTAGGGGCCTCAAATCGAGGAGCATAGCTGTCACAAACGACTCCAATTTTCGGAGCATCCGCGGGCCCCACCTACCAAGGAAGGGCGCTTTTGTGTTGGGGGACGACATCCGGCGACTATAACGACCCAGCGTGGCGCCGGCTCGTCTTCCCAGCACCGGTACCGGAAGGGGCACCGGCGATCTAAACAAGGAAAATTACTCCCAGATGAGACGGGAGCACGTGTACGCCCCCGAAGAGGTTTGAACTGCATCGGAAGAGCAGTTGACGTACAGCCAGCAACAAGTGCGGTCGTCGGTGTCGCGAGTCTCGCGTAGGCGGCGAGCATGGAGTGACCCGCGCAACGTATTGAGACGGCTGCAATTCCGGGCACCCTCGTCTTCTACCAAGTCGGCGAGACCTTCAGCGGCACTCGTCAACTCCCCTACGTGCACCAAGAGCTGGCCTGGTCCGTATGGAACTTTTTATTGTGACTTTTTTTAAACTGTTAAATTATTATAACCAGCCTTTTGTTTTAATTTGTAGTTTTGTGCGCTGCGACGCACTTTGAAATTTAAAAAGCGCGACCAATGATCATTCTGTAATTATTTCCTTGTAACCCTCTTTTACGATTCCCATCTTGTTATTTTATTAATATTCCACGTGTTTGCCTTTTGTTTGTGCCTTTTGTAGTGTCCTTATAGAGCAGAGTTTGTTTTATAGCCTTTCTTTCTCATCGCGTATGAGTTTTCTTCCTCTGTTATTTTTGTTAACTCCTGCATTTGCCCTTGTTTCAATTAAATGCTAGTTCATCTTGAATAAAGTCTCCGTGTCTACTTATGAGTGCGTCGGTCAGGCCCACACATCACCACACGTGCAACCCCGCACGGGTCGACCAACCCGCAAATAAATTCGAAATGTGCCACTTCGAGGCCTTTTAGGCGTCGCAGGCCGAAGCGTTAAGTGGAAGCCTGCGAGTCTGCCGCACGTCGGTGTTGGATCGGCGGGACCTCACCCGAAGTGTGTGACAATAGCATATGAAAATTCTGGCGTGATACTTAATGCTTTGTCATTTATCAGGTGCCATTTTACCTCTCCATACTGTTTGTTGTTGTTGTTGTTGTTGTTGTTGTTGTTGTTGTTGTTGTTGTTGTTGTTGTTGTTGTTGCGATTGCTTGAACATCTTCGACCAAAAATCTCTCTCGTAATAAACACCGCATATTACACTTATAAAAACTATGTGTGACGATGTATGATCAAATATGTCGGCATATGTGGTTAACGTTTACCTTAGGCGAATACAAGTATGGTCATATGTGGCGGGCCTTCCCTGCATATGGCGTTAACTGCAGCCACATAAGGCACGGCCACATGGGACTTACCACTCCATGCTTTGACATCTAAATCAAAATAATAAATGCATAAATATCATCTCAGTGAAAGCTCCGCGCTACGCGCAAATTGCCTTCTAAATTGGAAGTAAAAACAAAATTAAGGCACCAGTTTAATGGAAACAAACGTATTTGGCGAGAGGGACTTGTGTCCGCGTTTGCTCTGTACCCTATTTCTCTAGCTGCCAACGCAACCGCTCAATTGGAGACGGCACAGACGCAACGGGGTGCCCACAGCTGATGACACTGCGCATGAAATGTGCCGCCCCTTCTTCTCTAGTCCAAAGGATTACAGGCGAGGATCACGGGTCTCCAATCGCCTGCGGCGTTCGCTTACCGGAACCGCAAAATGAAGCTGTCAAAAAGGGGCAAAACCATCTTCGGCCGATCTGATGCGAAGAGGCAAGCGCTTCGTGACACGTTATTAGAATTTTCCGGCCACCTGTGTCGCCCGTAGACGCGTAGAATTAGAAACGGCTTAGTGCCTCCGAGCTTCTTTTTTACCTAAACTCGTATATTTCATTTGAAGCTATAGTCGGCAGGCACATCGATTCGAGCTTCAATGCTGCGAATATTCGTATGGACGCATGGAGTCCGACTGTAGTTACGAAAGGCAGGGGAGAGTACTGTTGAAATGTTCGAGTTATTCAGCACGCTTAGTTTAATGACGTTACAGTGGATTCAGGCAGTCGGTGGAATATTGTTTTGCCTGCGTACTCTTTTGTTTCCGTACTTAATAGCTTGCTTGACTATCTCGACTTGTTCTGCCCTAGTTTACCTTCTCTTGGTTTGCTTCGCCTTAACATTAAATTCTTGTTTTCATGTGCATAATAAATTGTGCCATTAATACATTCCTCTTGAGCTAGTTTAATACATCACATTTCCTGTGATATACCCGACCATTTGTGTGCCTTCAACTTGCGTTAAGGCCACGAGAACAATAACTCAACAATAAGGATAGGGTTGGTTTATCAATACTTTTTCGGTTAGTTCACTTATTATTGCAGCTTAAGTTTTTTTATTCAATTCATTCCTATATGTGACTGATTTACACGCATATCTTTATTCGGCCCGAAGACTGGCATATTTGCTGTGAACCCTAGTAAGCTGAGCACTTCTTATTCAATCAACGAAATCAATTGATGGATTTACAATTGATTGGTTTATTATTAGATTGATTGATTGATTGGATGAATTCGTACCTAATGAGCTTTTCATTAAAGCCATGAGAGTAAGCACTTCACCGGAACGGTCCCTGCAGAAAGAAAACGGAAGAACTCCATGTAAGCTCTTCGCCAACATAAACCGCACATTGTTTAGTTGGGTGTGCTTGTAACACAAAACCGAGGGTCCTTAATTTGTTTTTGTTTTTACGTCGATATATATAACAACTTAGGTCGATTTTTGTTTGTTCGTGTGCCATACTAAAGGGTTGTAGATTTCTGCGTTGTACAGCCTTAGAGATTGAATAACCGAGGTTGTGACATAATACGCAGGGAAATTCCGCCTCGTCGCTGGAGTCGTCCTAGGTACCCTGGACTAGGGGTTCCTCCAACGCCCTCCTTCTCCACGCTTTTGTGAATAAAGACGTTTCTCTCTCTCAGAACTTCCCAACTTGCATTTTTCTTGTCGTTTTTTCTCTGCGCTTTAACGAGGGCAGTGTTGATAAGGAGGAAGCGATCTGGACGACCCAACATGAAGTGACATCGCTGATGAAGGATAAGGCTGCGCGAACAAAGTAAGCCGGAGAAGAGCGGAGAGAGTGGCATGGGATGACGAAGTGTTTACCACGACGTTTCTCTGACGGAACGCGCTTGGGTTTTGCCAACGTTGTACGCTATTGCTATCAAATATATCCTGAGTACATGGTTTCTTACATTCGTCATGTACGCGGACGCGGCCAAACAAAATGACCAATGGTATACCGTGAGTGTGGTGACCGGCGGCAATAAGATTACCAGTACCACCTCGGTACAGGTGCCCTCTACCATAGAAGCTGAAGAGGCCGCTATTACTTTGGGCATAGCGAGCGCCTCTATTCGAACTATTCTAAGTGACTCGAAGAGAGCCATCATTAACTTTTCGAAAGTGAGCATCAACACCAGAGCCGCGACTGTTCTGAGGAACTGCCAGCGTGACAAATTATTGTACTAGCACGTGTCCCTGCCCACTCGGGGAACCCAGGGAACGAGGAAGTGTACCAGGTACCCTGAAGGTTCTCGGACCCTATCTTTCACAGTGAGGTCCCAACTTCGTTTAATGACGTCACGAATCTCTACAAAAACTACCGGTGCATCTACCCCTCAGCCGATGAAAACCTCGCCAGAGCGCAGGCCACGATCATCCGCCGCATTCAAACTTAACCACTCATTTGCCGGTCCTCGCCGGCTGGCGTTTATTACAACCCATAATCAGCCACTCAAAAGCACATATTGCGGTGTTGCGAAGGATTTTTCTCCCCATAAAAAGGCTCTTGCCAACTCGCTGATGGTCAGCGTGGGATAGCGAATTAGGACATCCATTAAGAAAAAAAACAGCTAACGATTGTTGTCTGACCCAAAAGTGTCGCTTTCGATGTGGAGCCACCCGAATATCCGTGTCTTCTTATGGATAAAGTGAATTCCTCCTCCTCCCTGTAACAATGCCCGCTATATTTCGTAGCAAAAGCGTATACAACACTGCCGCAGTCAAAGTGCGTTCCGCTCCGCACTTCATCATCGTCCTCATATATATTGCCATATTCTCCGCCCGTGAGCATATTCCGCGCCAAAGAATATGCGGGAGCGGAATATGCGGAATATTCGTGAGCATATTCCGCACCAACACCAATACCATCTTTCACAAATATTACCTGTGCACACTGGGGCACGCCTGTGCGATTTGGTGAAGATGCCGAAAAAGTATCATTACTGATCATTGTTCTCACTAATATTAACACGGAGTCGTCGGTGGACCAGCAAATTGGGAAGGCGGTCTTTGAGAGTTGATCTGTAACTACTGAAGCGTTCTGTGCGAACCACCATAAGCTTAGAGTGTAAAGGGCCTAGCTTCTGCAGTTGACAACTCCAGTTCCCCCTATTTATAGACGGGTACTTATTAAAACAGAAAATGCGCGAAATAAACGTGTGCTGGTTAGGCTAACCATTCGAGAACGGTATCTGCGCTGACTAGAAATACCAGAGCCCTTCATCGAGGCTGCATAGAACTTACAGACACGTTGTCACCCATTACTTGAACGAATAAAACTAATGCCGCGGGCGGCGCTGACGGACGCCCCAAAGGAAAAAAAAACGATAAGCCTCGTGGGCAACAGCCTGCATCAACTGCTTGTTCTCTAGGACGTCAAACGACTTTCTGCACACGGTATCATAGCCGCTCAAAAAGACTCTGCGCAAATACGACGCCCAAAATATACAATTCGAGTGTGAGTCGTGACTTCCGCATCGCGACGCGAACCATTTCTGAGTGCTAATGTAAAAGGGCTTGGTGCGTTTGCATTTCTTTCTTTTTCTATTCGAACACTAAACCGAGGGCGGATGCTCGCAAACTACGCGCCCTTGAAACTAAAGCGACCATGAGCATCATTTTTCACCGCCATAACAGACGTACAGAGCGAGGAAGACAAACAAGCCAACATGCAGGCGTGTGAGGCAGACGCACGTACAGACTGAATCAGTACCACAGCGGCAAATTAAAAAATTGCCCACAGCTACCCTCGGGGGAACACTGAGGAGGATGCGGAGCATATAATTGGTTAACGGGGTGTTAAAGTGCGACTTACTTGGGTCGATGGCTACATTGGTTAACGTGGTTGTGAAATGGGGTGTTAAATTGCGACTTACTTGGGTCGATGGCTAAATTGGTTAACGTGGTTGTAGGAGGGGGTGTTAAATGAGTGAACACGTACACACGTATGCGAAAGGGCGGCGCTGGTCGAAGGGACGTCGATCATTGTGTTTGTGGATTCGTTGGAATTCATTTCACCGCGACCTTGGACGTCGACGCGCCGTACAAACCAACCGACGAGCGGCAACTGAGCGAGCGAGCGCCGACCTTGAGTATATATACAGCGCGACGGCGCATGCGCTGTCAGCTGTCGAATGTTCTCGAAGGAGAAGCGCGCGCGCGGCGCAGATGGCGACGGCGCGACGGCGAATGCGCTGTCAGCTGTCGAATGTTCTCGAAGGAGAAGCGCGAGCGGCACAGATGGTGGGCGACGGCGCGACGGCGCATGCGCGCGCGTCAGCTGTCGAATGTTTGAGAAGCGGTGCGGACGACGCGGACGGCGCACTACAAGGCGCGAGTATAAGATGCTTCCGCATCTAAAAGAGTTCTCTTGGCATAAATTCCAGGGCCGGCGTCGTTGGTCGTGGGTGAAAGAAAATACGGCAGCTAGTGGTACCAAGCCTGACGTAAGAGCAGAGCTGCGTGGCCTTCCAGTTTCCCTACACTTTTAGATGCGGAAGCATCTTATACTCGCGCCTTGTAGTGCGCCGTCCGCGCCGTCCGCGCCGTCCGCACCGCTTCTCGAACATTCGACAGCTGACGCGCGCGCATGCGCCGTCGCGCCGTCGCCCACCATCTGTGCCGCGCGCGCTTCTCCTTCGAGAACGTTCGACAGCTGACAGCGCATGCGCCGTCGCGCCGTCGCCATCTGTGCCGCGCGCGCGCTTCTCCTTCGAGAACATTCAACAGCTGACAGTGCATGCGCCGTCGCGCTGTATATATACTCAAGGTCGGCGCTCGCTCGCTCAGTTGCCGCTCGTCGGTTGGTTTGTACGGCGCGTCGACGTCCAAGGTCACGGTGAAATGAATTCCAACGAATCCACAAACACAATGATCGACGTCCCTTCGACCAGCGCCGTCCTTTTGCATACGTGTGTACGTGTTCACTCATTTAACACCCCCTCCTACAACCACGTTAACCAATTTAGCCATCGACCCAAGTAAGTCGCAATTTAACACCCCATTTCACAACCACGTTAACCAATTTAGCCATCGACCCAAGTAAGTCGCACTTTAACACCCCGTTAACCAATTATATGCTCCGCATCCTCCTCAGTGTTCCCCCGAGGGAAGCTGCGGGCAATTTTTTCTCTTTCTTGCGTTTTTATTGTATCTCTTCTTGTATGTATTTTATTTTTATGTCATGTCTCTTTTCTTTTCTATTTATATTTTTTCCTGAATCGCTCTGTTTTGCTTTATTTTTTTTTCTTCAATTTTCCCTCAATGTTTTCTATGTCTCTTTCTCTATATCTCTCAGTTGTTTTCATCTCTCTTCCACATCTATTTATATCTGCCCCTTTCTATGTCTTTCTCTCGATTCATCTCTTTGTCTCTCCCTTTGTCCCTCTTTCTCTGCCTCGCTCTGTCTTTTTTCCTTGATCCATTTTTTCTGTCTATTTCTTTCTGTCACTTTCTCGCTCTGTGTATGCCTCTCTCTGTATCTTTTTATGCCTCAATTCTCTTTGTTTCTCTTTATGTTTCTCTTTCTGTATATCACTTTTTTTCTTTCTTTATCTTTATCAATTTTGCCTTTCTCTTTCGATCTTTTTCTCCCTCTCTTTAACGCTTTTCACGCACTCCACGTCACCTAACAGAGTTTTCGTTTAACGCTTGCACCTGCTGTACTCTGTATACACGGGCTTGCACAATTCCGTGTGACACACACCCATCTGTACAAGTTTGCCCGACGCAGCACAAGCTACAGATAGCTTAACCAGACTTACATCGTTATCCCTCAGTGAATATTGGAGAGATATAGTCCAACATAGCGCCATAAGGCTCGGCCTGACGATACCGACCAGGACTCAATCTGCCACGTTCTGAAAAAAATGCCGCCTTCGGGACTCTTAAGTTTTATGAGGGAACCAATGAACGCAAAAGAGGAAAACAATAAAAATGTTCAATCAGAGCAGGGATCAAGACCCAGTTTACCTGTCCCAGAGCCGCGCCAGTGCTTGTAACTGTATCGAAAAAAAAAAAACAAGAACCTCTAAGAACGTCGCGCAATGCGACGAGTCTCTTTAATGCATGTAATAATGCGTAGTGGAAGCGTAGAGTTACACCAGGCGTCAAAGCATGTGAATTATGACTCGAGAGAATGGTTTGATGGGCTACTGGTTACAAAATGTTAAAGCTTATTTAGTAATTATTATCAACGACATCCTTAACAAGGTGTGCAGCTGCGGGAGTGTGCGTGTCGCCTTTCGGGCGCGTCGTTGGTACATCTCCAACTCGAAAAAACTGAATTTTCGCGTAGTGAGAATTTCGCATATGCCCTTGCAGGAAGAATTCTAGAATTAATAGCAGAAGAGTTTTTTCAAGGGTCAGTTGGTACAGCGCTTGTGTCGTGTGTTCCATCTTTCTCCGTCCCATTTTTTTGCGCTATTCCGCTCATTATCAAATCTAGAATAGTTTAATACGACCACTCTCACACGCACAAGCGTTCTTATCATTATGACACAAGTGTGGTGTCCACACAAGGGAGGCCAAGTTAGTTATTGAGAAGGCGATGCGAATGTAGTCTCATTATGCTATCGCATTCTACTCTTGAAGGACGCCTTCGAAGTTTTTATTTCGGGGACAAAACCCCTTAAGGGTGAGGCTTGTCCGTTGTCACGGCTCCATTATATGGGACAGCGCTCGGATAACATGCGGTATAATCGAAGCATATACGATACAGACGCATAAAAGAGCTTAGCACTAGACTAATACCAATCATAATAATGACATTACAATATAAAACACCTGCAAGTAGTACCCTTTAAAATTGTCGGCGACTTCAATGTACACATTAGGCACCTTAGGGCCTAACTCTGTCGTTGGCTCTTTATGTAACTTTAGGTTCCTTAGCCTACATTAAATGGGATAACGCTTGGGTAACATATGCGAGACACAGCATAGTTTTAGCAATTGTTTAGTATCAATCATAATTGTGACCAGACAATATAAAACGCCTAGAACCACAAACACTGTACACTAGTCGGCGGCTTCAACATTCACATTATGAACTTTAAGATTTAGCTTACACCCTCGTCGTGATGCATGGATTCCTGGAGATGCGTGGATTTTTATTGTTGTTGCAAGCATCATTAAAGGGACACTTAAGTGAAGCAATGAACAAGTGTAGAGCGATGAGGTACATCTTGCAAGCTCTAGTGTCGTCAATTTCACTGCCAAAGTTTGTTAATTATTCAGATGATCGACGCCAAAAGCTTCACTTTCAAACTTACCCACCTAAATATCTATGGTGAGATCATAGTGTTCAAAGAGTATTTTCTTGTTTGGGCCACATTGGCTCAACGAAATTCCAGAAGTTTCGTACGGGAACTTTCCGGCTCCCTCAGACGACAATGCACTTCATGCACACCTATTAAGAACTACGCAAACAAGACGCCATCCAAATTTATGACGTCATAACTACAGTTGTCGAAACGTCAATGTGACGTTGCCCTGCTTTTTTTGTTTTTGCGAAATTTCTCGTTTGCCAAGCGTCTTTTCGTGGTTAGCGTACTGTTTTTGGTATCGTGAAAAAGTAATCTATTATTACAAGAAAACCGTTTTCTTCCTCAGTGCCATTTTGAAAGTTTAAGAGCAGAGACCATGGGGTGTCGAAACACGGTGACTTCCTCTTTTTTTTTTCTTTAGTGACCGAAAAGTAAGGCTGAGAAAATGAGGACAGATTGATCCCTTTAAGCGAGCGCAAACACCACGCACCGCCCGAGGCCACCGCCTCTCGCTCAATGTTGGAACGGTACTTTCATATGGTCCTAATCAGACCCGTTCTCGCGTGGCTTCTGTGGCATCTCCTTTATGATACGCTTCTTTCCGTACAGTACACCTTCGCGCGCTGTAAATATTTTCTGTCTCTCTTTTTTTTCTAACTAAGGACCATTAAATGAAGGCACGAAGTTAGAATAAACGCTAATGTGTCACTCCTAAAAAAATGAAGAAGGGCTTACCCAATATTTCGCTGAAAAAAATGACACTCATTAATCGCTTAAAAAAATATGAAGGTCAAGGTATAAAGCGATAATGTTTTCTAGCAAAGATATATTATTAAAAAGTGAGGATATATTTCACTGGGCACTTTCTTCATATTTTTTTTTGTTTCTGGCGGGTTCTGTCAGTGATGTACTACGAGCAGCACGTTTGGCTCAAATGTTCGGTGATAATAAAATGTGATAGTAAAGCCATTCGTGGATACGTGGGCGGGAAAAATAGTATTGCAAAAATCTCAGAACTGTGATGCAACTAGTGAATACGGGCTTCTTCGGTATATATTCGGTGAGAAATTGCCAGCGTGTACGTTTTAAATATTTCCTTGTGGTCAAGCTATCGAAACACATACGTGGATAAGAATCAGTGCCAGAAACAAACTGGAACCACAAAAAAAAGCAAAACACAAAATTGACAAACGTGAAATGTGCATGACGACTCAGCCATAAGCAATAGCGCCTGCTGGACCTAATCCCCTGTTTTGTTGGTCACTAGCTTGTTTGCTGTTTATTTACTAGCTTTGTTCTTAAACAGCGACGCTTTTAGAAAACAAAGAAAAAAAGTATCATCGTCATAAACAGGTATATATATGCCACAGAAACTGGGTAAATCGCACAACTCAATACTGCTTCAATAAACATGGTGAAGGAAACAGTTCGCACAACAAATGGCTGCGAAGTGATGGCGTTGAGGCACAGACTACGTACTCCGAGAGACTACGTACTACGAGAGACTACGTACTACGAGAGACTACCCCGACGCGATGGAAGGCCTCCGCAAAACGGCGGCGTGCCAGCAAGTCTACGAGGCGTGCGAACACTCAGTTGCAGCGCGAATTTTCCTTTCTGGAGCTTTAACATCCACGTCGGGTCTGTGACTGTCTATGGTTTATCTCCGCGCTGAGAATCAACGTAGAAATGACCTGCGCCACCTAGCTAAGGCCTAGAGACAGCCATGAAGCGATAAGGTTGGTCTTAGAATTGCAGAGTTTCAAATTTTCAAGGCTTGCGCGGCTTGGTGATACTTTCGTTGTTGTTTTTTATTATTGCGATTGAAATTACGTTGACAGTTTAGGCACATTCCTATCATTGCCACCAGCATAACAGTCATGTTCTGTATAACGTCCAAATCAATAACGTCCCCACACATCGTATGTTCCATGGCATGTGCGAGCGAAAGCGTGCGAGGGCTACCGACGATCGCTGCTCAAGCAGAGGGAAACACGCCGGCCACCAGATGTCGCGCGGAAGGTGCATAGAGGTTATAAAGGGGACGCTCATAGCATCCATCCATCCAGGTAAGATCGCGGAAGGGAAAGGTGTGCCTGAGTGGGACCGGCCAGGAATGCGCACCTCGGCGGACAGGGCGTGATCTTCCCCTGTCACGTGCGTGGTATCTTTAGAGGGATTCAGCAGACGGCTCATGCCTAGCTTAGTGCGTTTGGTGCTCCCTTTGCAAAATTTGAGCTGAAGTCATATACAGCTCGAAGGTCACTTCGCTAGCTGCAGTAGCCGCATTTCTTAAGTAACTGAACTGTTAACTCCATACATTATTCTGTTTTGTTGCTGTCGCACCCATTGCGCCACCCTCACGCTGAAATAAAGGTCTTGTTCTGTTTACTAATGTCATGTGTGGACGATCTTAGAGTAATTCGAAAACGTCATCTAGAAACCATGGCTGCTCATTACGTCACCTACAGAGTAGTATATAAGAAGCTACAAGTCCGGGCCCTACATACCATTTAGCCGAGAGCATCGACAGTCTATAATAGAACCTCAGCTCTCTGTTCGCTATTTAAAGTACTAAGCGGCCTTCTTTTCCCGATTGCGACTGTTAAGTGCCTAATTCGTTCTTTGTTTGTTCATTACTTTGTTTTAATCCTACTGTGACGTTTTAGATCCGGGAGGGTGAGGAATCAGAGACACGTAAGATGTGGTATAGAAACGATGGCGTAAGGATGACGTCATCGGCATGACGCACGTTCTTTGGTTAATCCGCACACACCTGCGGTCTTAGAGCACTCTCACCTTAAAAAAACTAAGCTGCCACGAAAGAGCCAGAAAAGCGTGCAAGATTACTACGAAGACAAGGTTCTTGATCAGGCTAGCGAGGAATAAAGTAAGATGGTAGAGGGAGTACGATAAAAACTAAGGTAAGCAAAGATTGTAATTATGGGCAGTGCGGCTTCTGTTCAAAGGCAGTGGCCATAATATAAGAACAAGAAAAGAAAAAGGAGCAAAGCAAGAGAGGTGTATGTGCTGTCTCCAGTTTAAAAACTCCAAGACTCCATAAAAAAACATGGCAAGTTCAGCACCGCGTAATGAAATGAGCATACTCATAGTTATTCTTAGGCCAGTGTGCCTTTCCAAATATGTTACGTAAGGCGGTAGGAGAGCGCCCATCAAGTACGTTTTATGCAGTTCGCATCAACAAGCTGAAAGCAACACGGATTTGAAATGTAAATGAGAAAATGTCGAGACTGGCTGAGATGTCTACCACCGAGACCAGCCCTGAAACTGGGCCTGCCAAACGCATACAAAACGTACGGATGCTTAAAGCGAGCAGAGCAAACGGTTTTCAGTAGCACACAAAGTGATTTATGCTACGCAAGATTGCTGCGCATACTGAACCACGTGTTCAGTTCCGGGATCGGACTTGTCCACGTGCGTCATAAAGTAGAGATAGCATTCGATTTTCGCAATGTACGCGACTTGACAGAACTTGACCGGAAATACAGGACTAAAGTAAGCATTTATACAGGCACGCATCTGCAATCATTCTGCGTATCAAGCTATGTTCGTGGTCTACCTAAGCAGCATAGTAGAATGCCAGACGATAGAGATGTCGTCAAAAACCTGTTTTCAAGTCTCTCTCTCTCCCCGCAAGCCGGCCGGCATTTATACACCGCAGTTGCGCAGACGTCCATCTCGGTTAGCTTTCACATGAGAAAGTAACGGATAACGTAAAGAAAAGCGGATAGAGTAGCTATAGTGTCCACGCATAGCCGAAGGTACAAATCGTCTACAGATTTGCGATGGTCGACAAATAGTGTTAAGGCTGTGTATCCGTGCAACGTCTATAAATATCATACAAACTACCCCAAAAGCGGTGCTGCGCTTCTTGAGATCCTCTAGCCTGATTGAGCGCATTCGGCAAATCGGCAAATTGAACGATGAACGTAACTTTGCAAAAGCACGTTTGTGCAAGTGTGAACTTTTCTTCTTATTTTTTAAAGTTTCCTTTTTTCCTTCCCAAGTACAGGGTAATCAACCAGTCTCAGCCTAAACTCTTTTCCCTTGCCTTAAGACCCCTCTTTCTATCTCTTTCGTGAAAACGTTTATAGACATCCTACGGCCGTCTAAATGAATTTTATGGAGAGACCAAACGGAGAACACTGAACAGCTTCTCTTTCTTGGGCAGAGCAGAGCGTATAGATGGAGGCGCGATGAGGCACCCTCCAGTTATACAGGGGAGGCGCGCCACCATCGCCGATGTGTAGCGGAGAGCAGGAGTTATTTAACGCATCGCGGGGCCCCCGAGGACACAACAGATAAGGCTCCCCAGCCTGTAATGCGCCGAGAAGAGAAAAGGAAGGGACACTTATCTTCCCTTTATTGGCCGATGTGATGGATGGCGATGCCCCATTTGGTCCCCATTTTCGTCCTGCCGGAAAGTGTAGCCACGTGCCAGCGTCGCCTTTTCTTTTTCGTCGTTCGCCGCATGCGGGATGAATGGCCATTTAGCGCGAGGGGGAGGGGGGAGGAAGCTGCGTGACCACGTCCACTCTTGTGCAGACGGGAGGAGTGGGGCAACTTGACGGGTAAGGGAAGAAGATGGGAACTCCATCAGTTCTGATTCTTAAATATATGTGACCAAGATTCAGGACTAACAACGCTAGGAGTGTAATGTAAATAAGAAGAAATAAAGGTAGGTGCGGGTGAAAAATAACTTGCTGTGAGCAGGAATCGAACTATGACCTTCGAAAAACGCGTTCGATGCCCTACCACTGAGCTATCACGGTGGCTATCCCCCCACAGCCACTTTATTAGGTTTATATGTGAATTTAAACGTGGGAGTGTCAGTCAGCGCCATCTGTAGCCAAGCGGCGAGTGTGGAACACTCTTCTATCAGCCTGTGTGGCGTCACATAGCACGTGAACTTATTATGAGCTGGCAGCTGACCAATAGTCCCTCGTATACAACCTAACGGCACCAAGTCTGCCAGTACGAAACCCTCGTTAATGAATAAGGGAAAAAAGTGTATACCTAAAGAATCGCTTTTGCGTGTTTTGACAGAATATTAATGAGATCTAGCAGACAATGAAGCCAAGGAATGTATAAGGGGGAGTTATTAGACTAATTGTAATGTAAATGTAAAGAAAGAAAAGTGGGCGAAAAGATAACTTGCCGTGAGCAGGAACCCAACCTGCGACCTTCGAATAACGGGTTCGATGCTTTACCACTGAGCTCCTGAGTTCCTGCTCACGGCAAGTTATCTTTTCACCCACTTTATAAAGATGAAGGGGAGCTGGAGATATCGAGGATTTTACAAAGATTATTCCATGCTCTTACCTCTTTAATTTTTGTATTGTCCGTGCTATAGGGAAAAAAACAAATTCGCGTAATAGATGTCCAATCAAGTTAAACCGCACAACCAGATGAAAAACGAAGAAAACGCGTCAGATACAAGGGCAACGTAGGTTGTTCATAGAAAGCCCTGTGTAGTGCACATTGGCTTGGACCGTGATCAATAAAGAAAAAGCATGTTTTCTCTGTCCTTGTCTGGCTGCGCGCATAAAATTTATTGGTCATGTATTACCAACACGCACGAGCTGCCACAATTACGTAATAGAAAAACGGGGATCGAGAACCAAGGACACGGAAAACACATGTACCAGTGAAACCTTGAACGTATTTATCCACAGTACACCACGCAAACGGAGAAATGATCCTAAGAACAATGTAGACTATTCAAAGAAAGCACCTTGCAGCGCGCGCCACCTTGAACCATGATATATGATAGAAAAGCGCGCTCCTTCAATATTATCACTCTGTATTCATACGTGAGAGCTGTCGTCAGCCAATCATGAAGTTGATATGATCATTGATACGTGAGGTTTAACGTCCCAAAGCCGCTACATGATTATAAGAGACGCCGTAGTGGAGGGCTCCGGAAATTTCGACCACCTGGGAGTTCCTTAACGCGCACCCAAATCTGAACACACGGGCCTACAGCATTTCTGCCTTCATCGAAAATGCTCAAATCGTGCACTCAATTCAGTCAATCATAAAGTGGGGCATATTAATGAACGTTGCCATCGACTGGCAAAGATAAGTTGCGAACAACATGTTTTGTAGATTACTAGGCATTCAGTGGTTGGCTGGGTCACACGAGTCTCCACTTTGAAGAACGTCACCAACTGTTGTCACGAAGGTTGTTCTTTTACCATGGCACCGCTTTGGTTTCCGCCCATTGATTTTTCTGTTTTTTCTACTCATTTTGTTCTCCTGCATAGCACACTGAACGGCCCCATGAAACTATCTCTTGATATTCTTTTTCTCTAACTGATATGTGTTGTTTAATGTCCCAAAACCACCATATGATTATGAGAGCTGGTCTCAATAACGTTTTTCATATAAGCATATTTAAATATTGTACAGGTGTAAATTATTGGTCGACAACACTGCCTTCAGTCAGGTTGACCGAAAGCAATGTTGCTGGATTTACAGCGGTTAGATATCATCAGCAGTTGGTAAACGGAGCCTGTAGTACGTAAGTAAATGCGTTAATTGAGGTCGTTTTAGGCATTGAAACACTCTATTAAGACTCACGCGCGGCTTTCGGTGTGTCTGGTTAGCATCCCTGTCTTTTTTTTCATATTGTCACGGACGGCCATTTTTGGCGACACCGCGTCACGGCAATTAACGGGCGCCGTACTCCCCGACTGACCTTGAGAACAGCGGCGCATGAAAGGGAGCCGAGAAGGGCAGAATGGGGTGCTCTTCTTGGAACGTCGCCGCCGACAGTCGACCCTTTTGTAACTGCGGCGGCGTCTGCAAGGTCGTAGAAGGCCGCGGTATACCCCGAACAACTTTTAGACTACAAGACGCACCGGCTGAGAGCCAAACGTTTGACCGTTCCCACGGGGAAAAGCGTGGGAAACGCTCTGGTGGCCAAGCCGTATGACAACAACCCGACAGGTTGTCACTCTCGCTAGTTGAGGGCCCTCTCCCAATTAAAAAGGGGTGGGGTCAAAATATTTTTGGGGCGGAGTTTCCCATCAATTAAACGCGCATGATTGGACCCAGGTAGAGGTCTCTTGTCCCCAAGGAAGAGAGCGAGAAGACACGAGGGGGATTTAAGCGCAGGAATTTGCCCTGCTAGGCAGACTAGTCGCTGACCAATATGGTGTAGAAACAGATCAACAAGCATCTCTTCTAGAAGTTTTTAGTGTGGCTCTGTATCGGCTAGCCACCTAAACTTAGCCGTTCGTCTAGTTGTGACGCGATATTAACGTCTGCAACGTAGACATCGGGACTTCGCCTCGAGTTAGCTCAACCTGCTCGAAGTCACCTGCAAGCACTAGCCTCCCGGAGCCACCAGCGTTGCAACACCGCCGACATCGCAGTCGTTCCAGAACTCTCTTCGACTTCTCGCATCCGATCGTCGGGGACGCAACGCTGCCAGTCATCACACGTATGCCTTCACCTGTTTATATCTTTGAACTTTCTACTCCGTCGTTCTATTGTTGTTAGTTTGTGTAGCTTGTAATAGTTCTCTCGCGTAAGCTGATTTATTGTTTTTATAAGTATTTTTTAGTTGTATCAAGTGTTGATGTATTTTGTTACTTGTATTGAAGTGTTGTATTAGATCCCGTGTGCTGCACTATCACTAGAGTAAAGTTTGTTTTGTTTTATCACGTCTCTGATCTCTTCACTGTCTCTGCTTGCGTACGGAACGAACCAACCTGCTGTCATTCCCGTCGCCGACTTCGCGCTGGCGACACTAGAGTGGCAGCCTGTAACAAAACTGGCGTCCGCGACAGGACGTTCCGTACAAGAGTAAGACAGTGAGGGGTGAACGAGAACCGTGCGGACAGCGTGGTGAGAGAGCCGCACAGTTGAAGCGGTTGCAGCCTGCATAAGATTGCGCTGGTTTTATAGTGGCATTATAGTGACAGTTTGCAGTATGGAGTGTATAAATTTGGATAAGTGGATCGCGCACGGTAAACAGTTAGGCCTCGAGGGCGCCGAACTGAGACAATGGGTGAAGGAGCAGCAGGAACAGGCGTTAGCCAGAGAAGAGCGGGCACTGGCCCGGGAGGAAAAAGAAAGGGAGAGAGAACGCGAAGAAAAGGAGAGAGAACGCGAAGAAAAGGAGAGAGAACGCGTTGAAAAGGAGAAAGAAGGAGAAGCGGCAAGGGAAGCGGCTAGGGAAGCCGGAGAACGGGAAGTGCAGTTACTGCAATTAAAGATTCGCCTCAGTGAGGGTAGCAGTGTGAGCAGATCCAGCAGTGAGCAAGGCGATGCCGGGGAGGAGCCGACTTTGAGAATACACGCAGGTAGACTGCTCGTCATTTTTGACGAAGGAAGGGACGACTTAGATGCGTTTATACGCCGGTTTGAGAGCATCGCCAGAGGGCAAAAGTGGCCTGAAAGCCAATGGGTGACGGCGCTTTCGACATGTCCTGTGTATGCAAATCAAACAAACAAACAAACAAATAAATAAATAAATAAATAAATAAATCTAAGCACACATGCTTATAACTTTCCGCCTCCATCGAAATCTGGTCGCAGCGGTCGGGATTCAATCTTGCGACTTTCAGGTCAGAAGTCGCGCTGACTTCCCTTCATCTTCCTCCTACTAACTGGCGAACTCGGTCAGCCTCAGCACCTTCCAGTTCAGACAGATTGTAGCCACTGTCTCCCGCCAAGCATTGACCAATCCACGTGTAGTGGTGCCAACAGCGTTTCGCAGTGTGCGACATCGCGAGAGAAAGCAAAGCACCTTCTCCTTCCAGAGTCACGGAGCTAAGGTGCCCCCTTAAGCGTGATAAACGCGAAGCACTCGCGCGTAGCGACGGAATGGCGCGCACCCGTCGAGCGTATACGTATATACACTATATAGCTGGACGGGCCGATGTTTCTTTCGTGTCCGCCAAGCCTGGCCTATACCGCAACCTTCATTTTCTTGCGCTCGCCGCACGCCCACTTCTCACGGCTAATCGGTGCCTCTCATCCGGCCGAAGCCGGTCACAAAATACGCGGCGAAGATGTCGGCAGCCGGTGCCCGTCGATGCGCCCGCTGTTGCGGCCTCTTCCGTTGCGCCGCTGGGGCTTGGTCGGAGCGCTAATGGAGAGCCAGCGACAGCGGGCCGGCATTAATACTATTACGCGCACTCTAAGGGGGAGCGCGAGATGAAGAAACGTGTTGTGGCCAGTCGTTAGAATTAATCACGTTCGTAGACGGACCATCGGAGCTCCGCCGCCGGGGCCCTGGCAAGATTGAAAACGCTCGTTACCGGAGCCGTACGCCCGGCGTTATACGGCGAAGCTCACTCGCAATCATTGCACCGGCGGTCGCGGCACCCGTTCGCTTCGTCGGGTTCCTCCGGCATTTTGTCTCTCCACAATGGCAGGCTCGCCCATCAACGGCGCAATCGCACTGCTGTTGCGAAGCCGCCGCGCCATACGTGTATAAATATATACACTGCAATCACTGCCACGGCACATTCGGTGAGCACCATCTCACGTTCCGATACCTTCCACCTCTTCGTTCCTCTCGAATTTCACGAGGGACCTTGCGCCTTCCAACGAGCGTTCATTGGCCGATGAATAACTTTTTTTTTCTTTAGTAGCAAGATCGTACGATACGTGATACCGAGCTCTTCGGTACAGCTGACGCAAGTGCGGCAACGAAAGCGGCCAATAATTTTTGTGTTGGGAAAGCGAAGACCCGTAAGTACCCGATTGTTCCGAACAATTACTATAGAGGGGTATTTCATCTTGTTTCATTCATTGTCTTTATTGTCGCCACGTGAGGGGTCGAGAAGATCCTTAATATGAAAATTCGGGAAATACCACGTACCTGGGAATCAACGTTATGCGAAGCATGCGAGGCAAGGTGACCGTGTTGCAATTTTTTTATTGAGCGACACGTCATGATGAAACGCTAAATATATTTACAAATGTTGCACGCACAGACACGTGTTCAAGACCTGCAGATGCTTATATAACCAGTTTTTCGCACTTTCGCAACGAAGTCAACTGGAACATGCGTATTAGCAACACCAGAAAGTGATATGAAGGGCTGATGCTCGCGAGGATGTTGGCCCTGGACACTGCTACATAAATCAACTTGAGCGCATGGCAACTAACCACAAATGACGTCAACCCAACGTGATGGCTGTATCAAAGGAGTACATATGTAATATTTGAGATTGGGTAAGCAACACTGTAACCATTATTGACGTTTCACGAAGATTAACATCTATTTGAAAAGTAGTTCCGAGAGCTAGAGTAGCTCTGTGGTAAAATGCTTCACTGCCACGTAGAATTCTTGGGTTCGATTCAAGCTGGGACCCTGACATTTATTCTTTGAATTCGTGGGGTTGACGCTACCGAGTTCGGGTATTTCCTAACGCTCACCCGTTAAAATTGCCCATGTGGGTTCTCGTCGTTCCTGGGTAAATACTAAGTGTCAATCACCTGTGGCACATACCCGCATTCCAGCGGCCCCTACCCGCCAGTGGGTATGTGCCACTGTCTGGCGGGAAGTGTTTGACGACGTACGCAACGATATTGTGACATTATTCATGTCTTGACCAGCGCGTCATATTCGTCAAACCATCTTACCCTTCCACGTTAATTTTTGTTCACGCCAATTTAAGGGGGAGACCATGAGAGCACCCAAACGTAAGTAGATAGATAGATAGATAGATAGATAGATAGATAGATAGATACGCTTAAAGTCGCCGAAGTTCGCAAAAAAATGGTTCGCATTTAATATACAGGGAGAATTAAAGGCAGGGTGCGTATTTCGAAATCAGCATGAGGATGCCCTTCGTTTCTCCTGGTCGCGTTGGGTGTGATCTGAGCCCGTAGTCGAGAACATTTATGGCATAGGACATCCAAGCATTTTGCCAAGAACAGAAAACGACTGCAGCCGAAATAACTGGTTCACTCATGCATACACTCACAACATACATACATACATACATACATACATACATACATACATACATACATACATACATACATACATACATACATACACACATACATACATACATACATACATACATACATACATACATACATACATACATACATACATACATACATACATACATACATACATACATACATACATACATACATACATTACATACATACATACATACATACATACATACATACATACATACATACATACATACATACATACATACATACATACATACATACATACATACATTCATTACCTGGTTGCTCTGAAATGCTTGGCCGTGGTTTTCCTGCAGATTCCCTTTGATGATTTGATATGTGGGGTTTAACATCTCAAAACCACCATTTGATTATGAGAGATGCCGTAGTGGTGGGCTCGGGAAATTTTGACCCCCTGGGGTTCTTTAACGTGCACCCAAATCCGATCACGCGGGCCTACAGCATTTTTGGCGCCATCGAAAATGCAGCCGCCGCAGCCGGGATTCGTTCCCGCAACCTGCGGGTCAGCATTCGAGTACCTTAGCCACGAGACTACCGCGGCGGGGCCACATTCACCTTGCCCCAAACTAAGTTAGATGACCAGCCGCAGTCAGAAGAAAGTACACTGCGCCATCGTCATGACTCATCCTCACAGAAGAAGGCTGTGCAAGCGCTATTGGGCTTCTTGTGAACTACTGACCTGTCGGAACGCCTCTGAGTGGACTGATAATGTGTGCGCATGTGTCTCCGTGTTTTTCTCTTATTTATTTTTATCTATTTTTTCTCTCTCTCTTTCAACCCCTGTGTTGGGCAGCATACCGGATACTAGCATCTGGTTAACCTTCCTGCCTTCCTTTTTTCTCGTTTGTCTCTTGCCCAACTCATTTCGCAGGAATAGAAGACAATAGCACTATGACGCAGAGCATGATGAGATACACACGCGAGGTCATCCATCCTTCTTTCCAAGGAAGACATGTATTCTTCATAAAAACAACGGCGCTTTAACAATGCGCACCATTTGTTCTATTTCTACTCAGAATTCGTTTATAGCATTTACCTAATTTTATACTATTCAAGTAAAAGCAAAAGGAAAGATCATGGAAGCAATAATAGAAAAAGAAATAATTTCGTTCAATCTATACAGGTCCAAACTATCTATGTTAAGCTAGCACAAATCTCATTTGTGTACGCGCACTTTAATAGCATATATAAATGCGTTCCATGGGCCTCCACGCTACCGATACCTTACAGTGTACGCACGTAAGATGGCGGTGCAGCTACTGTTTTACGTCGTGCATGGCACGTGTTTCAGTTCGCATTCGTCAAATGTTACTAATACAAGCCCTCGTATATCGAGTCGGACAGCGGTTGTCGCAACGTCCATAGCGCGGATATTTCACTGCACGGTTTTATATACCACAAAAAACCGTCGGAGGCCAGTTTTACACCATGAGGCGGGTGCAAGCCAAGCGCCCTTACTGCAAGCAGGACGCGTTGATGGTGCTTCCCTGTCACCTCCGAAGAAAGCGGTTCGATTCTACGACGCGTCAAACTATACGAAGCGCTGCGAAGATAGAAGCTGCCACACGCTGAGGTAACGCAACAGCGGGTGAGCAGACAACGAAGTGCAGGAGAACGCAAGCGAAAAAAAAAAACAGCGACAAAGCACAACAAGGCAGAATTTAGACGAGAAACGGGAGCAGGGCTAAGGAAAGGTATACGTCTCGGGAGGAACGACGTTGCCTTCTACGAACATTACGAGGGTCGTTATTGGCACCCGGAGCTCGACGAAGCGCGTTCCGTGATCCCGAGCCAAGAAAGAAAGGGGAGGAGGGTTGAGTCACAGCCAGGGGGAGTTGTAAGCTGGCGCTACAGCAGCGCTGTACTGGGTATATACAGCGGTAGCCGGGAAGATGCTGCAGCTAGCACGCGCGGCGCAGTGCCTTCTATACGATCACCGACGGGGTGACGAACGTCGTGCACTGTGTTGGCACCCACGCTGGCTCCCCGCGATGCTTGCCGAGACAGTGCCCTGCGCCAGTGCGTCAGAAGAAGGAAGAAAGAGGGAGAAAAAAGGGAATTGGGGTTGCAGGAGGGGGTCGGCGACTGATGTTGCGACAGCGGGAGCCGATGGGTGGCCCGTTTCGGCTTCTTCGAGTCGACGGCGAATTCTTTTCTCGCCGAGCGGTTGTAGGGCTTGTGTGACGGGGGCGCGCGTCGTTAGGGCTGGTCCGTTAAGCGCACCGCACAAATCTGCCTGGCTCCTTTCTTCCCAGGCGCCGCGCGAATGGGCCCGCCAAACGGCCGTCACTCCCGCCAGGTGGTCGAAACATCGCACGCCGCGCCACACGAGCACGGCATTGTTCTTAGCCTCCCCGCCGTTTTTGTTCTGTTTCCTCTCACGTCTCACTCGTTACTTCTTCTTTTCTTCATATGTACCCCACTTTGTTCCTTTGGTGTTTTTTTTCTTGTTTCGTGAGCCACTTTCTTGCATGTCTCCACACTCTCTCAACCTACCCCTCCCTTGGTTGTTCCCCAGTGGTAGGGTAGCACACCGGATTTTTTTTTCTGGTGAAACTCTCTGCCTTTTCTTTATTCTTTTCTTTCGGGTATTTTTTTTTGCTTCGCAATTCACTGTACGGAGCTCCTCTCCCAATAGCCCATCAAGCCTCCCCTAACGGAGACGTGGCAATCACAGTTTAGGGATATTAAGAAGTGGTGCAGGGCTACTGTCGCATCAGAGAACCATCGAGGCAGTTGCTCCCGTGCATTCCGCTGAGACAACGTTTATGCCCCTGTGACTATCTCTTCTCAGCGTCCTTCGCGAAGGATATAAAACAAAGAGGGGCGTGGATCTACGACAATACCCAGCACTATCGAAGAGGGCGTGTATGCTATAGCATGATCTTGGTTGGCGATTGCTGTACTGTGAGGCTCCAGCGCCATCGGGACAGTGATAACGCTGTATATGGTGACCCACTTGAAGTCTGACGTGTGCGCGTTCTTGACGATTCTCTCTGATGTAAATGTGCCGTTGTGACGCAGAAGTTACTTAAACTCTTTAATAAGATGCTGCACTTACCTGCGCGATAAAATTTGTCATCTTCATATCACAAGTATGTTGCAGTAATTTTATATCAACTTCATTTTACCAAATCGTGTTGAAAGTTGAGATATACGCAATGTATTGTGGTGATGAGAAGTGCCGACTCGTTCAGGTACTAAGCCATCTTGACATTATTTAGTATACATTGATGGTCGTTTTCGGGACACGGAAGAGAAGAACGGCCTCATCAACATTGATGCGCATACTGGCCGTGGTTATGGGTTCATCAAGGGCCCACTAAATGGACAACACTTTTCGTAGGTTTGATTACTATTGATTCTTTTTGAAAACTCTGGGCACACGGGCACCGACATAAGGGTGAAAAGACCCTGGCTGCGGCGGCTGCGTTTCCGATGGAGGCGGAAATGTTGTATAGCCCGTGTGCTCAGATTTGGGCGCACGTTAAAGAAGCCCAGGTGGTCGAAATTTCTGGAGCCCGTGCACTACGGCGTCTTTCATAATTATATAGTGGTTTTGGAATGTTAAACCCCACATATCAATCAATTAAGGGTGAAAAGCGGTACTGCCACCCCCCAGCACCCATGAACGACCCCATTCACAACAGCACTCCCCCCTTCCCCCGACGCGACTCAACGGGTTCGCCCCCTTTAAGACCGAATACTGCAGACGCCCATGCCTAGAGGTGTGGCCTTCCAACCATTTTTACGACGTCAGATGCCGCCATTTGCAGATAATACTTTAAATTTATATAACTTAGAAGTGTGGCAGCTCTGGCTAGTTGGTATGACACGACGATAGTTATAGCGCGAGAACAGAAAGACGACACAGATACAAGAAGGACACGTAGGATTCGAGCGCTCGTGTCCTTCGTGTCTTTCTTGTCTCTGTGTCGTCGTTCTGTTCTCGCGCTATAACTATCGCTAAATTTATATGCCTAGCAAGGTAGAAGTAAGAAACAAGCGGAAGGCTGGGGAGGTTAGCCAGTTCTTAGACCGGCTGACTACCCTGTGCTGGGAAGGGGAGTAAAATATGTGTCAGTGTGAGGTCACGTGCCAGTAAACGAAGCCCTGTAGTTGCGTCCGTTCTTGAGAACAGTATGGCTGTGGATGGAGTATATTCGTGTGCAGATCAAACGGCCTCATCTGCGCGGTCACTGACATTTATGCCACAATGACCTGGTATCCACTCGTACAATATATGATGTGTTGTTTCGCTATTCCATGGTGTTGAAGAAGCCTCATGTCAGCTAATAACTGCTCATTAGCTCCATGACAAAAGGGTGAAATAATAGAGTGAAAAGCGGCCTTGGCGTCCGAGATGAAGGACCAAGTTTGCGAAAGTTCTTCAACGATCAACATCGTGTGCGGCGCCGCACAAACACGGCGTTGTTTTTGTCCCCCCCTGCTTTCTGACCTGTTTTCCTCTCACTTTTTACTCGTTCTTTGATTTTTCTTGTTCACACGTACATGGTTTTGTTTTTCTTTGAAGGGTTTTTCTTGTTCTGTGGGCCTCTATTTGCACGTCTCTACAATATTTTAACCTCCCCTGTCCTTGTTTCCCAGTGGTAGGGTAGCACACCACATTTTTTTCCTCTGTTCGTGTGGCGCTGCGTGTCATGCTTAGCAAATCTCATCATAATGTATATATGCAATGTGGCCACTTTGATACGCTTTTTCCACAAAAAGCTGTTAGCGACACTCTTTCTTAAAAATAATTTATGGGGTTTAACATCCCGAAACCACGATATGATTATGACAGACGCCGTAGTAGAGGGCTCCGGAAATTTCGATCACCTGGGGTTCTTTAAAGGGCGCCTATATCCAAGTACATGGTTCTCGAACATTCTCGCCTCCACTGAAAATGTAGCCACCACAGTCGGAATTCAATTTCGGGTTAGCAGTCGAGAGCCATAAGCACTAGAGCATCGCGGCGGGTCAACGACACTATTCCTTCGTAACATCAATTCTTAAATATTTCATGCAGTTTTGTCCAACTATCTTTAAATAATGGCTTAAACGGGACAGATGCTGATGCACCCGCCCAGTTTTCGAATGAATGACCAAGTATACGCAAAGCTTTATGTCGCGCAGAATATACTTCGTGGGTGTATTCGCAACTCCATTAGTTTTTGCATTTGTCCCGTGCTTGATTTCGAAGAATAACTCTATTTTGTCGATGCGACAATTCCTTCAGTGTTCTGCGGCATGTCTTCAATGAGCAGCCGCAAGGTTTGCAGTGGACGCGAAAAGCGTTAATACCGATCTCATATAGAGAAACTGTGGATACGTTATTATTATTTGAGGCAGGCTAACCATTTTAATGTTGTTTTGAGCCTCTTATTCATCAATATTTTTGCTTTCAGGTTGGTAAACCTTGGTGCACACCTCTATACCACTGTTAGATTCCTTCTCCAACAGTACTGAGCGAAAAAGCCGCCTTAATATATGATCTGAGCTTCTGTTTACGTCTGTGAATGTATTCGGCAGTACGTATGATTTGTACAGACGAGAAAATGTCCACACAACTATAGTCATGTTCATTTTTATTACGCTATTAGAGGCAGTTCTGAGTAAATGCTACTCTTCTTCGAGATACGTACCTTCTTATACCACGGGTGAAACATTTACATCACGCGTTGAGTCTAGCTAATGTTGCAGTCCTGCGAAAAGCAGTGGTCACAGCAGGAAAAGGGCGAAAAAAAGTTAAGAGTTTACGTTAAAGGGGAGCTGACACAAAAATTCAGGGCCGAGATAGCCTGCGTGGTCGATTCTCGTGAACATTCGTATCTGCAAGGTGTCAACAGCGAATATAGCTTGGAAGGTACTTTAAATTAATTTTGAAGTTTCCATGAGCGACCTACTCCATAGCGCTATAGACACCCTCGGTGATGACCCTGAGGTGAGCCCCTACTTCCCTCACGTCACCACGCTGCGGTCAACATAACAAGTTATGATGACGTCAGAGCCACCATTTTTCTTTTGCCGCGTTAGATCACGAAGTCTATATTTCTCGGCGGCTGGTTGCGAGTGCGTGGCCGTGGCGCACACATAGAAAGTTTTGTGTTCGGCGACATTCCAGTGCCGTTTCCTATTTGAAAGTAATTCTTGATGCGGATCGTGAGGAAGCGCGTCATAGTTTTGTGTGCTGACGTGGTCAAGAGTTGCACACGCTTGATAGCGACAGTTGCACCCAGTTTTTGGAACTCTCTCAAAACCAAAACCGAAACTGGTCAATAATGAGGGGCCTGTAACTATTTATCTGTTGCGTTCTGCAGCAAACAATGTGTCGTGTCATGACTATCAGCCCTACAGCAACGCATTGCAGCAGAAAAACGCGAGACCAATTTTTTGTTTCATTGCTCATTTAAAGCGTCGTTACTTGTCGTTACTTCAAACAAAACTTTAATGCTTCAGTAAATTTATTTTAAACTGCATTGGACGATACATAGCGCTTTAGACCCTTACTTGAACCAAGTAATCAAGTAATGGTAATGAATGGGCTCGAACGACCTCAGAAGCGAAACTACAAGTACGCCACCGTAATCTAACACTAAGCCCATGTTCGATATGCTCTATTCGCAAGGTCGAGACCACAACTATTTTCTCTCAGTCTGACCGAACAAGCGTACGCAAAGAAGAAAGATAAGGCGTCAACAATAACAAATAACAAAATCCGGCACGGATAACACCTGAGGAGAGCCAACCTTAACGTCCTACACTAACCCCAAGTCGTCCTTCGGGACCTAGCCTCGGTAAACTGCTGTTAAGCCCGGCTCATAAGCGCTCGTGAAGAGGGGTTGTGCGGTGCAACAGACAGAACCACAATTTACGGCAATGCTGTCAAGCACCAAGCGCACGTGCGCGCACTCAGCGATATCACCATCCTCTTTCCGTTTCCGTTTCTGCACTCCAAGGCACGCTTAGATCGGTCGTCGGCGAGGAACAAATTAGACAGGACAGGATTGTTGGAAATAAAACGGGGAGAGGCAGAGGTGGCGATGGCGGAAGAAAAAGCCAGCTGAAAGTGAACCTAACCGGAAAGGCACACACACACACAAGTCCGCAAGTTTCGCAGCAAGCGAAAGCCAAAGCCACACTCGGGAAGGGGGGGGGGGGGACGCCGATGTTTTGCACTGGAACCCAGCGAATGCGGGGCGTAAGTAAGGAAGACTGGTGACACAGCGAGACACACACACGCGCGCGCAAGTTCCCAACCACGGAGACGGCGAGGATAACAACAGTGTTCCGGCCACACACTGTAAGAAGAAGAAGCGGCAAACTTTCGCCGAAGGCGGGTATTTGCGGGGGGGATTCCAAGCTTCATCCCCGCCCGCCCATCTTCTCCGGCAGCGCTTCTCTTTTACACCAAACTTTGTTGACTCGGAACCACGCACACAGGCTGTGCCACGCTTCGGAGGGCGGCCCCCATTCTGCAGCCCGATACTAATCCCTCGGTTCACCTTCGGCACGAGCGTGTCGTTTCGCCAGCGCCTCAACGGCAGCCGACAATCCCCGACGCGCCATCCGAGGCGAATAATATCAGCGCACTTCTCTTTCCCTCCTTCTTCGAGGATTGCCGGAGTCACAAAACGCTTCCTGTCTCCAGTGTCAGCATCGACCGGTCTTAGCGTCGGAAGCCTCGCCACCCCAACTAGGCTTAGCGCCCCGTGGATGCAACGCTTCCGCGATCGTCCCGCCGTGTCGCTCGGTTCGCGCTGCTGCGACTCGTTTGTTCTGGTCGCAGCACGTCGACTGCGGCTCCACGCTCGTCATAAGTCTAACCCTGCAATGCGAAGAGAGAAGCGTCTTTCGAAGTCAAGTTCGTGACTGCGACTTGCCGCAATCGGCGACATACTTTTTTGTTTGTGTTACACACTCAAGAAAGGGACGTTTCCGACGAGAAACGAGTGGTTCCGCAGCGTCAGACAGCCAGCTGGGCGTAATATACATGCCGGCATTAACAAATAGTTTCTACAAACACCGAGACTCGCGTTCAAAACTTCTCGACGTAAATACTTTTGTTTCTTTCGATGGCGGCACATTAGAAGACTCTAAGATGCCCACCAAAAGGCGGCACGAATGTAGCCACGCAGCGCCCATTTTTGCGCCCCCTTCATTAGGTATCCGATTGATGACATCGTGTAGTTGAGCTGAGCTGTGATGACACAGCTCGAGGACGACGTTTGTCCACGGCGCCTACCGCTGTTTGCAAACATAGAATAAGGCTATGAAAGATTGTGAACAAGGCCCCTGTAACGGGGAGGTAGAAGGAGCAGGGTCTTGCTAAATTGAATGACAAAAAACCAACTGCTTTATTTCAAAGTCCAACTGCTCACACCTACGCCGACCTCCTCATCGTCACTGCCCCGACACGTCATCACGTGACACCCCCTTGAGGTAGCCGAACCATCTATATTCATTTTTCTTTTTAGGGGTGAAGCCCCTGAAGGTCGAGGGAGGTGTTGGCGTGCGCCGTAGCCGTGATGATGAAGATGATGATCACGGACAACTACTGACTTGTGCAGTATATGAGGTCTCGATATGCTCTACAATGCATTTCGGGCGACAAGAAACTACCAAAAACCACCAGAGAAGCGTGCCCTCACATCACCTTTGTCAACGTCAGGCTAGGTCGGATACCACAAAGCGGTAAAAATAAAGCAAAACGAAATTCACAACTCAACACAACATGCCATGTATGACCAATAAACCTCGTACACCACTTTTTCACTCATTTATATGCGTGAGTGGTCAACGTCACGGCTGATTTACGATTACCCCAAACGATCCCACTGCTTCGCCCACTCATCTTCATTCACTTCGTGGATATGCCATGTTTTTATTTTGTTTTTCGTATTCGGTTGGCGTATTCTCTTTAGCTTTGACTATAAGCATTCCTGAGCTGACGAGTTTTTGTCAAAATTCATTTCAGTGCCGATGAATATTTTAGCATTTGCTCGAGGCGGTATCCTGACTCGTGATTAGACTCACTGACATGTAAACTTTCTATTGCATTAAAAAAACAGACAGGTATCATATATATTGGTTGTTGGTACCTTTAAGGTAAGTTATATGAGCTAATTATATGAGCCAGTTATAGGAACTAAATATGTTTATTCATTGAATGAGCAGACGTTTTTTTTTTTGGCCACTGGGATCATTTCGTCACGAACTGGCAGTATCTTCTAACCTTATTCATGACATGAGCTAATCTTATGGAACACAGAGAATGCGATTCCACTCAATTCGACACCATGCTATACGAGATTTCCAAGACGTGGGTGAAATATGTAGCAAGGATGCTATTAAAGTACGCCGAGTTTCAGAATTATATGTCACGTTTTACGGCACACTAGATCCTAATATTTCGTATTTAATTTCTTAGCTTTTGGTTTCATTTTGTCGTCGCTTCAATTTTCCCCGCGGTGCTTTAAGAGATATCGGTATAACATTGTGATTGAACAGTGGAGCGGAAACGAGATGAGAAACTTCAGTAACATTGAGAGCCTACTTCGTCACGTTCTGTTGCGCCATTTCAATACAAAGGAATGGTATTCAATACTCCAACTTTCGCAATATGTTATGCGCGCATTTAAATTATTGTCACTACACCAACCCGCTGCTTTTTTTTTTTGGAGTGTTCCGCTGGGCAGAGAGCACGTAGTGTGGCAGTGACGCAATTTAACGAAAAGTACAACCTCCCAATGTCGCCCGATTTCCATGTGCAACATTTCAAGATTTAATAGCAGGTTGGGGGGGGGGGGCAGGGAGGCTGAAAGAAAGAACTATCACGCAATCACAGGCTTTGCAATTCCGTCGGACTGTTGGAGTTAGCCTTAACTTTCCATTCTTTCTTTAGGATTGATAAGCGACGGGGGATTGACTTTCGCACACTTTCCAAAAATAATGTGAGTTCACTTTGGAGGCTTCCGATGATAAAAAAAACGGCACAGTATTTAGAATCTAGAAAAGTTCATGAACTAAGATCCGAGAGAACCTTTCACTGAGTAAGGCCAATATGAAGCTAAGTAAACACGTCCGCGCGCGAAATAGTAACACTCGTGACGTACCACGCCAAAGAAAATAACTCTGGCAAATAAAAAACGGCGTACCTAAAGAGAGACCACAGGCACAGGAGGGGCACGCTTTTATTAGTTCGACCGCAGAAGTGAACTTGTCAGTTACAAGAATGGACTCCAGCCAGATGCATGCTTTCGCACCCTTTGTAGTGAGAATAAGAAAGGTCGTTGAGGCAAAAAGGAAAAAAAAATGCTTCGTCCTAAAGAGGCAGAGTAAGATGGCTGTCTCGTTAGAGCTTTATCTAGTCGTCCACGTACGCATCTATTAAGAAAGAAATTCGGATGGCATCTTCCTTGCGCATCACAAAGAGTCGTTCATTTTTTTAAGGTGCACCCATGTTTTCGTAATCAGACTAAAAGAAAGCATGTCAGCTTACTCGATTACATGAGAGATGATAAAGGAGGTATTATAATTATATTGTATGACTGTCTCGGACATAGCTGAAATTTTTCTTTCTTTTTGTCGCATAACTATCTTTGGCACTACGGTATGACTCTGACGCCAAGGCAAACAGTAATCTTCATCATAATCGGAAGTGGCGCCCGGGACCTCGTGCTATACCATACATGGCTATTCTGTGCATTTTTATTTGTTTCTTTCTATCTCTTTCTCTCTCTAGTTGTTTCACTATCTTTCTTTTTCTCTGCTTCTGTTGTTTTATCTCTCCTCATTTCTGTTTCTGTCGCTTTTTCTCTATCTTAATCTGGTTCCCCAGCGATAGCAACTGAAACATATACGGTTCCTATAAATGTTTGCTCTGCTAGCGTACCTGGACAGACAACTAGTTACGACGCTCGCCTTCAGCCCGTGGCCAAGGGGTTAGAATCTTGCCTCACCGAGAAATTTCACTTCCTTTTGTTTATTCTTCTCCTCATTCTTTTCCTCCAACGCGGTGCTAAGCAATGCGCAGTGACGTCACAGCTAGACGAGTTTCTGCAACTGATTAGTAGCCGAGCATCGAGATAAACACCTTCGCTGTTCAAAATCTGATTTTTTAAAAAAAGTAGTTGAAATCCTCCGCACTGCCACCTGTTTGCCAGGGAGTCGTCTTTTTGACATCCGAAACTTCTTCCTGCGCAAAATTGGTTCCAGAGATTTGTCAGTTAGGTACGCCGCGAACAACTCGAAACATAGCTTCGAAGATGGCTATTCGAGGCAAAAAAGAACCGTGAAGACGCAGCCTACACGCCACAGAGAGTAAATCTCAACTGAGATGCAAATAGAAACATCAGCGACGCTAGCCGCTGTGCGGAGCACGAATGAAGCGTTACGAGGCGAAGTAATTTGGTTTTACGTAATGCTTTCACCAGGCTGCTTCAATTAAAAGAATGATAACGTACCATATTCCTGCAAGGTCGCCTTTGTTTTGTGACAAAAGGCTGTCCTTATGCAACGTGACAAACTAAAACCACTTTGCGGCGTCTTCTTACACATCAGTGGTCTTAGTCACAGCGAAAGCTACGACTTGCACCGTTATGCTCGGAAATGTCCAGCGAAATTTTGGGATATACAGCTCTTGCCGATTAAAATGACTAAATAAAAACATGGACAAAGTTTTACTTCAGAACGAGCGTAACGTTGCGCCCTGTTGGTGATTTCTTGTGAATATACAACACAGTGTGAGCAGAAGTACGGGGGGGGGGGGTATGAGATTGGTTACGAAATCTGAAAACGCTTTTGGGGGATAAGCTTGGTCAAGGGAGCCGAAGGTAACCGAAGCTTGTGGAAGGCTTTTTTTTTCATTTATGAAAGGAATTTCGCTGAGTCAATTTGCACCACCGAATGAAGTGGTACCAGATTGGAATTGGTATTATGTTTACATGAGCATTTGAATCGACGCTAATTCACAGAACTGTACCGTGAGCTGTACTGCAAAGGGTCCCATTGGCCGACGAGGTCAGCAGAAACAAAGTGAATGGCACTATTCAGGATATGGCGCGCATATATATATATATATATATATATATATATATATATATATATATATATATATATATATGTGAAGAGAGAGAGAAGGGTTAATAATTAATTGGGCCAGTTCGTTAACATGTGGGGTTATAACACAACCGCAGCGTTTATTTTTCAACAGCTTTAGGAGGTGTCCACCCTTCGTCAGGGGATGAGTTTATTTCAAAAAATGCTTAGCTCATCCTCTGACAAAGGGAGGACCCCTCCTAGAACTGTTGAAAAATAAATATATGCATCGTTGTTGGCAACGATTCCGTCGTTTATAACACGTATGACGGACGGACGGACGGATGGACGGACAGATGAACGGACGGACAGATGGACGGACGGATGGACGGATGGACGGATGGACAGATGGACGGATGGACGGATGGACGGATGGACGGATGGATGGATGGATGGACGGATGGACGGATGGACGGATGGACGGATGGACGGATGGACGGATGGATGGATGGATGGATGGATGGATGGATGGATGGATGGATGGATGGATGGATGGATGGATGGATTGATGGATGGATGGATGGTCTGTCAGCTCAGGACCAGAACAAAGCTTCATGAAACAGCAATTTTCAAAAGACACGTTTTAATGGAGCTGCTTCTTAAACATCACACACTTAATAGCTTCGTCACACAATTTTCCTTATGTAGAACTTCCCCCCTTCCTAACTCTCCTTGCCATGAAATTTAAAAAAACAAGCACCCATAAATACATTCCAACACGCTTCACACCCGAAGCGCCATGGCAAAAGCAAACGTGTTGTCCTTTTCCATCTCTTTTACCCAGGAAGTTGGAGGCTGAAATGGCACACTGGTCAAAACGATTTCCTGCGCGCTGACACGTAATCGTAATTCTTTTTTTTTCACGCGAAACTAGATGTGCTCTCTCGGGTAGTTTTCTCTCTACTTTGATAACTACTATATTTTTTTTCTTACTTCTGCCAAGTTGGTTTCGTATAGTTAAACACTCGATAACGCTTACTTAACTCGCAAAATATGGCTAGTCACCCAATGGAAAAAAATCATTTTGCCGCGACTCGGCTTTGTCAATTTATCGCGTGCCCCATTAAGTCAATTTTTGAGCGAAAGTCATACATATTGAGATTGTTTCATCAGCTTGAGTTCTTCCCTAAAGTGAACTTTTGTCACGGTTAATCTATTATCTTCTCTTTTAATCTCGAAGGCAACTACATCATATTAAACAGCAGTTAACTCCATATCGACCATCAAAGAATCAAAGAACGCGTTTTAAGATGATAAAACATGGTGAAACTGCCGCCAGCGTTTCACTGTCATTTTTTTTTTATTATTTTACACGATAGCGTTAAAGAGCACGTGTCGAAGAAATTCCAGTGTGGACGTCATTGGTCAAGAGCGAGAAACTGGAGTTGTCCATGGGCGAAAAATCGACAGATGCGAATTAGTTATTTACATAAATAAATAAGGAAATAAATAAATAGATAAATAAATATTTCGTTCATGTTGGAAGTAAACCAAAGCTAGCTACATGGCACTGAGCCACAAGAATCTTAAGGTGGCCTTAAGGATCTTATAACAGTAAACTTTTTTTCCTTTGACAAAGTCTGCCAGGCCTGCGCGGGACGCGCAGAACAGTCACAACGAAAGCTGGAAAAGCAGCCTTTCAGAACCTTTTTTAAACACTCTTTGGGTAGCTGCTACAAGCACGCTTTCAGAGTGCCCATTACGTCAATAAAAAGCATGATTTGTGTGCAGCATAGGAAGCATTCGCTATGCCATCCTTCGTCATTTTTTGTATAGAAGCGTGGTATCCGCTACACTTTTTCATTTCATTTTGTGCATTTTTTTATGCTCTGCCTGATGACAATGACGAATTATGTCTGAATTTTTTATAAAGTGGGTTGGGGAGCCTTCGACAACACACTCGTAACCCGATTCACGTTGTGTAACGCCTGGTTAATCCTTTTGCTGTTCTAAAACGCTTTGTTGCTCAAATTTACGTGATTACATTCTCTTTTTTTATTGCGACAAAGACTTGCCTTTAAGGCATAATATTTTTGTTAAATGTGTGCTGTTAGGCCGGTGTTGTGTATGAAGTGAAGTAGTGTCTTGCGGAATCTGTTTTCATATATCCAGCGGTTGTAACTGGCTGTGTCGCTGTAGTAAAGGCCGGCTCGAGCGAGGTGACGGGAGCGTTCTGGCTGCAGCCCTTTACATGTGCGACGCTGCCTAAGGCCAGTTTGCAGCGGAGTTCCAAGCACGGGCGTTGCTCTGTGGTCGAAGACTGGGCTGGCACGCCAGGGATCCGGGTTCGTATTCCACCATGTCCTTTGTGTTTTTTTTATTTACTTTGTTCTTATTTCACGCGATAGTGATTACGGGCGGCGACGGCAGCAGACAGACGGCGCACGTGACCCTTGTTGTGAATCTAATTAGACTGAGCTAGAGCTTGGGTGACATGACAAGTCACTTCGGAAAAGAAGACACAAACCCAAAAGTTCGAGGGATGAGGAAGTTAAGAGAGCTATAGCAAAACTTCAGGAAGCCTCTAGGGAACACAGACCTACTAAGCAGCGGGGTGAACCAACAGATGATGTTGAAAGAAAATGGGAAATCTTTCTAAGCTGTAGAAGGGATGCATCCCTTCTGATGAATGAAAAGATTAGAATAAAGGGAGCTCAGTGGCTGGCAGAAGTACATAAAAAAGATAGAAAGGCAGCTGCGAAATTTCGGAACCATCTAAACTCCCTAAGAAATGAGACGAGCCTAGAGCCGAGGTTTATAACTACAGCTCAAGGTGCTAGGCTAGAAGGGGACGAAGCTATTGAATATATAAGAACAAGGGTGACGGAAAAGTTTCAACAAAGAAGTGCTTTATGCACCACAATAGACAAGGATGAATCAAGTGGCGCAATGGCTCCATTTTCACAACGAGAGTGGGAAAGGGCTGAGAAAAGGGTTCCTAGTAGTACGTCAACAGGACCAGATGGCATTCCAATTATGCTGATAAAGACATTAGGTCCGAAGTCTAAGCAGGCTTTGAGAGAGGCAGTGAACAAAATATTAATCGATGGAGAAGTTTCCGATGGATGGAAACTTAGCAGGATGAACATGATCTATAAAGGAAAGCTCGCTGGATTCCGTGCTGACCGGTTGTGCGCCCGCGCGCTCCGCGCGCTAGCGACCTTCGGCGTCATCGTAGCTCTGGCCGACTGGGCTGGCCCTACGTCACCTCCTGTCGCCGACGGTCTTCGACGACAGTGCAGCTCTGACCTACTGGACCTGCTCTACGCCATCTACAGACGCCGACAACATGTCTCGCAAGTGTACCCCGTCCTCGAACTCCAGTGACCGTGCTTCCATCTTTCCTGTCTCTCCTATCCCCTCAGTTTGTTGTTGCTTCTTCTTCCTCTTTTCTACACCTTTACTTCTACCCCTTTTATCCCTCCTCACCCCCATCCCTTGTGATCCCTGTGGCGGTGTCGCTCACTGAAGCAGACAATAACGGGGCTCACTTTTCTCTTCCTTTCTCTATCTTAAGAACCACTCGCAGAAAGGGGGACAAAGCTGACAAACAACTACCCTCCTATAACAGTGACATCAGTGATCCACAGGCTGGCGATGCAGATTAATAAGGAAATACTGCAGGCGTGGATAGAAGATGAGGGGGTGCCGGGGGAACTGCAGAATGAGTTTCGGAAACACAGGAGGTTGGAAGACAATCTGTTCTCACTGACGCAGTGCATCGGAATAGCAGAAAAGGAACACAGGCCCCTGTGGCTAGCATTTTTGGATATCAAGGGAGCGTACGATAGTGTGGTTCAAAAGGAATTGTGGGGAATACTGGACACACAAGGCGTAGAAGATGTAGTCACTAATCTTTTAAAGGATATCTATGAAGGTAACGAGGCAGTTATAAAGTGGGCAAAAAAGGTATCCAAGCCTGCAGAGGTAAATTGGGGGCTTAGGCAGGGGTGTCCCCTGTCACCTTTATTATTCATAATGTGCCTACAAGGATTAGAGGCCAAATTAGAGGGAAGTGGACTGGGCTTCAACCTCTCTTTAGTCAAACAAGGAAAACTTATTGATCAGGCACTACCAGCATTAGTGTACGCAGATGATATAGTGCTAATGGCCCACAACAAGGAAGATTTGCAGAGATTGATGGACATCTGTGGTAATGAGGGAGATAGGTTGGATTTCAGATTCAGTAAGGAAAAATCAGCAGTCATGATTTTTAATGACAATGAAGGTAGTGAGCTTAGAATACAGGAGGTCACACTAGAGATAACAGATAAATACAAATATCTGGGCGTATGAATAAGCAATGGGGCCGAGTACCTAAGGGAACACGAAACATACGTGTCGACTTAAGGTAACAGGAATGCAGCGGTAATGAAAAACAGGGCACTGTGGAATTACAATTGATATGAGGTTGTGAGAGGAATATGGAAAGGGGTCATGGTTCCTGGTCTGACGTTCGGCAATGCGGTCTTGTGCATGAAATCAGAATTTCAAGCAAGATTAGAAATTAATCAAAGTGGAGTAGGTAGGCTTGCCTTAGGAGCTCATGGGAATACACCAAATCAGGGAGTACAAGGTGATATGGGATGGACATCATTTGAGGGCAGGGAAGCTAGCAGCGAGATAAAGTTTGAGAAGCGATTGAGAGAAATGGGGGAGGAGCGTTGGGCAAGGAAGGTTTTCAGCTACTTGTACATGAAGAATGTCGATACAAAATGGAGGAAGCGAACCAGAAAATATACTGGTAAATACTTAGAAAACAGCAGGGGGACAAACCAAAAAGAATTATCGGTTAAGAAGAAGGTGAAGGAAACTGAGACCGACATGTGGAGAATTGGCATAATTAAGAAGTCCGCACTAGAGATATATCAAGATTTTAAGCAGGAATTGCCAAGGAAAGCATCTGTGATAATACTCGGGGTAGTTCTCTACTGTTTGAGGCCAGGGCGGGAGTATTGCGAACCAAGACATATCGGGCCAAATACGAAGGGGTAGACACGGTATGCAGTGCGTGTGTAGAGGAAGAGGAAAGTGCCGAACACTTGATTATGTTCTGTAAAGGGCTTCACCATATAGTTCAGGATGATGGCGCAGAGTTTTTTCAAAGCACTGGGGTTGAGGGACAGGGAGGGCAAAATAGACTTTAAGCGGGTATAAATAACTATAAGGATGCTATCTGATTGGTGGCTAAAGTCAAGGCACGAGTGAAAATTAAACCCTTCACTGCAAAGAACGAATCCTCAACCTCACTTTTTAAAAGTAAAAAAATAAATCTAGTTTTCGGTTCATTAGGTATTACGGTTTGGTGGCGCTAGCCACCGCCCGATCTAAAGGATACAGCCATATCCATCCATCCATCGTGATCGCATAACGTCTTTCGCTGTAATATTTTAGGAGAAACGCCAGGATGGCCCAGTGGTTAAGGTGCTCGATTGATGACCAGAAGATTGCAAAATTGAATCTTGGCCGTGGTGGCTGAATTTTAATTGAGACAAATTGTTTGAGGCCAGTGTACACTTATATGGAGGCGCACGTTAAAGAACGCCAGGTGGCCAATGTTTTCAGAGCCCTCCACTACGGCGTGACACTGCCTTGACGCCAAAGTCTTAACACTTCAACAAATGTACAATTATCGAGACCCTTTCACGTGAGTTTTCACGAATGGATATACAATGGATGAAAGCTCAACTGCGGCTTTTTATATACCCTCATATAAAGTAGAAAGATGTTTCGGACATTCTCGAAAGACATCGTCTGCAGCAACGGAGCTTGTTGCAATATTACAAGCTTCAAAGTTCAGTGTTGAAAGTCAGCAGAGGCAAAACTGGATAATATATTCTGACTCCAAATTAGCCCTACAATAGGTTAAGGATTTTTATTGTCATATGGGTGATAGAATGATATATGAAATCTTAAAAACAATTACCATCGGTTACCTGGACGGCCGCGAGATATGTTTTCAGTGGCTACCAAGTCACGTAGAAGTGATCGGAAACAAAATTGCTGACAAATTAGTCATTGCAGCACACAAAAACGTTCACTTGACCCCAGTGCCTGTTTATTTCACAAAAAAAAAACAGAAAGTTTTTTTTCGAACTGCGCCAAAAATTGTGCAAGGACGCTTGGTTTGACAAAAATACAAAGTCTTCACTCTTATATCAAATAGATCCGTCTCTTCAATTTTCACCTAATCAAAACACTGATAGACCATTTGACGCGCTACTTCACCGTCTACAATTAGGTGTTGCATACGCACCTCACTTCTTATGCCGCATAAAAAAGAAAGAACGTCCTCGCACTGCAACCACTGTGGTGATTATGTCGATGCCTCAGAGGAGCATACTCTTATTGAATGTCCGAACTATGATGAACAAGGTGCCAAACTGAGTGATCGCTTGAACCGACTCGATAGACGACCCTTTACGACTGGAAAAGTACCTGTACCATGGTTACATTTCGATAATCAAAGGTGCGCGATCAGCACCCTCCGTGGTTTTCAATGGACACAAACTTAATTAACTGTCTTTAGTTAATGTTATACCTTGCCACTATTCGTACGGACTCTATCCGCAATGTGATCCCGATATATTAACTGGACTATGACCATACATACTGTGATCATTCATGCGTTGTAAGCCATGTAGTGTATATATGTCAATAGTGCCTCTGAAGAGTTTCTTTACTTCTTATTATTCTAAATGTTTCGTATTTTTGTGTTTATCTTGTATGTTACTATCATGATGTTGGGACAGCTAGCTCTATAGTAGCCTACCTTCCCGTATTTTTCCAAATATAAATAAAAACATTTCTCGCAATGTCTTGGTTTCGGGACATTAAACATCATGAATCATTACTAATTAGAATAAACTGCGGAAAAGAAAACTCGCACACACTGCTGCTTCTTTTTTACTTGTGTACTATCTGAAAAAGCAGTAATAATTGATTCCTTAATTATTTAGTGGACTCCACATCCACGAACGAGTAACATCAGCGAGTACTTTCTGATAAGTTAGTACACAACAAAACGTATTTATTTTTTTCAACATCGCAATTAAGGTGCGTGTGTGAAACTTTACGACAAATGTATTCGAGAACAACCTCCTTTTACTTCACCAATCTTCGAAGTTGTCCCTGTCAAACTTGACATGAACGAAGTTAATTTTATTGTTCGCAGGCACAGAGTACTAACATAAATAACTAATGCGTCATGCGATCGATAACAGAATTAAAAACGATAGGAATAGATACGCCGGTGTCTACTTCGTTGCAATGATGCCATCTTTATCGCTACAATTTTTCCTCTGGTCCCCCGAAGCTATCTCGGGCTTGATCCTGTCCCTTCCGTTTCAGAGAACATTTTTAGGACCGTATACGAGTGGCAAAGGTGTAATAAAATCCCGCGTAAGAAAAAAAAGAAAAAAAGAAGCAGGCAATGAAGCCGGGACGGCGACGAGTGGACGTTAAGAATCTTTCCATCGGGGACGCAGAAAGTCGTGCGTCGTCTGTTCAACAGCGGAGTGAAGTTCGGGAGCCCCGCTGATCTCGTGCTGAGACTCAGTTCGCACCGAGACATTCCGGGGCTGGTTTGTATTATTTTTGTTTCATTCCCACGACTTAACGACGTGCTTAGGCGCGAATGGGTCTCCTTCCTTTTCTATGCCTCGGTGAGTCTGTTCTTCAAAATGTGTTCCCGGGCTCAATCTCACTCAGAAGAAGGGAGAGGCATCCCCCCTATTTCTTGTTACTTGTAACTTGAAATGTGCATTCCCGCCGGTCCTCATTCGCTTCATTCCTTTATCAGCAGCTTCACTTTACAGCTCAGTATTATCTTTCCGCCAGGCGGCGATGACGATGCGTGATACACAGGCGCTGAATACCGGGCAAAATGGAGCGAACGTAAAAGACTGAAATATAGAGGGCACTCCACGCGCGACTCTATACATACATTGGCGCGTTAGACCTGTCTTCCAGTAACGCCATCTCTCGGCCAATGTAATTTCCTTCTGGGTCGTCGAGTCTTATTCCCCTGCGGCGGCACCACGTGATTTATCACCTTGTTCGCTTCATGTGCAAGTCTTCTGCTTTTCGGTCTTCACGACAAATCGTGATGGCCTTCTTGTTCTTTTGTTGTTGTTGTTTTTTTTCCTTTGTGAACCATCACGCACATCGCCGAGGAGGAACTCTGTCTGAAAATGGGAGAGAGAAAGACAGCCTGTCGCTGCGGTTCTAACAGGTGCTTATGGCTTGCGCGCGTCTGCCGGCACCTCAACGCGCTTCTTCACCTTAACCCTACGCGTCTCACTCGAATGCCTTGCGCAAAACGTGAAGGATGCGCATTCCGCAACATACACAGGCGAGCGTCTGTCATAAGGCTTTCTTTTTTTCCTCAATGCCGCTCCTTTATCCCAGCAGTCCTAATGGATGCAGACAAGCCTCTTGACTTCAGCAGCAGGCCATCTCGCGCAGCTCTTCTGTGCTGTTTGTGTTGCAGTCTTTTCTAGTGCCCACTATGAGTGTGATGCTGCCGACTTTCGCAAGATCAAAAAGGCACACATGCGTGCCCGCAAGGGGAAGAAGGGGGTGCGGACGTGTTTCTTCCCAGGTTTCGCCGCAACCTTGCGCAACGGTACAGGAGACGAATCGGTTGTGCTACCGCGCTGTTTGCATAACCTATCAGGCACACCGGTGACACAGACCACCACCGCAAGGAGCGCGGCTGTGTGGTGTGGACGCGAGATAAGGGCTGTCACAATTAATGAGCGTGCGGGCGAAGGGCGCTGTCTGATGTCGTGGCCTAATAGGCCTGCAACGTGGAGCCAACAAACAAAACGTGAGGTCGAGGTCGCCTATGCGGAAACAGAAGTGTAGTTAATGCTCGAGTTGGCCAAGATGATGACTGTCATTCTTAGTCGAGTGAAGTGTTGCAGTGTGCACTTTGCGTTACTTGCATTTGCAGAGACATTAATCAAGAATAAATCCAAGTAAAACTAATCGTCCCATATCCTGTCCTACACGTACCACGTAACGTGTTGTTTTGAACGATTAATGTTAGAAATATCTCTTTTCTGGAAATAAATAGGGTTTACTAGACCACCGGCTAATATATTGCATCACCTTGAATACGTTTTCAATTCAAATGACAGTTGGAGTTCGCAGATGTAGATAAATCAATCACTATAAACGTGGAACAATGATTTGACGTCCGTAATAACAAGAAGCAAGGACTTGAAAGTTCTTTGAAGACTTTAAAAACCCAGACATTCCAGAATGAACTGAGTCGCATTTACATAATTTCGACTTTTTCCCAATTTTCTTTCTTTCACAACAAAAGCGTCAAGAGAACTTCCACAGCCATCTAAGTGCGGTGGACGTATACATATAGGCTGACTGCCAGTCACGTGGGCACGTTGGTAAAGGTTCATGATGAAACAAGCGCAAAAAATTACACACACTCAGACAGCACACAGACGAGCGCTTTACATATAGGCTTTTAATACCAGCTAGCAGTGCTATCTGCAACAAAGTAGACTTCTCGATTTGAAATGTAATTACATAACGCCCATTTCGTACACCACACTGTATCCTACAAAGTCCTTTCACGGTTGTGTACGTCTTTACCATCGCCATTGAAAGTTGAAACCGCGCGAACAAACTGAAAATGGAAGTAAGTATTAGATACAGGCCTGGACCGATGTAGTCTCTCGGGTTATTACTTGCACACGACTAACTATACTCAAGAAGTGTACTTCGGCACTTCGTTAACTTGTGCAGAATACTCAAGAGTTACATGGACTCTGAGATTAGTAAGGTCTGCTAAAGCACTTCGGGAGCCGCTGCAAGGAAACAACGTATGTGTTCGTCTCACCCGACTAGAAAGCAAAATCCATTTTCTTCTTCTTTCTCCCTCCATGCTTTGATTCTCACCTGCGCCTCTGTGAAAGCTTTGTGCTCCTAACGAGCTTTTGCATTGCCTCAAATATCGGAGGCATTACAAGCTTCCTGCTCATCATCTAGTTTTGCATTGCCTCCGAGATCAGCCCATTTTTGAGAAAGCAACTATGCCGCTTGGTGACGTCATGATGTGACGTCATAGTGGCAAAATAATGGCAGTAGTTGGCATGAAGTCACAGTGACGTCATGTCAACGACATATTTTAACGTTTAAAGGAGCTCCTAACGCTCTTGATAGCGCAGAAAACAGGCGGGAGTTTCAAAAAGAGCACAGGTTTGCCTCACGAAGCATGGCGGTGTCCGTCGTGCCACCTTATACTCTCCTTGCAGTTAATAAGTTCATAGTATTCCTTCATTCATAACTCATATCTGCCTCTATATATTGGCATTTATGCTGTCGTGTACCCCTCAACGTTCCCGAAAACAGTAACTGAAAAAAAAAAACGCTTCCACTGTTTCGCAAGGGGCACTTCGGCATTTTCGAAAGCAAACTGCACGCGACATCTTAACGAACCGCAAGGCGTGTCCTGTGCAGCTTCGCAAACAATAAGGCGCCACGCGAAGCGTGTCATTCGGAGCTCTGATTCATTCGCGACCGAAACAAGCGGCTGGATATAAGAGAGAAAAAGCTCTCATTATCGCTTTTTTTGAGCTTTCTTCTTCGCTGGCCTTGAACGCAGTATTCAGAGCGTTAACTACAGCAGGGAGATGAAGGGCCGAACAACACACTTCACATAGTTCATTCGTTCTACTTTTATTCCCTAGAAAAAAAAAGTAAAGAAGAAAAGCAGACGATGACCCAGCAAGAAGAAAGCACTCTTCTCGCGCTTCTTGGAAAACTATGGCTCTGCGCAAAAGGCCCGAGCCTGAAGAAAAATTAAAAAGATCGTGGCTAATGGGCAGCAGCGGCCGCGAGGAGCGAGCGTCTTCTGGGTCAGAAGAGCCGCACAAGGGGGTTGCGGGGGAGGAGGGCAAGGAGGGAGGAGGAACGACGAGTTCGGGCACAGGCAGTGTCTGTCAGAAGCACTGGGCAGTCGGAGAAAACGGAGAGGAGGAGGGAGTGGAAGGAATAGTGACACCTCCACGGGCTTCCGAGAGGGGGCGACCCTAAAGTAGCCCGTTAATTAATACAATCATTATTCGAGTAAAAGTAATAGCGCTAGCCCACAAGAAGCTTCGCCCTAATTACTCTCCTGAAAGGCATTACGGTCTTCGCGAAGCGGTCGCCCGACTCCCCACGGCGCAGCGCTCGCGTACACGCTGTCCAAGGAGGAGCCAGTGCCGGATACGAGAGTCCCGGAAAGAAAAGGAAAGAAAAGAAAGGCATACCGGCCCGGGTACCGAGAAACCGCCGCGCTGTCCGAGAATAAAGAAAGCGCGGTGGGCCCAAAGACGGCGACCACAGGCCAGAAGTGATGAGGCCGCTGAGCATTGCCCGTAAGAGCCCAGCGCGCAGCCAAAAAGCGAGAGAGACAGGGAGGATGGGGAGGGGCATTATTTATTTGATAACGACTACTGCGCAGTTAAGCGAGCGGAATGTATTTCTTCGCGGCGCGTGCGTATACGGGCGTCCTTGGGCGAGGAAGGGCGCTAATGAAAGAAAGAAAATCGGGAGGGAAAAGAACGAAACATTGGGTTTCTCACTCGCGCACACACACAATGACCACCCCTCTCCACCCTCCACCTCACCACACTTTCCGCCACTAGCTTCCTCTCCTTCATAGCCACCCTTTCGCAGACTCGACCATGCCCGCCCCAGCGAGCACTGAGTGCTAACTTCGAGTTTCACTGCCCGCGCGTGCAATTCAAACAAAAGTATGTGAGACGTGTTACGGAGTTCATAGCACAAACGCGCGAAAAAAAACGTGTAGCTCGGACTTTTTTGGCTAGCTGACTTGACACTGCGGCGGTGGTGACGCTTAAGAGAGGCTGACAAGGCTTAAATTGCACCGTCCTTCTTGGCTAGCATGTCCGCGTAACTTTTTCCACCATGGTCACGGTATACTATCAAATGTATTTGAATAACATATGTAGCGGACATGTGCTCATAAGGTTATAGAACTTGCAGAAACGAAGCAGCCGAGGTAATGTAAACCTTAACATGTACAAAGCGAGACAGTTATAACAGAACAGGACAACACAGCTTTGAAACGTATCCGTTAGCATATTATTCGTGGCATTGTCAGGCAATAAATTCCACTCTGCATTCTGAGAGTGAATTGGGAACAATGAACAACAATATTATGTCGGGTTTAACGTTTCTAAACCACCATTTGGTTACGATTGACGCCGTAGTAGATGACTTCGGAGATTTCGACCACCAGGTGTTCTTTAACGTGCATACACTCTCGTGGCTCTCGGCGCTATTCACCAGTTGCCGCACCGAATCCCAGCGCTGATCACCAGTTGTTATGAATCGTGGTCTGAGTCGTATCCCACCGCTGCTAACCAGTTGTTGTGGATCCTGGTGCTGAGTCGTATCCCACCGCTGTCAACCTGGTTGTTGTGATCCCACCGCTGCCACCAGTTGTTGCGGATCCCGGCGCTGATCACCAGTTGTTGCGGACCGGGGTCTGCCCGGTCTTTTGTGGTAGCGTGGTGTAGCTTCGGGCTGAGGAAACGAGCGCTTATAGATGGGGATACGAAAAACAAACAGATTTATGGCACTATATACAATTATTTACAGCATGAGGTTAGGAGTTCACAAACCACGAGCGTGGTGGTTGAACCGTTACATGGTTCAGAGCGACGTTCCGCACTCTGCGGCGTCGTTATAAGCCCTGTCGGGCTCCTCCTTCTTGAGTGGAATACCAATCAACACACACACACACACACACACACACACACACACACACACACACACACACACACACACACACACACACACACACACACACACACACACAACAGGTGAGGGGTACGAGCATGCACGGCCCACGTGAACATCCAATATTGAGTCGTGATCACTGCACTGCAAGGTGGCGCCAGAGGGGCTCTTCCTCATCGTGTGTGTGCCGCTAGTCGAGGGGTCCCAAGCTCATGACAGCAGACATCATACGGTCCGCCTATCTGTCCGCCCAATTAGCAGGGCAATTTGTGGCGGCGGCCGCGGCTTCTTCCGAGGAAGACGCTGTCTTTGTTGTCCTCTCTGGAACGGCTTACGGAGTCGTGGCGACACGACGTCTCATCCTCCGGCTAGCAGGCACAATACATGGCGGGCATAGGCAGCCGGCCAGTCGGCTACTGGTTTGAGGATTAAAGGAGCGCCGCTACCCCGCCAACTCTGGACGCTGGTTCCGAAAGAACTGGGGTTCCAGGAGTGAGAACGCTGCCCGGCTACGCTTCTCAGCGACAGCATGGCGCCTACTGACGACGGTCATAACAGCTTCCCCCTCGCCAGATGAGTCATGGAGGGCAGCAGTCACCGCTACTGCTCGCAGGGACGACGAAAGGGTCCGTAGTTGAATGCCAGGAACTGGCCTTCGCTTGTGGCATGGTCTGGGTAATTGCCAAATCTTCGACACCGTTCCCGAAACTCGAACACATGCACAAGCAAGCAATCGGTCCCCTTCAAACAAACCAAGCCAAAAGAGGGATGGCAAACCAATTTTTATTACTAGCTTTAACAAAAAGCTCACACTAAAAACTCTCAGAACTCATTTGCGCTGAGAAACCAGACGTGCTACCTTACACAATTCACATAATAAGATGCACGAAAAAAACTAAAAAATCAATTTTGATACATCAAGAGCACCCCAGAATGGCTTAGAAAGAGCGGCTGAGCGCGTCAGCGTTTCTAATCAATTTGCCCTTCTTATACCTTACGTCAAATTGATATTTTTGAATAATCAAACTTCACCTCTCAAGGCGACTGTTCTTTGATGTCACGGTTCACAGCCAAGTAAGGAGACATTGGTCTGTCTGTACTTTAAATTCAGTACCTCTGAGACAACACTGCAACTGAGGAATGGCCTACACAATGCAAGCGCACTGCTTTCCCGAAGCGCAGTACGTCATCTCTCGAAAGCCCAATTTCTTGCTCAAGTAAAACGCAGCTTTGCTTCTTACCACTGTCGTCCTCACATAGAATGGCCACTCTTTTCGTTGCTGACTACTTTAATCGGTTCTGTCCCGCTGAGAGCATCAGTCCGGAACTTGGATTTAGTGAGCACTAAATTTGTCCTAACATCCGTCTTTGTCTACGGCCGCCAACAACCATCCACTACTGAGACATTAAGCTATCTAGCTTTCCTGAAACTTTGGCCTACGCTGTGGCCAAAATGCTCTTCGTTTGCTCAACATTAGAAAAAGCTTACTGTTCCACTCATATGATCACTTGATCAATTGTCTTCAAAGAAAACCAACAACACATACGGAACAACCACTGCCTTCTAGCAGGTTCGTTCGGTTAAAGCAAACTGTCTATGCTAATGCCTCTGAGTAAACTCACTGGACTCTCCTGAGCGTTCAATTACTCACATGTCTACAGCATTGCAAAATACCCGGCACTATTAACCGAACGCGTTCTCCCACACAGTTTTTCTAGCATTCTTACGTTACGTTGTAACACCCTGTGTACAACACAAAAATAATCCTAGGTGCAATACTCATTAAAATCACCTCACAATATAATATACAGGTTTTTGCTAAAACCGTGTACCAATGGCTCTCAATGCTCAATGCGCGCAAAGACAACTTGTCGCGCCAAACTTAATCATCTTACAAAATCATTGGTTGATGCTAACATCTCCCCTCAAATGCTCATTTACTCCGAATCGTCATGACAGTGAAGGCATACGACGTCACACCAAACCTTTGAAAAAACAAGAAAAATGATACATTTTCTCGGTTTTTACCTTATCCAAATTTTTGTACAAATGAATAATGGACCTAAATTTTCAGCCTTTAGTTCGGCGGTTTTTCTTTTGAAAAATTTACTCCACATCACGTAACTTACAAAATTAAAAAGACTGAAATTACATCTCCAAAGTAAAACTAAGTAACCATACTGAACACGCACGTGTTACTCAATCTGACCACCCCCTTTTGTCAACAATATTCGCTTGAATCGCACACGATGGGGTCGCGGTCACGGTGATTTTAGAGCACGCCAGAGGCTGCAAAATGCATAAACTCCAAGCAGTGCACTGCCGTCACGCCTCATTTTGCACATCGGCCAGCTTTCCTCAAGGATGTGACAGGGACGGCAGAAACAGGAGAGAAGCCCGGGTAATAGTGCCTTTGTGTTCGTCTTCACATGCTACTTAGCCATTGTGGCTTTCCGACTTTGATCCTTCGGGCAAGGCCGCTTTTCCGAAGTCGTCGAACTGAACCGCGCGCTTCGTTTGGGTGACGTCCCTCCTTTTCCCCCTCCACACCTGGCTCGCCGCTTGTGCCTCCATGAACGCCACGATTGACGTTTCTTGAAACAGATTAACGGCCTACCCCTACGCCTTTCTCGTGACAAGGTCGGACCTGTCGTAGGCTTACGCAGTGACGAACGCTTCCGCTTCTTTCTTTTTCTGCGATGTTCGCAAATCACTTCGATAATAGGGCTGCACTGCTGAAGCGTGGCGTTCTTGCTCTCATCGACCACTGCGCTATCCATGCCTACATTTGACGATGTCGAAACGTCCTCTTGAGGTATGAAGAAGGTTTCCAGCTCCTTACTGGGCCCATTAGGGCTGCTGGAACTCTCCTCATCCACGCAAGGAGCGTCTACCGACATCGTCCCTACCTCCAGACCGGCCAAGGCCTCGTTCTCTACATGCTCTACCTTGATGCATTCAAAAATGTGCGGGCACTTTTCTGGCGCGATCTCTGGTTCTAGCGCTTCCTGACGCGCCTCAACCTCCAGCGCTTTGTGACGCGCCTCGCCTTCAGACTCCGGTGCGAGTCTTTTTTTCTTTTGGCTAACAGAATTTCCAAATCTCCTGATTAGCTCTGCTTTCAACACTTCGTAGTTGTTCGCGTGCTGCTCACTGAGTCGCGCAACAACATCCGCTGCCTCGCAGGGCAGAACCGTGCGTAGCTTCTGAGACCAGGTGTCTCACTCACACTCTATTTGACTACACTTTTGTTCAAAGAGTCTAAGATACAGGCCCATATCCCATGATACCTCATATGGCTGCATGTACCTAGACATCTCGAACTCTGCCTCATTGTCGAGAAGTGCTCCTCGCTGGTGTCCCAACCTCTTACTCAACTCGTTATCTTGTTTGAAAAACTCCAACACGAGGTCTAGTTTTTCGTCTTCTCCCTTTCCTTCCATCTGAGCTGCTCTTAACTTTCTTTCAATGATGAGGTCCCATTTTTTCACTTAGTTCCTCATCATCAGCCCCCAAATCATTAATCGCTTTTATGATTATGGCTTTTCGTGCCAAACCCTTTGTATCGATCCCCAATTCCTCACACAACAGCAACAAGTCTGACTTCTGCAGCTCCCGTAAGTCCATGATCGTACTGAGTGCTCGCTACTTTCAAAACAACTTTCCGAAACGGAGAAACTGAGTCTTTCGGCAAAGTTAACTACCAGTTCTAAAATTTACCCTCTTTTAGAACCTGGTTCACTCAAAGGAAAAGCCAAGCACTCACCCATACGTGATCCATGTCTAGAGCCAGCTGCTTCCCTTGGGCCGACTGTTGTCACTTGTAGCTTCGTATCCAACCGCTGCCAACCAGTTGTTGTGAATCGGGGTCTGAGTCGTGTCCCACCGCTGCTAACCAGTTGTTGTGGATCCCGGTGCTGAGTCGTATCCCACCGTTGTCAACCTGGTTGTTGTAATCCCACCGCTGCCATCAGTTGTTGCGGATCCCGGCGCTGATCACCAGTTGTTGCGGACCGGGGTCTGCCCGGTCTTTTGTGGTAGCGTGGTGTAGCTTCGGGCTGAGGAAACGAGCGCTTACAAGATGGGGATACGAAAAACAAACAGATTTATGGCACTATATACAATTATTTACAGCATGAGGTTAGGAGTTCACAAACCACGAGCGTGGTGGTTGAACCGTTACATGGTTCATAGCGACGTTCGCACTCTGCGGCGTCGTGATAAGCCCTGTCGGGCTCCTCCTTCTTGAGTGGAACACCAATCACACAAATACACACACAACAGGCGAGGGGTACGAGCATGCACGGCCCACGTGAACATCCAATATTGAGTTGTGATCACTGCACTGCAAGGTGGCGCCAGAGGGGCTCTTCCTCGTCGTGTGTGTGCCGCTGGTCGAGGGGTCCCAAGCTCCTGACAGCAGACATCAAACGGTCCGCCGATCTGTCCGCTCAATTAGCAGGGCAATTTGTGGCGGAGGCCGCGGTTTCTTCCAAGGAAGACGCTGTCTTTGTTGTCCTCTCTGGAACGGCTTACGGCGTCGTGGCGACACGACGTCTCATCCTCCGGCTAGCAGGGACAATCCCTGGCGGGCATAGGCAGCCGGCCAGTCGGCTACTTGTTTGAGGATTAAAAGAGCGCCGCTCCCCCGCCAGCTCTAGGAGTGAGAACGCTGCCCGGCTACGCTTCTCAGTGACAGCATGGCGCCTACTGACGACGGTCATAACAACACCCATATCTGAGCACATGGGCCCACAGCAGTTTCGCCTCCATCAAAAATGCAGCCGCCGAAGCCGGTATTCGATCCCACGACCTGTGGATTAGCAGCCGAGTGCCTTAGTCACTAGACCACCACGGTGGGACAATTGGGAACGCTTAGACATGACCCCATACATCTGCGCATGCCTTGCTGTGTGTTAATGCTTCTTCAGTCAAATGTTGTAGGCCCGTGTGCTTAGATTTGGAACACCAGGTGGTCAAAATTTCCGGAGACCTCCACTACGGCATCTCTTATGATCATATGGCGGTTTTGAAACGTTAAATCCCACATATCAATCAAATGAATCAATCAGCGTCTTTAGTCAGGATCATTTTCGTCTGGCAACAATATTTTTACGTGGTGATATATTTTAACCGCGTTTCTTACTTACATACAGCTGCAATTTAAAATCAAGACCTTTTAAAGAACTAAGTAGAGTACATCAAGATTTACACTGTTTGATGTCATCTAAATCACGAACGATAAATAAATGCTTCAAGTTCGGGAGTACAACCTGCGGTCTCAAATGCGACGGGCCTGGAAGGACACATTACAATCTGAGAAAACCAAGTGACGCAGTGTCATTTGTAGAATCTTATCACATAAACCAGCGAGTCATCGACTACAACTGCTATATACATGCGTTGTGTAGCCTTTGAAGAGCTGCAACAAACCGACTGCACTACCCCTACTGTACGTCGAGTCAAGCCCTGCTTCTGGAAAGAACGCCAAGTGACAACTACCAGCGGAACCATATACTAGTTTCTCCCATTTCAATTTGAAATCTGCGCCTTCTCGCTGTTAAGTTATCAGCAATATCCTGGCTTCCTTCACTGCTTCCAAGTGTGACTACAAGACTACTTGTTTTAGACCTCCCTGGGAGTGTATCTACCCAGGCCGTACATAACTACCGACCGAGAGCTTCTTCTGATCACGCGTACTCTCTACGGGTGCGAATACAGTGATCTATCTCTCTCTCTCTCTCTCTTTCTGCTCTGTTGAGTAAAAGGACGCCACAACAGCTGACCTGTGAGGGTGCCGTCTGTTCTTACGAACTATCCTAGCGCAAGCACTACTTACGTACGTGAGGCCTGGTGGTCACAGTCGACAGTGGGCATTCGCTTCTTCTACAATGCGCCCTCGTGACAGTATTCCAAGTGAAATGATCGCTCACTATTACCAGGTTGGCCAGAACCATGCTTCCGACTGCGGAAGCACCACGTTGACTAATCACGCGAGGACAAGCTAGCGAATGAATCTCTTAACCGAGGCTATGCAAGATATACATCTATACATCTAATACCACGCGCAAGTGCGAGTCACAGGTTCGCGTTCCGTTAAAACATCATTCTTCTTTCGCATGATGTGATCCCAACTTTCCTAAAGGCATCATGTTTGGTTTAAGGTATACGCGTCCGTTTTGTGATAAAAAAATCGAGGAGCGGTTTGTGGTTTCTGTTTTCGTGTTCGCAAAGACCATGGTGGTTCATGGCACTGTCGTTGGTTGGCTTGAAGTAATAGAGGACACCACTACGTTTGCAAGCCTGGACAGGCTCACTCTAGGTAATACACGTACATTCGCAACTACCACTGGAAGGGAAAAGCATGGACACGACGCGCCCGGTGGTAACCACGATTCGAACGACATCGCGCTAACATCCGGTGCGAGGACCACCCTAGTCCAAAGTTTCCTAATCGCAACTTCCTTCGCCTTAGCAAGGGCCTAATTGACGCCACGCGTAACTTTTACCTAACTGCATTGCACTGCCGTGAAAATAGGCCACAGGAGCACTGATTTCTCCTGCTTCCTTCTTCGGTACACAACAGTGCCCTCCGGTGGCACTTCAGAGACACGGAAAAGCCATCCAGAAAAAGCAGGATCGCGGTGTGGGGCAGGCGGCAAACATGCCTGGAACGGCAAGCGAATCGCTCGTCACATTCGTCTCCAGGGCGGACGCAGCGCGCCTACGTCAGCTCTGGCGGTTCTCTTTTTTTCTCCGCCCGCGCATCTTTGTAGCCCCGGGGCGAAGTTTCTTTAATTTCGAGTCGGCAGAGACAGGCCGCCCGCCACCACAACACAAAATCTCGTCTGAGCGAAGGACCGACGCCAGAGCGAGGCACTTCAGTGACTCGAGCGCCCGAGCCACTGGCGACCCACTTTGGCGGCGCACTCGCCGATATTGCAAAATAAAAGGCCCCCGTTTACGAGAAAACAAGAAAAATAACGAAAAGAGAGAGAGAAAAAAAATAGCGTGCTGAACGGAGGAGCACTAGCAAGAAGCAGGCGCGAGAAAATTCCCGCGACTGATTTTCGAGTGGATCAACAGAGTTCCTCGCTTTGCCGGCAGGCAATCAGCGTGTACGCGAGGGGACTAAAATAAGAAGGAGGGCAAAGCTTCCTTTCTTTTTTTTCTGTGCACCGCGACAATTTATCCACGCCTTTCCTGTTTTTCTTTCTGCGACAACGCTGTTTTGCGAAGCGGGCATTTCAATGCGCACGACACCCACGACTCGCCGCTTGCATGGCGTGCGCGCCGCTTTCAGAAACGCGTTTCCTCGCTCGTTATGCAGATTGCCGTCGCCGAGCGATGGCGGCGTCGCAAGAGACGACGAAAGAATAGTGTGTCACGGGAGAAGATAACTTATTTGCCGCGGAAACACGGTGGTACACCTGCGGAGCAGCCCTGCATGGGCGATGGAATTGGCCGCCGCAGTGATAAAATCTAACCACGGAATCCCACTAAGTTACCTGCGTGTACGCCATCAGCAGAAATTCACGTGAGAACAAGCTAGAAAATAAAAGCTGGCACCACTCCACGCAACTGTTCGGAAGCGTAACGTGCCATCTTCTTGTATCGCTCGTCGCGTTGCGCCTTCGTGGTCCGTGTCTACTAGCGCAACGACACCTTTTGATTGATTGATTGATTGATTGATTGATATGTGAGGTTTAACGTCCCAAAACCACTATATGATTACGAGAGACGCCGTAGTGGAGGGCTCCGGAAATTTAGACCACCTGGGCTTCTTTAACGTGCACCCAAATCTGAGCACAGGGGCCTACAACATTTCCGCCTCCGTCGGAAATGCAGCCGCCGCAGCTGGGATTTGAACCCGCGACCTGCGGCTCAGCAGCCGAGTACCTTAGCCACTAGACCACCGCGGCGGGGCTACGACACCTTTTGATGCATTTAACCGACTAACCCGATAAACAATATAGACATTACAGAAGCCACCTTTATATACGGCTCTTAACTATGTGGGGCGTACGTTTTGGAACCTGAATCATGCCTAGATTACAAACGCTGCCAAACCCGCTACCAAACCCGCTGCCAATAGCTACCGAGTTCGTCCATATCTTGAACTCGTGCTCGTCTCGTGGTTTGATCTCGTAAAACGCTGCAAGTAGTTACATTTAATTAATGCGTGCTGATAGGAGTTAATTAGGGTGGCTTGTTGGGCAAGTTGGTATACATAATCTTGGTAAGGGAATGTCAAAAGCGTCAAAAGAAAGCAGAAGGAACTGAGACAAGGAAGACGCAGGGCTTTAAACTAACTTTAACACAACCAAAACTCGAAATTGAAAACTACAGAGCGGGCGTACGAACAGCAAACACAGAAAGACCCCTTATCACTGCATTCCAGAATTACTGTAAAGACACCGGAGTTCTTTCTCGTTCAGAAAAAAAAACAGATGGCGCACTCACACACTTACCCGGACCAATTTCGCAGATTTGAAACACAGAATCAGCGTGAACTCATTGTGAAGAGTTTCAGAACTTCGTCCAGATAAGCATGTGTACGTGCCATCAGCGTTTTTGAATGACAAAGGGCTCCTGTACCTTGACAGCGATTCTAGTGTGTAGAGTAGGGGGCCTTTCTGTGTGATAACAGTTTACGTGCGTGCTCATATCAGTTTTTTTTTGTTAGCATTGGGATTGAATTGAAGTTAGCTAATAATCCAACACCCTTCCTTTCCCTGTCTATTTTTCATGTCTTGGTTCCTTCTACTTTATTTTGGTGCTGCTAAAATTCCCTTACCATAATAGGAGTTATGCGCGTGAACGCATGTATTCGTACGTTTCTGCGTTTCGCTAACTCAACCTCTTTTAAACGCTATTGGCTACATCGTCGTCCAATGACATCATTACCGTGACCGCGAAGCCTTGATAAGAAAACAGCCTGGGTAAATAGACTGCTTGCGTCTCAGCTTGCGCATTCGGCCACAAACTGCTGCGAGAGTTTAAGCCACAGCATAAACGCGCATCTACGCAGCAATACTATAGGAGTAATCTCGGGCGGTGGCAATGCATACTGCGTAACGTAGCAAAAAGCGAAAATTACAGCGCGCTACGCTCACGGGTATACTGCCAATATACATTGCCGAACGACGCGACACATCATCAATTTCATCCGATTGTTCACGAAAAAAAAGCTATAATGTAAAGACACGAGTACGAAGGCCTCTGCCGGTTCATTATTCTTCCCGTTTTCCTCATCTACGCAAACTTGGCGCAATGACTGCAGCGCTGTCCTGCATATCCGCCAGCAGGCTTGCTATATCGCCTCGCGAAGTACTCTCTCAAGATAAATAGCGGACAGATGCCGGCGCGTACTACGCGCGGTACACGTCCCTAACTTTCGTTTCGTCGCGCGAGTCTTCTTTCTCCGTTTAAGAAGAAGAAGAAGAGTGCCTCGGCATCGCGCGGAACTAGGCGCGCTTCAACAAAGCACCCGCTAGTGCTACTTCGGGAGAAGCGCCACTCGATTCAGCTGCAAAGCAAACACTTCTTCCATCCCTCACAGAACCCCTGAGCTAGACGAAGTGGGCGCGGAAGGTTTTTGCCTCGCAGTCCATTAATAAATTGTGCAAATATATATGCACATACTCACGCGGCAGCTATATGCCGTTGCTGTTACGGTGTCGAAAATCAGCTTGGCTCAGCCGAGTAGAAGTCACTTTTCACGACTTTTATTCCCGAAGCCTAATTTTCTTTCAACGAAACGGGCGTTCACGATAGTAACGCTTTCTTTTTTCTTTCTTTTGTTTCTGGCCCTCGTTGAACGCATACTTTTTCGATCAATTGAAGTTTTTTGTGAGTTCGCGTTCCTTCGCAAATAAATGTCCGGGCTTAATAAAAGGTTAAATAAAATCGCCAAACACTGCCTCGCTTACGCAAACACAACGTCAATTACCGCAAAGGACGAAAAGCTGAGACGAGGGAGTTTCATCCAACGGTGACTTACATGTTTGAATTATCAAATGGGCTTGTCTAATTGAGCGCCCACTCATCCACGCTACATGTTTACACTAACACCTGCAAGCAGACAAAAACATGATTCCTCTAATGGTACACACAATCTTCGTATAATAAACAGCCTCCTGAGAACGTCGCGAGACGAGCTACGCAGTGCTGCGCGTAATTCTGTGCATACCTGGCGTGTAAGAATAGTACTTGGCAAATAGGCCTGCCAGCAGCACTCAAGTATTTCTACATTCGAAAAATTAACCTTGACGTAATGTCCCATACATCGGGGCCAATAGATGTGGGGTAGTCATTGTCAGCACCATTGGCAACACCTAGACCCACCTTCGCAAGAGTTCTTGGCCGTAAGTTCCATTCGCCGAAGGCCAAGCGCATCACTGTACCATAGGTAACATAGTATGGTCAACATCGCGGTCGTCTGGCATGTACTGCTACGAACAATTCTAACGTAAACAACATTTGTCTTGCAGGTGAGTCCAGGTCACTCTTGTGACATGTGCAATGGTTTAGATAATAATAATAATAATAATAATAATAATAATAATAATAATAATAATAATAATAATAATAATAATAATAATAATAATAATAATAATAAACCACGATATGACTATGAGAGACACCGTAGTGGGTGGAGGGCTCCAGAAATTTTCACCACTTGGGGTTCTAAAGAACGTGCACTTAAGTCTAAATACACGGGCCTCAAGCATTTTCGCTTCCATCAAAAATGCGGTCGCCACGAACGGGACTCGCGACCAGCGGGTGAGCAGTCGAGCCCCATAACCATGCGGTGATTTATTTATTTATTTATTTATTTATTTATTTATTTATTTATTTGTTTATTTGTTCATTTATTTATCCACAGCACCAATTGGCATTACAGTGGGGGAGCGTTCACAAAAAGTACATAAAGAAGATACATTGTCACCTAAACAAATAAATTGGTGTGTGTGTGTGTGTGTATGTGTGTGTGTGTGTGTGTGCGTGTGTGTGTGTTACTTTTTTTTGTAAAGTGTACTTCACCTCACACATACCCTTTATGAGGCAGATAAACCTTTACAAACAACCAGAAAATTTTTGTTTTGATTGTTGTTGTTTTTTTCATTATACGGTTTCAGGAGAATAGCAATACTTTTAATGAAGAGAGTCTGCTCATAATCGAATAAATTTGTAGTACCTACTCATAAATTCAGGTATGTTGGAGCCTCAACAGCACCGCCAGTGCGTTAAGGCGGTGTCGTCGACGTCAAAGTAGTTTGATACGTTTCAGCAGCTCATATTGAAAAAGAAATATATGTTCGGAGCTATCTAAAATTTTCATTGCGTTCTGTCGTTCTTGCGCCACAGCCTGGCTCTAGGTGTTAATAGGCACTAATATTTATGAGATTGATGAAAGGAATGGGAAAGGACAGCATGTTTGCTTTTTGCCACGACGCTTCGGGAGTAAAGCGTGTTGGAATGTATTTACGGTTTATTTGTTTTTAGAGATTTCATGTCAAGAAGAGTTACGAACGGCAAAAGTTCTGCATAAGGAAAATTATGTGACGAAGCTATTCAGCATGTGGTGTTAAAAGAGAGCAGCACCATTAGAACCTGCTTTTTGAAAAATGCTGTTTCATGAAGCTTTGTTCCCGTCCTGGGCTGACGGTGGTGACATAGCGTAATCGCTTGGTAATGAGACGCCATTAGGCAGTTCTATCTTTATATCTATCTATCTATCTATCTATCTATCTATCTATCTATCTATCTATCTATCTATCTATCTATCTATCTATCTATCTATCTATCTATCTATCTATCTATCTATCTATCTATCTATCTGCCTTTTTCGAACGAAAGTTAACGCAGTCGGCAGTAACGAGCAACGGGGGCGCTTGCGCAAGGCACATAGACGACCTCGAACTCTCGCGAGGTTTCCCAGGGTCGCAGTTCTCCGCAACTATAGCATCGGGGGCACGTGCAACAAACAGCGAAGCACTTCGTCGAGCCCTTGCGGGGATTCCACCCACACTCGCTGCCACGCGCTCTCCGAACAGCCACTCAGCCATTGCCTCCTCACCATCGAATTTGATCCGTGTCTCGAGGCTCAATAATCTTACGCGAAAAAAAATAAGATAAACAAATTAGTAAAATGTAAAGAACTCATACGGCTCTTGGCGGGGCTTCGCATCGAAGTAACCGTGAGGCGGAGTGGTGATCAGTCGTGTGTGAATGTCTTAGTTGCGCAAAATTCAATCTCACCTGGCGTGACTCGAAGCGCTCGCCTTCTGATTGCCGTCGATGAAAGCGCACGGTTCGGTATTGCAGTTGACCCAGCCTTTCTCAAGTGGCGGGTCCCTCTTTGTATGTACACCGCCACCGCACTCCGAGAAGCGAGAAGGCCTCGTTCGCTCGAATAGATACAGCATTGTGCAACGACGGGCATATAGCGATTTACTCGCGTCGTCCCCCGTGTGTGTACTCAGCTAAGCGTGACAAGGGAAAAATTGCCGCGGCGCTCTGTAAACAGCTGTTCTCTCGATGAATTGCGTAACGTAAATCTGCTGGTCTTGAGATGCTGTATCACGTTACGTGAGCAACTACACGAAATCTACTTAGTCAGTCACATACTTGCAGCATTTGAATGAAATGCGCTTCTCCCGACAAACAGTAGTTCTTGGACAGTCTAGACGAAGGCAATATACATATGAAACGTTAGTAGACGCCATGGATATAACATATAAGGATTACTTTTTGAAACATAACGTTTTTTTAATATTCAGACCTAAGCCGAATCGTGCGGAAATTGTGATTTCGTGCTAAAAGTTATTGCATACTTTGAATATTGGTGATAGTGCAGTTGTCCCTGGAGTCTTAATTTGTTTAGAAGTGGTAATCGGCATCTACGCCGCTTAAGCGATGGTACGCCGCTCGCAAAAATGCTGTAACAGGCACGGGACATATGACTGGCCCACGGTAACGAGGAGGAGCATACAACGGTTTCTTGTGGCCTTCCTGCGAGACACTGAACTGTGCAACACGTGGGTTCCTATAGTATCCAGGATGTACTCATGCGGAAATCTTGCCGGCCATTTAGGCCAGGCTAACCCCGCCTGTCACTACACCACCACGCACGACCACTACCACCGCCACCATCATCATCTCATCAAAATATCTGTGTTACAAGCAGCCTCCATCTTTTTAAACTGGAGTATTATTTTCTGCGAAACGTTTCTATAGCTTTCCCTTGTCTCTATGGTGAGGCCTGCAGTTCACATGTACAGCCGACGAGGTTCTTGTTGTGCTATCCGTTACTACATCTGCCTCATTAACTCTTACAAGCCACGCGCCATGTGTATTCCTACACCTATATACTGAAGTTTAAATTGGTTTACTTGAAAAAGAATTCCATTGATTGATATGTGAGGTTTAACGTCTCAAAACCACCATATGATTATGAAAGACACCGAAGCGGAGGGCTGCGGAAGCTTTGACCCACTGGAGTTATTTAACGTGTACCCAAATCTGAGCACACGGGCCTACAGCATTTTTGCCTCCATCGAAAATGCTGCCGCCGCAGCCGGGGTTTGATCCCGCGACCTGCGGACCAACAGCCGAGTACCTTATCTACTAGACCACCGTGGCGGCGCTACTTGCGTAAGGAGGACAATTCGCTGAGTCGGGTCAACGTGGTATTTTAAATAAAATCTTTTAAGTGCCTCCTCAGACTCTGTTAGCGGCGTGTGCTACAAACACCCATGTGACCTCATTAAATGTTGAACGAAAAAAATCCCCTCTCTAAATGAAAGACAGTTGAACACGGAGCTTTCTCAGACAGTAAACTCAATCTCTATGTACAATGCCCCACCGCGGTGTTCTAGTGGGTGAGATACTCGGTTGCTTACCCGCAGGTCGCGGGATCGCATCCCAGCTGCGGATCGAATCCAGGCGGTAATATTTGTGTTCTTTTGTAGTCTAAAATTCTTGGCAACAGCTTTTTGGCTAAACGATCCCCGACAAACTGTAAACAAAAAACTGTGGTAAATAGATATTTGATTGATTGATTTTTTTATCTTCTGCGGTGACTATTAAGTAGCAAACTACGCATGAACGAAACTATTCAGATGAGCGTACCAAAATACCGGGCGTGGATTGTACCCAGCAATATCCCTAAATCATTCTCGCCCCATCGAGACCCTGGTCTCTTTCATACCTCCAACTTAAGTCGTCAAACGTGCTATGTCAGCCATCTATGCACTCTAAGAATACATTTACCAGGTGCACTTTTTTGAAGATACGTGGAAGTAGTGCATTTTGAGAGAATTAGAATACGAGGAAAATGTGCAACGAGTATACTCGTTGCACCACCGTGGCGGGTAATAAGGCCTTTAGGCCTTATTACCCGCCACGGTGGTCTAGTGGCTAAGGCACTCGGCTGCTGACCCGCAGGTCGCGGGATCAAATTCCGGATGCAGCGGCTGCATTTTCGATGGAGGCAAAAATGTTTGGGCCTTGTGTGCTTAGATTTAGATGCACGTTAAAGAACCCCATGTGTACGAAATTTTTGGAGTCCTCCACTACGGCGTCTTCGATAATCATATATGGTGGTTTTGGGACGTTAAACTCCACATATCATCATCGTGTATCCCTATTGACCGTAGCGCGTTACGTCACGGCCCGGCAGACGGACGCACAGGTTTCCGAAGGAAATATCCGTGGAATGCTTAGGCTTTAAAACTGAATAGAGCTATAATAGGCGTGCGCTTGACTCGTTGCACTTTTCTCGCAAACGATATTCCTCGATCGATGACGCCTTTCGTGTTCACCAAGCGACCTGCTCTTTGACGCACAACATTCTCAGCCCTGTTAACGCACCCACTCGACGCGAAAATGTCAGACTCGTGTGGAACGAGGTTGATTGACTGGGATCAGCGAACCCTCTCGTGCTCTGTGATATTAAACGCACGGTTAACAACCACGCTACCTGTATATGTACATATTGCAATCTTTGTGGGCTGAGGCAACACGTGCAAATTCTGCACACGCAGTCATCCCAGCCTTTGTAGGTTGCGATGGTCGTGCGATGCTAATGTGCGCAACACGTGAAACCCGATACCATTGACTGTAAAACCTGTCACTAGAGCGGCTCGGTCAAGGCGACAGGTGCAAGCGTTAATGGTTCCACTAATAGCGTGGCCCCCCGCTATAACGTCAGAGAGCCGTGTACGTTACGCTGTGTCAAGCGGAACATTATACGAACATACAGCGTTGGATTCGGCGATATTCGTTCGTTGACTAACGTCCGTGCATACGTGAAATAGGAAACCCCTTCTGGGCTTCGTAATTGCACCGATGGTTCCAACGAAATCGATGCTCTGCTGGCCGTCGCCCTCTAGATCGCGTCGGCACTATCATACGAGATTGTGCCACGGATTGGTGTGCTCTGACGGTGCAATCACGTGAACATCTAGCCACTTTTACAGCACTCGGCGCCTTGATGCTACGTCGAATAACTGTTACCCGGAAGACGATCGCCGTTAACTGCGGTGCTTACGCGCGTTTGTTCTTACTATGCACGAAATAATGCTTGCTATGCAGGTTATACTTTTCTGTACTGAATTCTTACATGCTAAAAAGTTTCTATTTAGGTAGTGTCAAACGAACAAAACTTAATTTCCTTCTCTAACTCATTGTTATTTCCTAGGTATTTATAAAGTGTTCGTTGTTTATTCAATGTGCTTGATCCTGCATTGCAGGAATAGAGCCTGAAATCCCTCGTGCGAAGCATTCTTTCCTAACCCTCTGGTTTTTAGCTCGGAACCGGAATAACGATGAAATGAAAAGATTGCCACCGACACATTGAGGTAAACGTGAGTCCGCATGCCATGGGTGTACGAAACAGTCAATGTAGCTTTTTGTTAGATAAGGCACTTTGGGTGAGGGTGGAGGGAAAGGAGGCGCCACTTGGTCTAGCAGAATGATGGCGCTCGATTGCGAACCCGAAGGTTCCGGGATCGAATCTCACCGCTGCATTCTTGATGGAAGCGAAAATGTTTGGGGTCCGTGTACTTAGTTTAGATGCACGTTAAACAACTCCAGGTGGTCGAAATTTCCGTAGCCCTTCAGTATGAAGTCTCGAAATCATATCGTGATTTTGGGACGTTAAACCCCAATATTGTTTTTTTTTTTTTGCGGGGGTATGTGGGTTTACCAAGCCGCATGAGCGGCTAGCATATACATCCATTTTTTCTTTTATATGTTAGAGGGGGACCAGGAGTGTGCGTATATAGGTATATATCGCTCACAAATACGCAAACAAGCAAAGCCCCCCCCCCCCTTTCTCCCCCTGTCTAAGGGTGCCCTGGAAACAGCCGACATTGCATGTGGACACTCATTTGCACGATTTGGCCTCGACGGTCCAAACACACGTGTTGGGGCCACCGCATACAATGATAAGCACCGTCTAAATTGGGACAACGGGAAAACACCCGGCATGAATATAAAGGTCAGCCCTAAGCATGGAACGTTGTCCTAAACAGGGCGCCTTATGCATAGCTAAGTCCGCTGATTATGGGAAATCACACGAAAAAAAAAAGACATGAATAAAAGTTACCATGACGTGCACGCTATACATGTACTCAACCATGCTTTAGCTGCGCTGCATTCGCACGAAATCTGCGCACTTGTCGATAATTATGCCATCTCGTGCTTAAGGAAACGCATGGGCCACGCATAATGTTTGTTCGATCTGAACGCTCTCGATAAGAATGCGTAGGAAAAATACGAACTTTGCGGACAGCCGAATCGAAGCGACGGGACCGTAAGACGTATCGCTTTCTTACGAGGTCCTCATCGAACGCAGAAAGAGTAATATCGCGCGGCGTATGGAAATGTCGCCTCAACGCGAGGAATCATAGGTATATTATAGACCAGAATATTCACCACTCGTAGGGGATAGCCATCCCTGGCCGTTGTCCTCATGCACGTCAGGTGGAACGAGAAACCGCGATATAACTTGCTACGTTTTCTTTATTCTAAGAGACACGACGTGCAAACACGGACGCAAGAAGTCAGGACGTTTGCCGTGTCCTGACTGTTTTTTGTTTTGTTTTTTGAGTCCATGTTTGCCCAACCTATCTTTTAGAATGAACACTAATTACCATTCTCAGCTCTCTGTTATTCTATAGCTTTATACACCTTTTATTTTATACGTCCCGTACTTGCCCACAGAAAACGAGGAACGGCGCGAGCGGAACAACCACGCACAGACGGACCGCCATGTGAGACGGACAAAGCTCTGTGCTGTTGGTCGCCTTGTTTATTGCTTTGTATAGCATGTACTAACCTATCCAAATAAACACTCTAGAGCATGCTTGCCGCCGCTGCTAATTCGTCATGAACTGTGAGCATGCGACGTCACAAACCCGAAGCTGGCAGCGCTGACAGCTAATGACTGGGGTCAAGGTTATGCAATTATTCATGCTTGCGCTAATGGCGGTTGAGGGAGCACACCGGTATGGTCTATACGCTGCTAGTCGCCGAAGCATCTCGTATTGGGCCGTATTTCAGCCGAAACAAATGAAAATCATACGACCTCCTGCCCCCCTCCCCCTAATTGTTAGTTTTAATAACTTGTAAACGAGAGCCGACCTATACGATTAGGAGTACTGTATCGTTCATCCCTATATCTCCCACCCCTTCAACATGTGGCGCCCCCCTCGCCCTCTTCTTTCACTCAAAAGCGGCTCTTTCCGTCATCATTCATGGCCTGCGTTCGATGATATGGTTCGTCTTATATGTACTGTGTGTTGATGCACGGCAGTATGCAGCCCGAAATTCCCATAAATCAATCGCGACCGAGCCGGCCTTGGCGCGCTCAGTGTGCACCTCATCGCTAAATCAAAGGGACACTACAGTGAAACAATATTAGCTTTCACTGATAAATTACACTGCGAAATTTCTATAGTGTCATTAATTACAACACCATAGGGTTAATAATAGATGTGAAAGTCAATGTCAAAATTTCGTATTTAATTTACCAACAGAAGTTTCCGTGGTGAGGTCACTGGTTACAATGTGTTCTTTTCGTACTTTGGCAATATTGGCTCAACTAAATTTCTTGAAACTTGGTATCTAAAAGAGTCACCCAACAATTTGTGGTTTTCGGCGAAAACTAAAAGTAGAGGGTCTGTTATGCCCACACAGATATGAAAAGCGGGCCGTAAAAGAATATTTAAGTGTAAAACAGGCCCTAGAAGTGGGCAGCTGAAAATTCCGCTACAGCCCAAGACACTCTAGCTACAGTGTTTAATTTCGCCTACCACGGCGGTCGCCCTTTTGTCGGGGCACCTGTGACGTCATGTGCAGAGAGGAACGGTGCCGTCGTCTTCAGCAACAGTTTCAGTCCCCGCAAATCGTTCAAGTTCGGTGCCAAGCAGAAGAAAGTTCAAATGTTTCGATTTCATGCGCAGCTGACAACGAAACAATAGACAGATTTAGTCGCGCGTCCGCAGCAGTCGTAAGGACGAGGCCTGCCACCCATTTGCAATCGCAGGCCACGTCTGTACGGCAATATCGTTCGGCGGAATGCAAACGCTCGCGCAAAGTTCGTTACGTCACGGTTTGAGAGCACGCCAGTGTTGCCCGACTGTCAGGCCACTCGCGCGCTTGGTAAAATATTCAGTAATAAATTAAGTGCTCAACCAAATGCGCCAAAGGCAGCTTATTTGTGAACACTCGAGGATGAATTCACATATCATGTGAGACGGTAAGTTGGCCCAGCTGGTTAGGATCCATCGTGAACTTATTCACAGCGCAACATAAGAAAACGCAAGACAGGGAAGGAGCAAAACAGAAAGAAAAGACGGCGCTGACTCACAACTGTTGTTTATTGGAAAAATGGGGCGAAATGTATATGTCTCTCTTTTGCTCCTTCCGTGTCCTGTGTTTTCTGGTGTTACGCTGTAAATAAGCTCACGATCAATTCATTCACACAGCACAGATTACGATCAAAAAATTGGGTGTGATGTCCCCTTAAGGAATTTGACTCCTTCGGAAGGCAATGCACTTCATATTTACCGATTAGGTACTATACGTGGGACTTAGCAGACGCCGTCATAATATATATGCCGCCACGACAGGGGAACTTTGAGGTGGCTTGTCCGCCCACATTCTTTCTTTGGTGCGTTTTCTCACTTACAAAGCGCATTCTCGACGCAGGCATTGTGTTTTTTTGGTATTGTCAAAGAATAGTTTACGAATACGAGAAACGTCCTGGAGCACAGCTCTTACGCGCCTCTTCCTGCGTTGCACAGCGTCACCGTGGTAACCGCCGGACAATAAAAAAATCAACGAGGAAAAACACCAAGCATCCAACTCTATTTGAACACGGGCCATCTGCGTGGCAGTCAAGTATTCTACCACAAAGCTACGGTGGTGCACGAAAGACGAGTCGGGCAAGAAATTGCGTTAAGCTATGTAATATAGCGTGACAGAAGAGTAAGATAACTGCAGTCGTCTCGCCATTGTGCCACGAGTGTGTGGTTTAATGCTTCGCACGCACTGCAAACGCTCAGCCATGATTCTTCATCAGTCACACCAACGACTACTAGAAAAAGTATGCCCGGAATGCCGCTCTCTTTTCAATTGGGAGTCTCCTGCCAGCACGCAATCTCGGAGGCCATGCCTTTTGCCTTGTGTTGTGACCGGCGGCCACGTGAGACCGCTCACCTCCATACCGCTCAGTCACGTGACATAACCGTACCACACTGTCACGTGACATCACGACTGCTCGGAGGCAACTGTGAAAGCATTGCTGTGTTCGCAGGGGGCGGCCGTCGGAGACGCTCGCCTTCGTACCGAAGGAGGAGGGTAAAATCGGAGGGTAGGCCAGCGCGTTCGCGGCTCACGTTCCAGGCATAATTTTTTTAGGAGGCGTTGGTCACACGCAGTATCAACACAGAACGCATAATACGTTACAGATTTGCAGACGCTATACAGCTCGCTTATCCGCAGAAAGACGGATAATGGCGTAATGGGCGCTGTCCTGCTTCCCAAAAACTGCGTGTGGCGTAGTCGATACCCTGTGGACACGAAGATGCGCTCACTGTTTCGCATTAAATACTGTCGTAATCACTGGGGGATCCCCACACATCTTTTATTGTTCCTCTAAAACAAGCGGACGCGTGGAAGCACGTCGGCGATTCAACTTGGACAAAACCGCACGATGCGACCATGGCCAATCTTCGAACGTGCTCGCCATTGCTGCAGGTAACCTTGATCGATGCATTTCAGAAAAACTTTGGAGAGAAAAGGCTACTGAGGCGCCAATAAATTGTACCGTACCTGGCAGCTTGTACACGCTGCGTTGTTAACGTCGTTCCGATGATCCTGATTTCGTTGTGATCATGGCAATCCATACAACCTTCACAACTCTGCCAAGAAACCGTGCAGTACGAAGAGCCAGGCCCAAGAAAAGGTTTGAACAGTTTCGAAAACGATAAGAGCTCAGCAAAGTGCATTATGTTGTTAGAGGGAGAAACAATAAAGAAAACGGTAAACCTGCGCCGATGTACGTAAGCCAGATAAAGCATGATACATTTTAGAGGACGTGTCAGTTATTCGTAGATGAATGCACGGTGGTATTGAAGCAGTGCGTAGGAAGGCGTTACACGGATGCAGAAATGCACACGGATGTGTCGTCCGTTGCGAGATGTGGAGCGTCGACGGGGAACGGAGATAGGCAATCGGCGTCATGGTGTAAACGTACGGACTTGTGGACAACCATCTGTACGTGAATTCCTGAAGACGGAGAGCCCAGCGAGCCAGGCCAATGCCACCTAGAAAAATATTATCAAGCCTGCCCACTCCCGCCATGACGTCACTCGTTTTGCCCGATCGCGCACGCGCACGGGAGGCTACAAATTCATACCACCATCGTCTCCCGTTGGTTTAAGAATTTTACTTTGCTTGAAAGCTTTTTGAGATTCACCTGTGATCCATTTCTTCCACGAAAAGGTCAAAGATTGTAAGCAATCGAACGTGTGGTCTATCTACAAGTGCCAAATTTGACGGACCAACAAAGTGACGAAATGAATAAGGTAAATTTTATACATTCTTCATTTACACACACACGAACGCAGACACACACTATTCAGAGCATGCAGAGAAACTGTTGCTACTCATTTGCAAAGTTCCTGCGGTTTTACTTGTACTCTTTCAAACATCTGTCTTCATACACACGTACCTGTTTAGTAGATTGTGTGCTCATGCCACAAGTATAAGATATTCAGCAAAATATCACAGTGATGACCATCGCAGCAGAAAACAAAACCTTTCGTTTCACGAAAATCCCTTGTGACCGCGACACAAGAAGCGGCGTTTCATTTTTTGCTCTGAACCCTCTCGCAGTGGTGCGTAGTCGGTCATTAGTGACTGAGAGAAATTTTAATACTGGGTCTAAATTAAACCGTGCAGTCCCCGCGGGTGCTTCTACTGCACTGCCAGTTCTTGGATCCGCATATTTTTGGTAGTGGTTCTTAAATATTTTAGATTGAAGTAGAAATCACACACTTTGAAATCAATTAAGGAAACGCTTTACTGTAAGTGTCTACATGCATCTAAATTTCAAAAAAAATATTAGGCTACGGTTCTGTAATACCGCAATAAAGTGGTGAAACACCGGCAAGAAAAGACTATGCACAAAACCGATGCACTAAGTAATGCAATAGCATTTCTTCCATTTTTCTCAACAAAGTAAACAGAGGTAATACAAGTCCGCAGCGGTAATCGCCAATAGGGAGTTTTAGAATACCATTTGCAAGCGCTGCGGGCGAAGCGGGCGCCATAAGATTAGAATAGCGTTTGCCCTGCTGCGAACCGCAACGCACGATCGCAGCGACACCGTAGCCTCGAAACCAGCGCTTGCGGGCCACATGCGGGCCGCCATCACCGCACGCAATTTCGGATTTTCTGCGTGCGGTCCGCGAACGCCGACTCGCATCACTACGCATGCGCAGTGGCAGCGACCGCACCGCAAGGGTTCGCGGTGCGCTATTCTAAAACTCCCTAATATCAAAATGTTTACGGACCCTGAAGTAAAAAATTGCCCGCAGCTTCCCTCGGGGGAACACTGAGAAGGATGCGGAGCATATAATTGGTTAACGGGGTGTTAAAGTGCGACTTACTTGGGTCGATGGCTAAATTGGTTAACGTGGTTGTGAAATGTGGTGTTAAATTGCGACTTACTTGGGTCGATGGCTAAATTGGTTAACGTGGTTGTAGGAGGGGGTGTTAAATGAGTGAACACGTACACACGTATGCGAAAGGGCGGCGCTGGTCGAAGGGACGTCGATCATTGTGTTTGTGGATTCGTTGGAATTCATTTCACCGTGACCTTGGACGTCGACGCGCCGTACAAACCAACCGACGAGCGGCAACTGAGCGAGCGAGCGCCGACCTTGAGTATATATACAGCGCGACGGCGCATGCACTGTCAGCTGTTGAATGTTCTCGAAGCGCGACGGCGCATGCGCGTCCACTGGAGAATCAGGAGAATTGTAGAATGTTCTCGAAGGGGAGAAGCGCGCGCGGCACAGATGGTGGGTGACGGTGCATGCGCGCGTCAGCTGTCGAATGTTCGAGAAGGGGGAGAAGCGCAACGGCGTATGCGCGCGCGTCAGCTGCCGATGTTCTCGAAGCGTGACGGCGCATGCGCGCTACATTATACAGCTAGCGAATGTTCGTGAAGAGGAGAAGCGCACGCGGTGTGTAGAGGAGGAAGGGTGCACAGATGGTGGAGGAGTGAAGCGCGCGCGGTGTGTAGAGGAGGAAGGGATGCACAGATGGTGGAAGAAGGAGGAGGAAGCTTGCGGACGGCGCCGCACTACGAGCCTCGAGTATTAGATGCTCCGCATCTAAAACACCTGTGCTGAAAACGTGCTGCCACGCTCATTTCTTATTTATGCCAGGGCTTACGCCAACAAGCAAAAAGCACAAATGACACCTTTATTTTAAAGCAAAAACGGAACACGGTGCACATGAGGCCATTGAAAAGGCTTAGAGATATGTAGTACGGACGCACGTACCTTCGGGTCACAAAGAAAACGGATGACGACGTCAGCTTGACGAACAGCACGCTCCCATTTTTTCTCCTTCGGTTGTCCTTCGGAGAACACCCGCAACTTTGGTCCCTTTGCCACGACAATTCACCACGCGGCATCGCCCAGCCGTTCGGATTTGTGTACAGGTTGCGAATATTCAGTGAACAAATCGCATCACACACCCACGCCCCAGTTCACGGACCAAGAAAAAAGACTGTCTTCTCGAGTCGCCGACAAGCACACCAGCACGCCACGAAAGCGTTCGTCGGGCGAGGCTATTCACGTATGTCGAGCGACGAGAGCAAGCGTATATAGGCACGTCTGTGCAGCAGAACACACGGGCTAATGGAGTGACGTCAGAGCTAACAGCATGACGCAGTGAGCAGGCCTGAAATTATCTAGGTGGCATTGGCCAGGCACCCTGTTGGATCCTTGAGTGTTGAAAGCTAGCATAGGGCTTAGTGATCTGTGGTCTCGGCGAAATGTCGGCCTTATAAATGGTGGCGGAATTTACCAACTGCTATACAAGCGCCAGGAATTCACGCTCAGTAATGGAATAATTGCATTCCGCAGGGGAGAGAAGCCGGCTGACATATGCAAGGACTCTATCATGACCGAATTGTCGTTGAGCTATCGCAGCGCCAATCCCGTAGCCGCTAGCGGCAGTGCGGACCACGATTGGTGCGGACGATGGGCGAGAATCGGCGGTGTGGTGAGCCCGGTAATGGGGCGTGAAAAAGGAGTGGCTTGGTCCCCACATAACTAGCACATCCTCGTTAAGGAGATCAGTTAATGTGCAATGTCCGCGAAGTTCTTGGCAAATCGCCCGAAATATGAGCACACAAGTTGGCGCAAGTTGGTACAAGGAAATCAAGATCAGCACAAACTTTGTTGAGATCGAGGCGGATACCAGTTAAGTCGACGATATGCCCCAGGATCGGTGGCCGAAGTGGCATTTTGAAGAATTAAGGTACTATCGGCATCAAATGAAACGCGGAGCGCGTGTTTCAAGTATCAGAAACAGTGTAGTGTTCGCCGTTCAGTCATCACCATTGACAGGCGTGCACATCCGGTTTAGCAGAATAGCGCAATCTCCCTATGGTGCGTTATCTTCATTTCTGCTCTAGTTTTCGTATGGTGATAATCGTGGCCATCATGGGCGTGCCAAGCGCTTTTGTTCGTATCACTCGCATTGTCTTGCTTTTTACTTCAGCGTCGCAGTGCAATCGGTGTCTATAGGCACGATACAAAAAAAAAAGATAAATCTAATTGGTTTGCGGTCAATTTTCAAACATTCGTCGTATCTAGTTCGCCAGCGCTGCTTTACCTGCACCCTTCTTTCAGAGACGCACCCGGAAAGGCTCTACTCCAACTAAAAATGCCGAGTGTTTCCTTGGAATAGAGAGCGCAGAAAAGAGGAATAGGAGCGCCTATGCGCAAAGGATCTTGTGACACGGCTCTTTGGCCAGTCTTTCCCGGAGAATGGGCACCACTGTGGCAGCTGGAGGCGAATTCACTAAGTATTAAACTTAAGGGGCAAATAAGTTTTATCGCGGAGACGTTCGCGCCTTCTCCTCGGCGACGTCTCGAGCATTAATGAACATGACGCTTATTTTCTGCACATTTCGGCTATCATCTGCAATAAATGAATTTCGCAAGTCGATCAGTTCTTTTTTGTTCGTTTCTTTATTGTGATTTGATGATTGATATGTGGGGTTTAACGTCCCAAAACCACTATATGATTATGAGAGACGCCGTAGTGAAGGGCTCCGGAAATTTAGACCACCCGGGGTTCTTTAACGTGCACCCAAATCTGAGCACACGGGCCTACAACATTTCCGCCTCCATCGGAAATGCAGCCGCCGCAGCCGGGATTCAAACCCGCGCCCTGCGGGTTTTCTTTATTGTGATATACGTTTCGGCTTAGGTGCACCTTGCACCTTCGTTTCCAAATGTAATTATAACTAGATGGCTTTGCTATCGCGATTTGAGGCATCAGTTAATTTTAGTGGTCATGATAATGGTTAATGACATTCATCCTTTCTTGACCTCGCCGCGGTGGTCTAGTGGCTAAGGTACTCGGCTGCTGACCCGCAGGTCGCGGGTTCAAATCCCGGCTGCGGCGGCTGCATTTCCGATGGAGGCGGAAATGTCGAGGCCCGTGTGCTCAGATTTGGGTGCACGTTAAAGAACCCCAAATGGTCAAAATTTCCGGAGCCCTCCACTACGGCGTCTCTCATAATCATATGGGGGTTTTGGGACGTTAAACCCCGCAAATCAATCAATTCATCCTTTCTTGTATCATGCCCAGACGGCGAAAGCGCTGCAATGGTGCAGTAAAGACCAAGCGCCGCAAAGACCATCGCGACTGTCCCCGATATAGGTTTGCCGATCGAACGCATGATTGCGGCGCCAGAGCGTGAAACTGCCGAAGTGCATCTATCTCGAATCATTTGGTTGCCAGCATGCTCTACGCGTGACACTACTTGTGATTCGTTTGGCCTTGATAGCAATGTTGCCTTTGACGAACCGTGCTACAATACTCGCCTTTGGGTGGTGTAGTTTACCTTCTGATTTTTTTTTATTTTCTTACTGTCAAATAGCACAACTGGAACACAAGCAGAGATATTGTGCTATAGGGGGATCGCGCAGTGCTGCCAAACCGGATAAGCGGGCCTGTCTATATCGATGACTGGTGGACGGCGCGCACTATGCCATTGATAAGGCTTGTGCCTCGCGCTCCACTGTTCGCGTTTCGTTTGATGCCGATAGTACGTGTAACCGAATTGAATTTTAATTCTGCTTCAGGCACGTGTAAATTCCCGCCAATGCTCTTAATGATACCCAGCGCCATCATTTGTTATACTATCTAAAGGTGTCTAAGCTTATCTGTCGTGCACCATCACTTGAGTGTGCGCAAATGGTTTTTTTGGCAATGATTCAATGTCCGTAGTTCTTTTCTGTGTCGCTAGTGTTTGGGTTATATGCATGAAGCGCTGCTTCTTGTGGTGTTTGCGAAAGACGTAAGAAGCACCGGCAGCACCACCGTACAAAAGGACCTTTATTGTACGCAACACATCGAATATATACATAAAAGACAGACGTGCCCCCTGGGGGTGAAAGAACACAAAGTAAAACCGAAACTGAATATAACACTTCTGAAATGAATTAGTTGCGAGTGTCGTGTTTCTTCTTGTCCTTGTGTCCCGTCGAATTTACCCTGCTACACCATGTGTTTAAAGTGATATCTCACCAACTAGTCCAGCTCTCAGCCCTACTGGACACAAGTCATTCGAGATGAGTCTCAAAGGTTGGCGCAATCACAATGACGTCGTCAAGGTAACAGAGGCAGATGGACCATTTAGAGCTGCGCGAAAGTGTGTTCATCATCCGATCGAACGTGGCTGGTGCATTGCACAAGCCGAACGTTGTAACTCTGAACTGATAGAGACCGTCAGGCGTTACAAAGGTGGTCTTTTCACGGTCCAGGTTGTCTACTGCGATTTGCCAGTAACCGGAGTGCAGGTCTAAGAAAAATAGGTTGCACCGTGAAGACAGTCTAGAGCATCATCAATGCGAGGCAGCGGATATACATCCTTTTTGTTGATTTGTTTAAGTGCCGATAGTCCACACATAAACGCCAGGTATTTATCTATCTTTTTATTGTCTATTTTTAACTAGGACCACAGGGGACGACCAGGGACACAAAGAAGACTTAAAAATGCGCTTTGTGAGCATTTTGTCAACCTGAATAACTTGGCAACTTGGCGCTCTGACGGGGCCACTCGGTAAGGACGCCTGTGAATCGGAGCCGCATCACCAGAATCTATGCGGTGCTCGATTTCCGAGGTCTGACCTAAGGGCCTACAATCAAAATCAAATATGTCCGAGTAGGTCAGTAGAAGATCGCCGAGGTCTTTCGTTTGAGAGGGCAAAAGGTCTGAGGCAGTCAGCCTCATAACATCTGGTGAAACGCGCCCAATATGTTGAAATAGGCCGGAAGGAGTTGCTGTAGGGGAGAAAAGTTTATAACGTCAGAGTCATGCACACCCTCGCACAAGACATTGCATAGTTCTCGATTCCATTAGGATTACAGCACGGCACGCGTTTAAAGCACGGTAACTAGCGCCCTCTGGTTAACCTCGCACAGCCTTGTCTAAACTATATTTATCCGCCCGAACAAGTAATGCCTTACACAAACATCACGTATCTGCTTTCCTTTCGCCAACGTTCAGCAACGAAAGAATGTACAGGAAACAAGAAAGTTAAACTAAACAATGGCGGCCGGCACCGATTTCGAAATTTTGGCCGGGACAATTTTTGGCGACCAATGATCGATCTAGAAACTCCAAGCAAAGAAAATCTACTTAACGGCAAAACATTGGCTAGCAACGAGAAGAAGATGAAACAAAAAAAGGACAACAATAAACGTAATCCGGGACCTGCAGGCCACCATCCAGGAGGCGACGTCGATGGGGACAGTTGTTCGGCCCTCCCCTCCTTTGCCACAAGCACTTTCCGGCTAGCAATGCCTCCTGCGGACGGGGCCCTTAATCCCATTGCGGCGCCAAAGTAAACGGCGCAGCGACAAACGACGGCAACCTGCCAGAAACTGCAGAGAGCGCGTCCAGGTCGCCCAAGCGGACGTGAGCGGAAGACGCGATGTAGCTGCCTTCGGGCTGCGCCGTCGCTCACACCGAGGTGCGGCCCCGGCTGTCAAAGCCCGCGGGGCACCACCTCGCCTCTACTTTGAGCACAACGGGGGGGAAAAGAAGAAAAAAAAAGAAAGGGACGAACGCTTCCTTTCTTTCGGGTCTTCCTTTTTGCTAGGTTTTCTTGTCCCTCCTTGGTGGTGTGTTTACCTACCGGTTCGTGCCGAAGAAACTTGAAACCACCACAACAGCGAGGTATGCTGTGAAAAAATAACCAGATATAACAGGTGCGTGTTTGTGGAAAAGCCGCCTCGCTGCCATTGGCGTGAACATGAGCTGGAGGGGGGAGGGGACAAACCCGGCACACCTTTACTCAGTCAAGCATGTTCAGTCAAGTGTTTAATGTGCTGTACATGGCCACGCAGGTTTTTGGGAATAATTGCGGTGGCCGACGTCGGCCTGATGCTGCATAGCCAGAACTGTTTACCTACTTCCCACTTTGGTCCCATAAAGCCAGGCACCAAAGTCAGGCCGTTGTGAACAGCACATCACTGCTTCATTTTCATTCTTGCATCCATTGCAAAGCTTGTTTTTTTGTTCGACTCGTCCAATAGGGATGTGGTGAGAAAGTGGGAAAGTTAAGGTGAAACTTGACCTCCTCATAGTGAAGAAATGTGGGCATGCCTATGCATGCCACATTTCTAAATGTGTGTTTGCTAGACTGACAGCTCGAATATAGATATGCAGCTATGTGTGTTGGTGAGTTTATCCATTTGGGTACTCCTTCAACATCATACGGCCACTGCTTAGTCGATCTTCAACACTCATCATAGATAAATCACAGAAAAATTGACTAATTCTGCCCATCTCCACTACAAGGTACATAGTTATGGGCGCCAATCCTTAGAAACACATCTTTACTAGAGAAAAACCGCCGACATTATCTCATCATTCTCTTACAGTTGACTTGGATGTATTGATCTGTGTATTGATCTCAAAGGTAATCACAAAACTTTGATATACAGATAGTTCAAAGCATTAAACACGTCTTACAGAAGCTCGCATAAGAACTCCACATGTCTCCAGGTCTCTTGAGCATGCAAAATTTTGACAAGTTGTTGCTCTAAGGCCTATCGAAGTCAGCAGAGTTTACCTATTCACCTTTATAAGCTTTCATCCACATCATCTTGCAGAACATACATTAGACAAGGAAGCCTTTCGCGGTCTTGAAGCTGTGTAGTGCCCCTCTTGTACCCCCTAGCAATTCCAATGATCCTTAGCTAATTGGTGGATCACCTGGTATTTGACCAGGCCATGTTACACACAGCAGCCTAGTTCTTAGAAGATCGCAGATAAAAGGAGTGTTTCTCTCCAGACCACCTGACTATTGATTGTTCCCGATTTTCCATGCAACAACTCGGACATCTGTGACAGAGCGTGCCTCTCTTCCTTTAGCATTTACGACACTTTTAGTGGGACAGGAACAGTAAAGCAAGAGACATTCAGCATGACAACACGGTTCTATCATAGACCAGTGCTACAAGAACACTTGGCTTTTATATACAGTGAAGGGCTTTACGTTGTCCCTTTGAAAAAATATGTACACAATTGTGTATACCACTAGCTTTTGCTATTCATATGATCTAGGGGCTAATAAAGAGCAAGATATATTCAGCTTTCGATGAAGTGAACCTCCGACATAAAAATTTGTCTTTATTTAACTTCATTTTGCAGTGTACTGTTGCATATGATCGCTTTGCTGAAAGCACTACCATGTTCAACAGGTCTTCAACATGCCGCTTCCTGCGAGCCATGCAAGAAGTACAATTTTTCTTTGCTGAAAATGGACATAATCAAAAATGAATTTACACTATATTGCCAGCTTGCGATTTCATTCTATTTATACCAAAAGAGAGCATCAATGGCTTCAGGATATTTAGATGTTTAATGGGAGATGCAATTTGAAAAAAAAATGTTTCATTTATCTGTAGCCTAGGGCAATAAAATTTTTTGCTGTATATAAAGACTTTTATGCTGATTTCAAATATCAAAACAGTTTTATAGTACGTTGCACAGTTTTCGTTTTGTGCTATGACCATGTGTAACATACAGTTTGTTTTAGGCAAGCCTTTTATGTCTTTAAGCTTTTATGGTTCTGAGCTAGTAATGGCTCATACTGCTCCACATTAAGTGCAGAATGCAAATAACTATCAAAAAGGTGTGTATAAAATATTTTAATGGACGAGAAAAACTTTAATGTGAGAATTCTTAGAATCATCAGCCCATACTAAGTGATCGCTTTAGGTTCGTAGTAACTATACAGGGAATATAAAGTTTCAGTGGAGATACTTGTACCCTTCCCATGTTAAGGAATATGTGGGCAAAACTTCATCCTCATCTGGTACCAAGAACACGTCTAAAATCAGGAAGTTGCACAGAAATAAGACTTCATAAAATGCATTTTAAAAGTATAAGTCGAAGCATATTTATGCGGCAAAGATATGCAAAGTTCTTAATATAATTTCTTACACCATGAGAGCTTGGTGATCATTATTATTATTTTGAGCATGTGGCTTCAGTGAACTCCTCATGCGAAAAGCAATGGCAAGCAGCCAGGTGGCGATTCCTGGGGACTCTAGACAATGAGCGCTTTTTGGTTTGTAGCAGCCACTTTGTGCTCTTTAAAAGCAATTTTAACCTACTTCGTGTTTAATTACAATCTTCAGTTTTTTGTGTCTGTGAAAGTTGAGAAACCAAACTTGTGAAAGCAAATAAAAAAAGATTTGAGAAAAAAACTTATGTTTTTCAATACGCATCTCTCTTTATTTACAACTCAATTATGATTAGTTACTATAACACACATAAGCTAACATATTATGAAATTATTTTTGCTACAATATTGAGTGCCTTGAAGTAATGTATCAATTCGGCACATTTACAGACAGTTCTGCATGGGTGGCATCTGAAAGAGTTACAGAAAACTGCATGAAGAAATCACCTGCGTCTTTCACTCAACAGACTAGTTGGAGCAATATAACAGTTTATTGTTATAAAATTTGTACTGCGAATAACTAGGCGCAGATGTTCTCAAATGCACCATTAAATAGACAACAAGGGCTGGCCATTAGAAATGAGCCGATTTACACATAATGCAGAAGAAATAAGAAGAGGATCATAAAACAGTTTGACATACATAATGGCAATTTGACATAAGTAAATTGTCGAAGTACTGAAAATTGCGGCGAGAGTTGGTAGGAATTCGTTTTCATATGACAGCACGCTCATACCAGGCAAGCACAGATGTGCTTGTCTGCTTCTTGTGCCTCTAGTACTCATTTACCGTGAGCTTGCTGCAACATCATAATGAAAATCAACCAGATGATAGAAACCCAGACACTGCACAACAATAATAAAACTTTTTTTGTTTGCTTCACCGCACTACACAACTGCTTCGCAGTGAGGTTAGCAAAAGTGCCATTGCAAAGTTTGAAGACACAAGCCAGGGTTACTTAGGGGCTTGTTTATCACAGCTAAGCTACAAGACATAGGTTCCTTTCTGATAATGTAAGCTACACATCTCAGGGGGCTAATTGCCAAAACAACTATGAATTCAGCTTTGCTGCACATTAAAGGAATCAACACGGTCAAAATCAAAATAGGGAGCGCTTGCAGCGGATAGAGTTGGGAGAGAGGCAAGTCGGAGGTAACACGGCAAACCCATTTTAATATTACACAAAACGGCCAACAATCTGGCAGTCAAAGTTCACCCCCCAAAAAGAAACATGTGCACAATAATCAGCTATACAAGGAAACCAGAACTAATATCAATCCGAGTCAAGTTCAGTCCTAAGCCTAATCTCTCTCTAGCCAAAATGAAGTTTTGGTTACAAAACGTTCTTAGAGTTCACGTGACTTTGCCATGTCAACTTGGTGACCTTGCCGTGTCAATGGTTCGTCGATTCTGTCCTTGACGTCCTTCTCAACCTTCTACGGCTGCTGTCGGTTGGTCTTCGCCGCTCAACCTCGTTGCCGGGATGGTTCCGGTCTTCGTCGTTGTCCGGTTTAGTTAGGCTATGCCTAACCTGTAAACGGCATCACGATTGTGGTACGGGCCGCATACATTCTGGCTCGAAGCGGAAGAGCTGTAGATCCACCCAGGAACTGCTGTGACAGGTTGCGGCAAGTCCGGACAGCCACACTTGAGTCTTCCAAGATCGACTACCACTTCCCAGGCCTCTTTGCTGACAGCCTCAGAACCAAGCGGGACTACTGCTTTCGTCGCGGTAGCGTTGCTGGCCTTCCTGATCTTCGCAGTTTGAAGCCCCAATGCACAGTGACAGCTCATCCTTCGAGATTTTTCATTACGGCTAGGGTTGCATGCCATGAGCCTCTTTCCAACCAATCTTGTATGTGAACGTGGTGCATCTACCCACCATTGGAATCTTGCGCACGTGCGCCGCATTCCAGCGCCCAGCACGTGCCCTCTTACTCATGACAAGACCCAATGTATAAACAACTTGGCAACACCTAGCTAAAGCCTAGAAGCGGCCCAGACACAACCAGCACCACGTAGCTAAGGCCTACAAGCAATCAGATTAGCCTTCAGAATCATCCAATTTCGCTGTTTCAAGCCTTGCGCAGTTCAGTGCAAGCTTCACCAGTTTTTCGTTTTCATGTGTGTGCACTGTCTTATGAGAAAAAATACATTTGGAAGTAGTACCCTAGCAGAGGCACAGAATTGTGCAACACAGCATTTGAGATAGTATCGAGGATGGCGATAAACACTTTGAATACAGATATACCCCAGTGCTCTTTTTGCACGGCACATCCAAGATGATTTTACAACTTATAAATGTTAAATATGCACAATAGCTCGACATACCTACGTTCAATAAATTCCGGTTTGACTACTACTTTTATATCACAGGTTTGTAAAAAAAACAGTTCCCACACTGCAAAGATATATGCCATATCAGGCCTAACGCAACAAGATTTCTTAGATCTAGATCAGCAAAGCAGGCTGCACACTGTTCTATGAATGTTAAATGTTTTAATCTAGCTCACTCAGTTCTACAAGGTCCTTCTTGAGGTGACATGTTAGTTCTTTGTCGATGCACGCCGTCTCCAAAATTGGAGCAGGCCACTCCAATATTTCCCTGTGGCAGAATGGGGCAGCTGCCATGTCCGTGGCAAGTGCCTCCTTCGTGCGGTAAGCAAGTTCTCTCTGCACGGGAGGCACTTCAAGCATTTGCATTCTTCGTCTCAAGATGGCCTCGAGCATCGCACAAAAGTCTGCCACATTCATGCCAAAGTGAGCTCTAAGCATAGCCTGCAAAGAAAGATATGACACCTTTGCAGCACTGTGAATACAAAGTGCAAAGTAACGCAAGAAGCTAGAGTTTCTTTGAGATGCCACAGAACCCTCCGTGCCTCTCGTTGTGTAGACTATGTTACCAAAGAGGGCAGCTCTGAGTTTCAAGTCAACATCAATAAGAATGTACCACAATCATACCACAGCAACCCCTCAGAGTCAGTCACAGCATTGTTTTATGAAAACATCTATAAGAGCACCTGCCTATGTAAGACTAGAAACTGATCAACACGAGTCATAGCGCAAGCTTAACCTTCCATTTGCTTGACCGTCGAGTTTCAAATCTTTTTGTGTCTCCTTGTTTCACCAGCAGCTACAAGCAAGCATTGATTGTGAAAGCACAGATTACAGGAGGACTCAAGATCACTGCTATTTTTGAGCAAGTAGAAAGTCCTGCAAGTGATCTGGCATAGTGACGAGCACAGTGCCGCTAAGTTTTGTTTGTTTTGTTCAAACCACGTACAGTTTACCATGACGCATGCCCAAAAAATTTCAGGAAGTGTTGGTGCAATGCACATGCTTCGCTGAGAGCACTAGGACAGCACAATGCCAATGCTTTCCAACAGAGAGCTGACACACACAGCACTGTTTGCCTGGTATAATCACTGAACAGCTAGACACATATACAACTTTTCCAAAGCAGTGTACTTTGCAAATAATGCCGCGGCATTGGTATTGTACCATATGTGCCACCTCATCTGACAACATAACAAAAATGATCAAAGTCAATAGAGATACCACAGTCGTTTGAACTTGAACCTATAGCTGGGTACTGCTTTAGAAAGCAGTGAAATTTAATACCAATGCAGGTGCCAAGAACCCTAAGAAGAGTGTCGTAGTGCTTGGAAATGAATTGATTATGCTTTTAATATTGTCACAGGGTCGTGACGTGGCTGAAGGCCGGAGACTGGATGTTAAGATCAAACTGTTTATTTGGGCAAACCTGTGCCCGGTATATGGAAAGTCGGATTACAGTAGCAGACTTGCACTGATAGCGGCAAACGGAGCGTCGGCCGTCGATCAAATGAAGTGGTGAAGCGCGTCGGCATTTATACACAAGTCGTTGAATATTCTAGCGTTATTGCTAGCAGCCACGCAGGTTCCAAGATAATCTGTAATATCTGCAAAGTGTGCGTGATCTTAACAAAATGATCTACTACAGTCCCGAAGCTTTTCGAACACTGCAGGCGCGGTTTGCGCTGAGAATTACGTACAGTGTAACGGGGCGATAAGGAAACTTGAAGAAGGAACATGGCAATATTACCACCTTAAAGGGGCCCTGAAACACTTTTTTGAGTAACCATGGAATTAATTCACTGAAAAAGCATATTACCACACAAATTGAACGGCACAAACATTTTAAGAATCCGTTCAGTACGAGCGGAGCCACGAAGATTTGTCACATGCTGCAATCACATTCTCTCTTCTCTCGTCTCAACAAAAGCGCTGGAAGCTGAGCAGGGAGAGATGGGAGGGGGAAACAAAAAACGTCCCTCATCCCTCGTGACCTTGAGAATTTTTCTTTCTTCGAATATGCAGCTTTTTCAGTGCGATCTCGCGCGCACGCGAGGACAAGTGACGGCTTCTTGCAGCGACCTCTGTAGCAACCGAGCGCGCCATGTTCAAATCAGCCAATGGCTGATAGATGGGCTTACTGGGCTTATTTTTGTGATTTGTGGAGAGAAGAGAAAGCTATTTTTAGCTGACTAATAATTTATTGTGAATTTCAGGCCGCGTGCTGCGCTATAATATTTGGCTCGCATGTTGTCGGGAGCCTCTACTACCGATCGGCAGTGTTTTTTGACCATGCTCAGAAAGTGTTGCAGGGCCCCTCTAAAACATCTGTTTCGGTATCAAGAAGACGGCCTTGCAGTGACGTGTCAACACAATCCTGACGTCACGGGAAAGCTGCAGCTCGCCACATACTAGCAGCAGCTGCCAGTTTGCTGTCAGACGAGAGTGATTCCCGTAAACAATGTCAAGTGAAATGTCGTCCAGATATTATGACAGCGATTTTTGCAATATGGGCTGCATGAAGGACACAGATTTTACAAACACAGAGTAAACTGTGTTGAGTTGTCGTGACAATGTTAATTGTGATGCGGCTGGCCTGCAGATGCCGGACGAGTAAAGCCTTGTACGTGTTGCCTTGCTCCGGTGTGTAGAGAGCATTGATAGTGCACGCCTTGAAAACAAGAAACGTTCCTTTTGGGGTGCCTCAAAGTCGTGTCAGTGCTTCTTTAATTCCAGCAGTGCCAAGTTACATCACTGCCCCTATTGCTGCCTGCTGATGCACCCAAACAGCTGCCTGTGATGTGCAATTTTGTCCGCACCTAATGCATGCGAAGGGATCGCCATCATTTTCTTTAATGTTTTTCTTTAATGTTTTTCTTTAATGTTTGACTTCATCAATATACCAGTGCTAAACACAGCGTCGAAACAATAAGCTTGGGCGAGGGCATGGGTGGCGTAGGCCAATGGCGAAATATGTCATTTACGTTTGTGTCTGCTGTCATTTACTACAACCTTGGTCCACTCACATTCGAGATATCCTGAAATGCATAAATATTTTTCCAGCCTGCTGTGTGAAGTATATAGTATCTGTTCACACTTTAGCAGCACTGAGTAATGTTGGCTAGCATTGGCTTCACAAGCATAGACATTTAGCCTTGTTGTTGACCACCATATGATTATGAGAGAAGCCATAGTGGAGGGCTCCAGAAATTTCGACCACGTGCGGTTCTTTAATGTGCATCCATATTTGAGCACATGGGCCTACAGCATTTTCGCCTCCACTGAAAATGCAGCCGCCACAGCCGGGATTCGATGCCGCAACAAGCGGGTCAGCAGCCGGGTGCCTTAGCCACTAGACCACCGCGGCGGGGCAGGAGACAAAGAGAGGAGGAAAGAAAAGGAAAACTGAAGAGAAACGAAGAATGCTGCTTAGCTTTGCACTTCCTTCAGGCATGGCACCCCTAGTGAAAAGCTGCCTTCTTTTTCAATTTTTTATTCCTCCCGATTTAGGAAGGTGGGATTATAATCAGGACCAGCCTAAATCTAAGAGCATATGATAAGAGCAAGACAAGTTATAATAAAATAGGATTTTTCCTTATTTGTACTACTTGCATAACATATTTAAAGTGATAGGCGCTTCAGACAACACAACTTACCAATGGCTTCTCTCTCTGTTTCAGCTCAAATGATTCAAATAAAATGTTTCGAATGACCACGCTATCTGTAACAGCAGAGTTCAATTGTACAGATCATGGCTTACCTGGCAATGCTCCTGGAATCCATCGGTGCCTGAAAAGCTGCTATTTCTTCTTGAACATCAACTAATGCAGTCATCAGATTGATCATCACTGTCTTAACATTGCAAGCATTAAGAAAGTTGTGATTGATTGAAATTGTGTCATCCTGAAAAGATTAACAAGGCAATGTCAATGCACTCTGCATTCCTCAGTATCATATGTTGCATGAAAAAAGATCACATTAAAGAAACCCTGTAAAACATTTCCAAATAATGACTAAATTAAGTCACTGTCAAAATTTCTTGCCTTGAAAATTGATTGGTGTAAAAATGTTTTTCATTCATCAAGTGCAATGAGAATTAGAGATTTTTGTGACTTGCTTTAAGTGCTATTCCTTTTTTGGTGACAACTGGCATTGTTCGGCATCAGTTTGAGTAAGCGATAGAAGCTATATCTAGATAGCAAATTGTCAATCAAATTCATTTACCTTAACTCCAAACAAGCCTGGCAAGGAACTATGCTCGTGACGAGAATAAAAGAGACAAAACCTGCAATTGCCAGAGTACCCGTGGTTTTGGAGATAACAATATGCACCTGTGTGTACTGTAGTTGCGAGATCAGTATAACAAAAGTGACCAACAAAGGCACAAAGTGTTTGAAACATCATGGGTGTAGTACGCATGAAATTCATGGCATTGGAACTTGTCACTGCACACAATCTTCATAAGCTTTAAGAGGACTCATGACATGCTAAAGTAATTTGAAACAAATGATGCACAAAAGCTTTGCAATGCTGTAAAGACAGTGGGATAAAAGGTACAGTCGAATGGGTGCTTCAGCAAATGACAGCAGATGACTGCACAAAGTTTAACAGGTGGCCACTGTCTTCGCCAAGAAGCGTTTCATTCATATCAAAACTTAAAACCAAGCTTTGCTCACCTAAGCCCACTTATTTAACTAAAGTAAGGCAGGGCCCCTCAGGCTGCCAGAATTGGAACGACAAAAGTTCCGCTGGGACTGATGGGAAGAGACCCTAAAGAAAGCAGCACCCTTTCAAACACCGAGTATCTTTTAAACCGAAGTACAGTGTCGATGCGCAGGGCAGCAGTAATGGTGAATGGCATCCTGGGGGTTGAAAAGAATCACAAGTGTGCCACAGAGAACTTGAAGGAGTGCTACGGCCAACAAGGCATGCTTGTGCAGAATCACCTCATGCAAATATTGAATGTGCCGACATTTGAAACACTGGATAATGTGAACGCACTCAATTGTGTACATTTGAGATAAATCAGATCTGCTCAAACAAACTGGTGCCACTGCACAAAATGGCTTCTCTTGAGTGAAATAATTAATGCACAGTTGGCATTAGGGACACTATCACTGACTTATAATGACTGGAAGAACACGAAAAATACTCATGAGAGCCGACAGCGGTTGCACCATCGTGAGCTGTGAAGTCTGAAATTTTCTAGGAATGCTAGTCGCAGTGAAGTGACTTTGGATGGATGCTACAAGGCCCAGTTGGTCAGATGGCTCCAGCAGTGTATTGCTCCACAGTGGCTGTCCCAGGCAACTACTGTGGTGTAGCCGGAGCCAAAGCCATGAAATAGCTTCGGCTTTGGTTTTTGGGAAATTGCTACCAGCCTTTGGGAAATAACGAGCCTCAGCATAACAATGAAAGATTGTCAATCAGGAGACAACAAATACGAGGTGTCACATTTTATTTATTCAATGAGCTGTGCAGATGAGCACTATAAGGCGAATTTCCAAGGGAAGCCCTTTGAGCATTTTTCAGAGAGTAATGAGGCATTCGCACGAAGACAGCCAAACTCCCTGCCAACCCACAAAGGACAACCAATGCTTCTACGGCATTCAGTGATACCACACATTGGGAATACTCACCGGAAGATACCGAGACTAGCACAGGAAGGAGAAAAGCCAGCGATGCTTTGGGACACTTTCAGAATGAACCGCAGTATACGTCCGGAAAAGCAGGAAAGATAATCCGAGGAACGGAGACGCCGCAGAAAGAGCTGGCGACAGGAAGAAGAGGCGGCGAACCCGTGGGAAAAAGAGGCCGACGCACGGAGTCGTCGACAAGTACGAGCGATTCCGACACCGGACGGAAACACAACGGCCCGTCCCGCTGCCAACAGGCCCCAACCTCAGAGTAAGTGCATGGGTCGGCGGGGGAATCCTTCTCTCGGCGTTCCGAACGGTGCACACCGCTGGCTGAGGTCACTATCGACGAGCACAAGACGGCGACAACATCCTTCGCTGAAGAAGCGAACAAACGAAAGAAGAACGCCGATCACGCGCAACGCGATGCGGCCGTCGGACGACCCAGTGACGAGGAAAACGCCGCTCTCCACGGCTGCAGCCCCTACTCGGCTCCTTCGGCTGCGGCCCACATCCACAGAGCTGCGCTGACCGGGGCGCACTGAATCCCGGCTTCCATTGAGAAGCCGCTCGGCGCATGCGCGTGCAAGGGCAGCCGAGAGAGAGGAGGCTGAGCGAGAGAGAAGAAAGAGCTGCGCATATACCCTCGCGAGCGCGGCCATGGCGCGGCGCGCGTGGCGTTCGCTTCCTCCTCTCTCTCGCACGTCAGCGGCGCGGCGGGACTTTTGTCCTGCGACCGGATCACCGCTTTTTCTCGCACATTTTTTTTTTTCATCACTGTACGACGCCCGGGATCCGCTAAATCTCTTCTCCGCAGCACCTCCCCGATGCCCCCTATTCTTTTCCCGCACACTTTCTTTCTTTTGTTGTTTCTCATCTCTGCACCAGTCTAACGTCCCCCGTAAACGTTGTGCGTTATCTCCCTATTTCCCCTTTGCTTCATCCCGTTTTGTTCGTTCTTTCATTCTTCGCTCGTGGATGACATCCTCCTTCCGCCAACCGTCCCGAGTGCGAAGCCCCCCTTGTTGCCCCGTGGCAGAACGTTGAAACACCCGTGGCGCAGCTTGACGAGACCTGTTGGTGAATCGCGTGCCACGTTTTCATTTTCTTTTCTCTTTGGGTCTGTATAGAGAAGTTGTTTTCTTGCGAGACGAGCTCGAAGCCAAATATTTATGCACAGAACCCCCTCAACCCTCTAACACTCACCCCCCCGCCGCACGCACGCACGCACAAACACAAACACACGCACACACAAAATCAGCAACAGATCAGATCATCTACATACGTACGGATAATCATAGAGTTTCCTATGGGTACACTAGAGGGAACTCTGCCGCTAGTTTCTATGGGGGCTGCAAATCATGGCGCTTCAGTCAGCATGCAAATGATCAGCCAGCATGGATTTGTCTAATCTTCGTACTTTCGACACTATTTGGCTTCGCATGGCTTGGAGCTTGGTACGTTCTTACGAAACAAAAAACACCAAATTTCCTGCAGTTTCACTTCATTACCATGATCTTTTAGGTTCACCAATTTAAATCGGGTCATGAAGTCCATAAGCGTCCCCTCTTTCATTCGAAACAAAACCAAAACGCAGGCAATAAACAAATCCGAAAGTGCATCCGAGGCCCACCAGCACGAAGGCTTTAGGCAAATTCACGTACTACCCTTCATTCCCATGGTCGCTGAAAAATCGCAGCGCAGGCGTCCCCTCTTGTTAATTTTAAGAAGCTATGCAGGCAATAACCACCCGCTTTCCCCAACCACGATCAAAATTCTGTGTAAATCACAGCTCGAAGCCAGAAAGTGAGTTCTTGAATCAGCTTTTGATGTAAACTGGAACCAAGAAAACATCTGTAGGCCATTCGTTCTGCCCTCTCTCCCCATCATTGACACACGGAAACTGCAAAATTATTCGCAAACAGCCTTGTGAGACAGCCAAGCACACTATCCCGCACGTATGGGGAAAACAGACGCCTGCGTCTGCTAACACAAGTCGAAAAAGCTTGAAAATAACGAACAGCCTTTATGCTCTCTTGACGCTTTATGTGCAAATAATAAGAAAAATTGGTATAGTTAGTGCGTCGTGACAGATGATCAAAGTATCCGGAGAGTAGATACAGACGCAAACCAAAGTTTTCATCTCCAGACCAGGTCGTAAAGTAGTCAATTTGGCACGAAACGGCCATCTTCGGCAATCCTATTCACAGCGGACAGCAGAAGCAAGCCAATAGACCCTTTTTCAAAATTGTAATGTTAGCTTTCCTGCTACGCAGTTTAAACTACTAACGGTGGCTTGTCACTTACTGCAAATATATAGCCTGTCCAAACGCTGTTTGCTTGCGCAATGACGTGGACAATGTATAGTGGGCCCTCTTGATGTAAGCACTCATAATATAGAGAAGACCTAACACAGTTAACTAGAACCACATCTCAACTTGAAGCACGGCAGGTGGCGTCATTACTTGGGCGAATATGCTGGGCCAAGAAGCACACTTGCGAATTATGAAAAGGGTTCATTGAATATTCCCACTATGTTAAGTGTATGATCTTGAGTGACGGTCTGAACAATAGAGTTTCCTAATATACACTGGAGGGAACTCTGGCGCAAGTGTCTAAGGGAGCTGCAACGCACGGCGCTTCAGCGAGCATGGGAATGATGGGTAGTACACACATTTGTCTAATATTCGTACTTCTGGCCTGCTTTTGGCTCCGTGTGTGCTCGTGTGGCTTGGAGCTGTTTTCTTACGAAGCAAGTATTAGCAAATGTTCAGCGGTTGCGCTTCACAATTTTATTTTTTTAGACTTACTTTCCAAATCAGCTCAAGAAGTTCAAAACGGTTCAATCTTTCTTTCAAAACAAAACCGAAACACAGCAATAAACGAAGCCGCAAGTACGATTCGCCACCCGCAAGGACGAGGACTAGGCAAATGTGTGTGCTACCCATCCTTCCCATGGTCGCTGAACGATCGCAGTGCCATAGTGCCCTCTAGTTAATTTTAGGAAACTCTATGTTCTGAACATCTCTTTGCGAGAACGTTGCGTTCACTATCTCTATTTTTTTACCGCTATTGATCTCCTTACTCTATTCATACTGGAAAGGTAGTAAACCGTACAGTTGCTTCATCAAATAACTTACTGGTCGTGTCCTTGACTGTCATGTCGTTTTCTCTGACCTCACGAAGGGCTCCTCAATTGTGCTGTCTCCAACGTAAAATGCCGAGAACCCTAAAAGCGAGGCTTTATTCACCTGCAGAAGCTTAGGATTTGGTTATGGCGTTACTGCAGTTAACTACGTGGATTGATTCTTTCCTTTCTTTTCTTCGCGCCTTTTTCGCCCCTTTCTATTCCTCTTTTCTATTTTTCAAAACAGTCCTGAACATGTCCCTGGTTAAAATTTCTTATTTATCTATTCATTTCTTTATTTATTCATACTGTAAGCCTTAACGGGCTCTTACAGGAGTGGGTTCAAAAGGATACAGATTGGTTACTGTATACATATATGTACACATCTACAGAAGAACAAAATCAATATAGTAACAAATAATGATAAAAATCAAAACAAAAAAATTGCCCGCAGCTTCCCTCGGGGGAACACTGAGGAGGATGCGGAAGCATGTAATTGGTTAACGGGTGTTAAATTGCGACTTACTTGGGTCGATGGCTAAATTGGTTAACGTGGTTGTGAAATGGGGTGTTAAATGAGTGAACACGTACGGCACGTATGCGAAAGAGCGGTGTTTTATTTATTGCGACGAACCAACGGACGAGCGGCAACTGAGCGAGCGAGCGCCGACCTTGAGTATATATACAGCGCGACGGTGCATGCGCTGTCAGCTGTCGAATGTTCTCGAAGGAGAAGCGCGCGCGCGGCACAGATGGCGACGGCGCGACGGCGCATGCGCTGTCAGCTGTCGAATGTTCTCGAAGGAGAAGCGCGCGCGGCACAGATGGTGGGCGACGGCGCATGCGCGCGCGTCAGCTGTCGAATGTTCGAGAAGCGGTGCGGACGGCGCGGACGGCGCACTACAAGGCGCGAGTATAAGATGCTTCCGCATCTAATATGTTGAACGATTTTGAGTACTTCGTACTCAACTATGGGAGAGCACTGAGCCGTCCCGCTAAAACAGTTTAGTGGCTGGTAACAGAGTTAGACACATGCCTGAATACACAGGCATGGTTCAGTGTGCACCGACGCTCGCGTAGGTTTTAAATAGCTAACTTTACCGTACAAGCTCATGTTTGTGTTACTGGTTTCCGTACCAATACTTTACCTTCCTGGTGCATTTAATGTGAAACTTTGACCGTTTTAACTCGGACACATGTATGCTTTTGAAGTGCAACAAATAACCTTATACTTGATGAACGCGTGAATATTGCAGTAGCAGAGAACGAGTGATTATTGTATCAGACGTAATGAATTAGCTCAACTAAGGCGGTGCGGACGGCGCGGACGGCGCACTACAAGGCGCGAGTATAAGATGCTTCCGCATCTAAAAAAGGATAACTACACAGACGACTACGCTGTCCTTTCGATAACTTCCTTCCAGAAGATGTATTTATTAAGGTATGCACATGGAAGATCATATGTGCACTGAATCCAAATACAAGTGTGATTATGTAATCTACGTATGCTGACCGACAGTTCCAGTAAGAATGCCTCCGTCCTGCGTAACGTGAATGGGTGTTCAGCAAGATCAAAATTGGTAAACGCAGCTATATATATGTCGTCCTCCACTGTGAATACTCGCAATGTTGCCGCTCCTCCCTTAGTATTTGTTAGTTGGCGTATCACCCTGTGTTGTTTATGGTTTTCAATTCCTTGCAGCGCATCACAGGCGGGGAGACGTACAAACTAGCACCTATCGCCGTCTTATTATAACGCATTTCCTGTTAGTTTTCGCCATGTGCACCGAGGGGGAGGGAGATAATTCAGACAACGACTTCGGTTTGCTTCCCTGCCTCACTGCTGCACTGCGGTTTGCTATACTGCGAGAAGGGATGAAGAGGTTAGGAGAAAGAAGAAGGAAGAAGTTAATACTGTGAGAGTACATATTCGCTTGTACATTCCACGCTTCCCCCAGTCTACTTTAGTAAAGCGCCAATGACCACGTCACTTCGCTGACCTACGACATGTACGGCCACAAGCCGAAGATCTCTTCCGAGAACGGTCTGTTAATTATCTAGTTCGTTCGATCAAAGCCTTTTATGGTTCACCGCGGCACGAATAACATTGCGTTCGCTCACTAAATGGTCACAGAAACACAGTATATATATTATACCGTTCCGTCAATGTTGCACGAGTCACATCTGGAGGTGTCTTCCGTGTGCATAAAACTTTGCATCAAACTCTAACATTTCGTTGCGCCGGACGTGTAAAGCGAACAAAAAATGAACCGGCAGGCATTCGCTTCGTCCTCTTCTTCGCCTTCTGCTTCGCTCTCACAACACGTCGCCGATTGGTCCGGCCGTTGAATGAAATGGCTGTGATTCCGGGTGAGTATGTTAGGTGATTAAAAATCGCCTGACATCACGTAACTGCTGCTCACGTGACTAAAATCTCGAAGCATTGCGAAACGACTACTCGCGTGACCGAAATCCTGTACCATCTGTCACGTATCAAAAATCACGCAACTTCGCTTTACAAATCCCGTGACTAAACATCACGTATAACGTACGTAACATCACGAGGTCAAGTGTCACTAATCCCATGATTGGGAAGGCAATCGCCGGGATGATTCCGAAGGCTCCCACCGACCAGCTGACTCTCCGTCGCCGCCTCGGCCGAGTTCGAGAATGTTCCGCACCGGTTACGTGTGCGCAGCAGCACTTTGAAATCCAAGGAACGCATACTACTCGTTCTATAGTATGTGCTGTGCAGATGAACGCGCACCGGTTGCCAGAAACGTTGGCATCTCGAATTTTCTGAATCAACGCCTTTGTCTCATTGTGTCCCGGTGTTCGCTTTCACGGCGCGCGTTGTTTGTGGAGGAGCTGAAGGGGTGCACGCTGTGGAGAAGCGACCGTTGCGCTCGCCTTGAATTGCGGTGCGTGATCGGCAGGCTGGCGCCGTCTTTTTTGACGCATTCTTTTGAAGGTGGTTCCAGCACTCCTTTGTGACACTATAGAATTACGTAACATCACGTAACAGCTAGTCGGGGTGGGGGGTTTCCTGGCATGAATCACATGACAACTAGTCACGTTACACGTTCCCACAAAAATAATGCACCGCCTAATCATGTGACTGAAGTCACGTAACGTGACGAGAAATCTAGCCACGTGACTCAAAGTCACGTAGCATTGTGTAACAGCTTGTCACGGCCCTGAATTCGCCTAACACCTGATCACGCGACATGCTCGCGACAAGAGCCGCGTAACAGCTTGTCACGTGATTAAAATTCCAACGTAAAATCTCACGTAGCAGCTAGTCTCGAGACATGTTGCCAGCGAAACCAGGTGACACGGGTGCAGTGTGAGGAACCGATCGGAAGCGGAGGATGGCCAAGCCTAACCACACTTAGTACTAATAGCAAAAACGTCACAGCAAGAACATGCCTTCACTAGCACAAACTTTTAAGATGTAATAATAATAATAATAATAATAATAATAATAATAATAATAATAATAATAATAATAATAATAATAATAATAATAATAATAATATAATGATAATGATAATAATAAATTTAAAAAGCTAGGTCGAACACTATAGCTGCAATGTTGGTTAGTCTTGCGCCACTATAGTGTAAGCTGCGCTGTAGAGGCGAAGCACCTTAGAGTCTAGGATTGTACGTTGTGCGTTGCCCGCACTCCCGACGACGACGATGATGAAGATAGTGACGCTGCAAGGCAGCCACTTTGGCCCATCAAGATGAAGCCGATGGGCTTGTTCGTTGTTGTGTATTGTCCGTGCTCACGGTGACAGTGACGCTGATGACGATGCATGGTACCCGCTATACGCCATGCCGACTACGTTGAAGACGATGAAGAATAAGTGTTTCATGCCACCCATTGTCTTGTTAAGGCTTTTTGTTTGTTTAGAAATCTAACACCTTTAAAATATTACCTATATTACCTAATTAATCCAACTGTCCCTTTCAAGAAGTGAATTAATTTGAAAAGTAAGGCACCGTCCCATTCATGGCCTATCCCCCTAGGTGGGTTGCGCCAAGATGTTGAGGAACCAACCAACCATTCTATTTCTGACTAGGATGAAAATGAACAGGAACCTGCTTTCACCCGCGAAAGGCAACGCCGACGCAGACAGCAAGCTACCCAGTAGGCAAAAGCTCGGAAAGCAGTGGCACAACGAAAACGCCGACAACAAACTGCTACTCCGTAGTACAAGGCACGGGAAGCGGCAGCTCAACGGCAAAAACACACTGTACATGCTGTACAAACGCGTTGACACTCATTTGCATGCGCTAGTGGACAATGTCACTGGTGATTCACGGTAAGAACTACTTACAGTGCTTAGCCCACTCGTTTTAATTCACTTAGTGAAGATGCGTAGATTGTTCTTATAATTCAGTGTTGTACTTCATCTGGTGGAGCACACACGTGTATCATTTTTATTGTGCAAGCACGGTGACAAGCCTTCCACGTGCACCGGTGCAGTCTTCAGATGAAGCTCCTAGCTAAAGTTTAAATATGGCGAAACCACGCCTCCTTTTATATATCTACGTAGACTTGAGCAGCGCTGACAGGATTTCAGAGTATACACGCACGAGAGGTTCGTTCCACCGACGTTCGCTCGCCTGCCAACAAAATGGTGGCCGCTGAACCCTGCTGTCACGTAGCCTTCAGCAGCAACGTAATAAGTTCCTCGTCTCCTAGCTCAGACTGCACAACTCGCACGCACGCATGCAAATGTGCTCGCTGCGCTGGTTGTATGTGTATAGTGAGCGCTTCAAAATGATGCAAAGGCTTCTAGAGTGATACCAGCACGCTAAAACAGAACGCGCGGCCTCGTACTGGAATTCGCAATCAGCACACGACGAAGAACGGCAAGCTGCCACCGAAACTCCGCCCACCTCTACACTGTGCGTTTCATTGCATCCCCCTTTGTACTCGCCAAACAGAGGGCGTAAATGAGGAAACCAGCAGTCAGCTAGCGGAATTCGGTGCGGAGGGTTTGTTGGATGCGCATCACCTCCTCATGACCGAGTCGGAAATGATGCAGCGCCTGGTGCGACGGCAAAGTCAGATTGCCGAAGTGCAGAACGCTTCCCTTCCAAAGCTCCATGTACGCCACGAACGTCTATTTCGCTTTGTGATAAGTTAGGCGGGCTACCAGCCGCCACAACACTGAATACGGCTTTCGCTTATACTATCGCGTAAATTAAATTACGACCTTGTATAGGGCAGCCTTACGCAACATGTCCGCTGAGCGTTTCGTCAGAGTCTAGAACGCCTGTCAGAAAGCACCCCTCTGAACATTCCGGACGTGCGCGTAGGACGTACTCTGGACATCAACGTAGTAGTCATTGTTAGACTACATCCTGCAGTGTAATACTACGCGCGTGTAGTCAATGTAGGACTGAAATGTGGGACTACATTAGCGGTCATTGCGGGCTACACCGATAGTGTCTACAATGGCGTCATCGTAGGACTACGTCTAATGACTTGCACGTAGTCTGACCGTTCTCATGAGTCGCACTACATAGACATTGTTGTGGGACGTATTATGCACACGCATAAAGGAGCAGGTAACTCTGACGCCAAGGACCACGCCTTCACTACTTTGCACAGACGTTTTTAGCAACCGTATACTTATTCCGATAACATTGCAGTTAATTTTCTTTCATCTATGTGGACTAAAGAAACCAAGCGCAATGTATGTCGTATTCACATTCTCAGATAGATCAATCTCATTTGATCCTAGTCTCACTACTGTCCACACAATTCATATTGGTGGTCGGCTAAATGTGCAAAATAAGTCGTAATGTACATTGCCCATGTCATTCTGAATCCGTGCTTTTTTTTTTGCCATATAGATTTGGAGCCTTCGGCAACTATACAGCACCAACGGAGATGCATACTCGGCACATCACCAATATCATTGTATGCCGTTGGCATTGCCACTCTTCAGAGAAGGTCCTGTCGTGGCATGGTAAATTGCTCGTCTCATCGCACTTCTAGAGAGGAATAACGAGGCATTATCCTACAACTTATACTACATCAACCCGCCAAATATGCAACTTTGAGCAGAGTATAAAAAGTGGCAGTTTATCTCAAACTTGCAAATAGCTTGTTACATGGCAAAATATGGCACATATAACCTATGTTTACGTTTACGCAAAAGGTGTGGTTTCTCGGCTTATACGTAATAATCACGAAAGATGACCAGCAAGGCCTGTATATATTAGATCAAATTAATACAGCTAGCTCAGAAAACTTCGTTAGCACAGTTGTCTGAATTTTCGCCATCTTAGGTACACGTGTATTATTTCCACCAATATAACACAGAATCGCCGGCACGCAGTGTGCGGCTATTTCTCAACTGCATTTTCTTTTATTGCAGTGGCTGTTACTAGTATTAGCTTCTCTGTTGAGCGCAGCTATGGCCTCCCACAAGTCGCACAAAGAAACAAAAACGAAAAGAAGTGCATGAAGAAAAAAATTTGAGCCTGGGGTCAAGTAAAACGGAGTTGCAATACGGCCGCACATCAGAACTACACACGCCAGCTTGCGTTCGTTGCGAATCCGCGGCCATGGCCGGCGGGACGGCGCAGGACGTTTCACAATTGCGACCTCACCGCCGTGTTGCAGCGCAAGACTTTAAAAGTGAGCCGACGAGGCGACTCGCGAAAGCAGCAACGAGTGCCGTTGGCGAGCAAGTAAGCTGTTGCGCTTGAATCGCCATTTCGTGGCTAGCCACAAAGCGCGCCTGCGTGCTGTGAAAGAGGAGGAGAGACACACAGGTTTCGACTCGAATAGTGGCGAGCTTTTGTGGCCGATTCGGCGTGCAACACACGCCACATCTCGCAACGCCTTCGCGCAACGCGTGCAGTGATTGCCACCGCGTGCAGCGGCCGGCTCGAAGAGAGGCTTTTAGCGTGATAGCGGCGTGATTCTTTTATCAGCGCCGGCTCGCTGCAGCCGCACCAGATTCGTGCGCAACTAGCTTCTCCAGAAGCAGTCCTCCATCGCCCCATCTTCCTTCCCACCAAAGCTCCACCCGCAACGCGAAACACAGCCGCCGAAGCTTCTGGCGCGCTACTGCTTTTGTGCGTTCAGACGCGCGACGGCGACGTTAACCGCGCGTTCCGAGAGGGGGGAAAGATCTCCGTCGTTCCCGCTGGCGTCGTGCGGCGGCGCTCCTCACCGCGTCATCGTCGTTCGCTACACGTCGGACGGCGGCTGCGCCGCTTCCCTTATCGGCACGTTACGGGCGCGCCAGTCCATTTACAAGTTTGCGTCGACGATGAAGGCGACGGCTAAGGGGCCCCCCGTGCTTTCTAAGCGAGCGAGGCGTCACGCTTCACGTCGGCGAGCGAGCAGCCCCATACGCGAGGCAGCCCCCAGTTTGTAAGATCTCGTTTCTCTCATCCTCTGCCCGCCTTGTAGCGTGTAGAGTGCGGTACCAAGATGGCCGCCCTTCCCTTCGAACACTGCCACCTTGCAGATGCTATCGGACGTGAAAAATGCGGCCTTTCCGGGCGAAGCGCCTCTCGCTTGCGCTTTTCGAGAAAAAAAAAAGTGGAGTTTTCTTGAAAGGAAAGAAGCCGAAGAGAAAAAAAAAGATGTAACGCGGGAAGAAGTTCGTCTTCATCTCGCGTAGCGCCGCCGTTGCAGGCGTGCAAACAAGCGAGGCAGCTAGGGAGGATATTGTGACACGGCCTTCTCCCTCGGGGCACCTTGTCGAGTGCGGGCATGCAATGCAAGTGTTGCGCCTACTGGACGCGCTGCTTCGTCCCTCTCGACGTGTCGGTGCGCCGTGTGTCATAGCTTTCTTGTTGATTTTTTTTTGCTTCTTGCCTCGAACTATACCACTGGCAACAAAAGGAGCCGATATTTCGAAACACTATTATATTCACAGTATTGTGAAGCGGGCGTGCCAGGGGTGCATAACTGTACACGTTATATATATATATATATATATATATATATATATATATATATATATATATATATATATATATATATATATATATATATATATATATATATATATGTTTTAAGCTCTTCTATGGTCAGCTGCTGGCTACACAGATGCACATTCTCACTCACTCAAAATCAAGACATACACGTTCGGGCTGCTTGTAAGTGTAGGGACGTGTGCGCGTTTGTTTTTGTGAACGTGACACCTCACGTCACGTAAGCCCAAGAAAACAGTTTACACTGAGCGAAGCTATCAGAATACGCCTGATTCGAACGTGTTAACAATTTAAATAAGAGCGGCGTACATCTTCTGGAGCTTGGCAAAGCATGGCGTGTAACGAATAGACGAGCAATAAGGCACATGTTGCTAGTATGAGGAATGCCATCTCACTTTCATCGCTTTCCTAATGATCGGCGTTGGCAACCCTGGTGGGATCAACAAGGTCATCTCCAGAGCCATCTTGCCGGTGCAATGCAATCGTAGGACTGGAGTTTAGGCATATCGATAGTCACGAACTTTCATCGCTTGCCCGCCTCGGTGGGTCACTGGTTATAGTGCCCGGCTGCAGGTGCTCGGCTACCAAAACGCCGAAAATCAAAAGGCCGAACTATGAAAAGGCCGAACGTCAGAACGACAAAAACTTGAAATGGCGAAAAATCAAAGAGAGAGAGAGAGTAATAAATAAAAGGAAAAGACATGGAGGTTAACCTAGACGAACTGGTTTGCTACCCTGTACGGGGTGGGGAAAAGGGTCGAAAAGAGGATAGATATAGAGAGATACAAAATAAATTAGAAAAAGAAAACCACATGCGCACCCATTCAGGGAGTTCTGATCACAGTCATTTGGACAGGTCGGTTGAACGGAACTCCCTGAAAAATCGACGATTGATATGTGGGGTTTAACGTCCCAAAACCACCATATGATTATGAGAGACGCCGTAGTGGAGGGCACCGGAAATTTCGACCACCTGGGGTTCTTTAACGTGCACCCAAACCTGCTCCCTGAAAAATCAAAAAATTGACAAAAAACCAATACCCCGAAGAGACAACGCCGAAACCACATGGCAACAAATTGAACCACGTGAAAAATAAAGGACGCTCTTTGTGAGAACCACTTGTTCGTTTTCGACCGTGTCATTTTCCCCTGACCTAGCTGTTTACCTTGTTCTCCAAATGTGCCAATATCGGCTTAATAAATAGATGTAAAATGTTTATCTGTTGCGAAGCTATAGGTATATCAGTTGGACAGGGTGCCTCTTACGGGTAAGCAGAAAAAAAATAGCAGTGCTGTCCAGCGTTCGGAGTGCAAAAGCAGCAGCAATGTGATAGAGTTGTCATTTCAGTTGAAATGGAAGAATACGCTTTTGTGGCGTGCTCCCAGAATGACAAAAAAAACTTCAATTGAAAAACGGTTATGTGTACGTGCTTGACAAAAAAGTACGTTCTATACACCACTGGAGGTGCGAGAGGCGAAACGAATGTAAGGCTATATGATTTCGTACAATTCTAGACAAGGTACTCACAAAGTCCTCTCGAAAGAAAGTAGTCCACGCAAGCCGTGCTCCGGATGTCTATAGAGTGACAGTTCTTCGCACTGAAGATCGGATCAAAGCTGTGGCGGCGGCCTCGTGTAAGGCCCCCATGAAGCTTGTGCAGCAAGTTACGGCAGATGTAGTACAAACGCCTTCAAGGCAACACCTTTCGAGTGATGAAGCCTTGCGCCAGCTTGTAAGAAGGAAATGGAAAACAGACTTTCCACATGAGCCGACTGTTATCGAGGGCGAGTACCGAACAACCTTAGATGGCCGTGAATTTCTGCGACGGGAGTGCACCAGCGCATATGAAGCTTAACCCCTCATTTATTTCGTGAACAAAACACGTGTAAACTGAACGACGCACGAACGTGTCTCATGGATGGAACATTTAAGACTGTGTCGCCACTCTTCGAACAGTTTTACAAAGTTCAAGGTTATCTTCATGTATCTTCATGGTCATGTGTTGTCTTTTGTTTAATTTAATGACTCTACGACCAAAGGGCTGAACCATATGCGATGGGAAGATGGCTATTGAAAACGAGGGTGAAAGTGCATTCATGTCGTACAAAGCCGGCGGAACTTTTATTTTGGTATGATACATTGTTTTCTACTATAACTGGGTGATGTCGGCGTTCTGATGTTTCGGCGTTTTGATGCTCCAGTGTTTTCATTTTTTGGCATTTAAAATTTTCGGCTTTTTGATATTTTCGGCGTTTATATTTTCCGGTGTTTTAAATTTGGGCATACTGAAGTTCAGCCTCTTGATTTCCGGCGTTTTGAATGCCACTCCTCGGCTGCTGACCAGGAGGCACCATGTTCGATGATGGCCGTGGTGGTCGCGTTTTCATTGAGGCGAAATGGTGGAAGCCTGTGTACTGCGCGAAGTCAGTACACGTTAAAAAAGACTAGGTGGTCAAAATGTACGGATTTCTCCACTACGGCGTCTCTCATAATCATATCTTGGTTTTGAGATGAAAAACCCTACATCATTAACTTTCATCGCTTGCAGGGGGCAGCCATCTTCGGTTCGGGGCTGCTGTTCAGATTAGAAGGTTCTATAGCGTCTGGCCTGTTTTTTTTTGTTTTTTTTTTGCATGCTGACCCCTAGTGTCCACTCGCCAGTAGTTGTAACGTATCCCCTAACATGTATGCATGTGGGAGCAGGACTTCGAACAGCAGGATTTCGAACAGGCTACTCAACAATTGACCACATTCATACTATCAATCAGGTAATAGAGAAATGCTCAGAGTATAACCAACCACCATACATAGCCTTCATAGATTACGAGAAGGCGTTTGATTCAGTAGAATTATCAGCCGCCATGCAGACACTGCGAAATCAGGGCGTAGATGAAGTATATATAAACATTCTGGAAGAAATCTACAGGGGATCGACTGCTACCATAGTGCTTCATAAAGAAAGCAACAGAATACCGATCATGAAGGGTGTAAGGCAGGGTGATACAATCTCTCCAGTGATATTTATCACGAGCTTACAGGATGTTTTCAGAGGCTTAGAATGGGAAGAGTTAGGCATAAGAGTTAATGGAGAGTACCTTAATAATCTGCGCTTCGCCGATGACATTGCATTGCTGAGTAACTCAAGGGACGAATTGCAACTCATGATTATGGAGTTAGACAAGGAGATCAGAAAGGTAGGTCTTAAATTTGATCTACAGAAAACGAAAGTAATGTACGAAAACCTCGGAAGAGAACAGCGCTTCGATCGGGATAGGTACTAGTGCACTAGAAGTTGTAAAGACTATGTCTATATAGGACCGGTATACTAACCGTGGAGCCGAACCATGAAATTGAAGTAACTATATAGAAGAATAAGAATGGGGTGGAGCACATTTTGCAAGCACTCTCAAATCTTGACAGGTAGATTGCCTCTATCCCTCAAGAGGAAGGTATATATAACAGCTGCATGTACTCAGCTACGGAGCAAAGACTGGTAGACTTACAAAAAGTGTTCAGCTTAAATTGAGGATGACGCAGCGTGCAATGGAAAGGAAAATGGTAAGTGTAACCTTAAGAAACAAGAAGAGAGCAGAGTGGATCAGGGAACAAACCGGGGTTAAGGATATATTAGTTGAAATCAAGAAGAGGAAATGGACCTGGGCCGGGCACGTAGCGCGTATACAGGGTAACTATTGATTATTAAGGGTAACTAACTGGATTCCCAGAGAAGGCAAGTGGATTAGGGGGAGACAGAAAGACGGGCAGATGAGATTAAGAAGTTTGTGGGTATAAAATGGCAGCAGCAAGCACAGGACCGAGTTGACTGGCAGAACACGGGAGAGACATTTGTCCTGCAAAAGACGTAGTCAGGCTGATGGTGACGATGATGATGATGAGGAGGATGAACCAAACACGAAACCCCAATGCCGACATTGCCGATAGATGATAACTGTGGACAAGATTATTTGTTTGCTCTAAACGTGAGTACGAGAGTGACAATCATCTTTCGAGTCGCTAATGACGTGTGAAATGAGTGAACAAAAATGACGGCGGAGGTGAAGTGCCGGGCGCGTGGGTTTTCTAACCAGCTGTGCAAGTGAAGGCATCATATGAGCTGGTGACCTGTGGTGGCCCATAGAGGTGGTGCGCTAAGATTGGGCTACGTGTGGCGATTACGTGGCGAGAAGCTTCGTGGCCGGGGACGAGCCGAAGCAGCGGCCGACCACGTTGCTGCCGTCCAACCACCAGCAGGGGCGGAGTCTGCGGTACGAGTACTGCATCTCGGGGAGCGGTCTGGCCTGCTGTTCTATTCCTTGCCGGGGCCATCACGGATTTCGGCGAGGCGTCTTCGTGGTCAGCTGTTCGGCACAGCGACGAGCGTGGCCTGGCTAATGGTCACGATTGCGCCGAGCATCACGTCTCGACGCAAGCTGTTCGCTGAACAGGATGGCCATTCTCTGCATGGAGCACTGCGTCTCTAGTGCGGGTTGACTGCTCCGTAGATATATATAGTCCCACCCACGCCGTCAAGCGTGAACGATGCCGCAGCGTCGCACATCGATGATGATGAAAACATTTTATTACGAAAATTCAAAGAAAACGAGGAGGGTCCCCATTCCAGGACTCCCATGGTAATCTCTGCGACAGCCCAGATTTGTAGGATTTAACGTCCCAAAACCACCATTTGATTATGAGAGACGCCGTAGTGGAGGGCTCCGGAAATTTTGACCACCTGGGGTTCTTTAACGTGCACCCAAATCTGAGTACACGGGCCTACAACATTTCCGCCTCCATCGAAAATGCAGCCGCCACAGCCGGGATTTGATCCCGCGACCTGCGGGTCAGCAGCCGAGTACCTTAGCCACTAGACCACCATGGCGGGGCCTGCGACAGCCCAGGCTCTGAGAATGAGGGCACGGCGCACATGGAGATGCTCCCCGCTCCACATCGCCTGTCGCCGCCTCCTGCTCCTTGTATCGCAGCGTCCGTCATGCCGACCATCGCACACTGTGAGGTCCCCGATCTATCTACTTTGAACTCGCGTTAGTTGCTTTCCTCATTAGGTTAGACAGGCTTTGTTCCTCAATTGTTTCAACACTTTTTTTCTTGTTATGTGTTGTAAGTTAATTTTCCGTGTTTGTCATAAGCGTCATGGGTGTCTTTTACCGCGTCGTTTGTGTCCATTTCTTCTCGAACGGCGCGCACAACAAGCATGACAAATATAGTCCACAGTATCATTTATAACAACGAGAAACAATGGGCTGCTCTCGCTTTCTTCGAGAGGCGACATATAGACGACACAGAGGGTGGTACCTAATGCATTAACTTACTGTATATGAAGAAACATGACATTATGTACATGTTACTTTTTTTTCTGTGAGTCCGGACTTGCGCTAGGGCTATATAAAGACACACGGCAACTCTCTTTAATGTGTCATAACTCTTCAACGATAATGTTATCATCTTGCAGGGTAGTAAACGTGTCTCTTGAAAGAGAGTCGTAGTAAACTGTCAGAGTAAAAAGTATAGACTAGCCGCATTGAGGGACGGCTCGAACAGGGAACATTTCCGAAATGTTAACTTGTCGAATGATTTGCGCTTATTTCATCGGACCACCATAATATTACCACGTGGGCCTTCAAATATCAGTTGTCTTTATCATCAAGCATAGATAAGAGCAGTTACATGCACAAAAAAGATCGATGAATGCATCCTTCTAAATGCGAAAAGTTTGCAGCACTAGGTGTTCTTACATAGACGTGGTTTTTGTGTTATTACTTGCTGATAATTAATGTCTGCGGAGCCAGTGGTCAGGGTATGAATATCATTAACGGGCCTTGTAGAGGAAAAAATAGGTTGAACTTCGTGTTTGCTAAAACAAGTTATTAGGCGTGGAGTGTACCACGCTGAAGTGTTTCGCACTTGGCCGTGCATACTTCCATAAGAGAGGAGAGGGTGCACGAGAATATGTGGATGAGCACGTTACTAGACTGCTCATTAAAATGCTGCAGATGCTGCTCTGCAGGAACCGCGAATGTCTAAACATCACCACCAGCATGTACAAAGCCCTCAGCTTTTTATATATGAGAAAAGTTAAGACAAGCTAGTATGGTCCCGGTAACCACCGACTAACGAATCGAGAAACTCAAGAGCATGACCAACAATAAAAGCTAGTGCGAATGTTTGATTTTGTTGCTATAAAGATAGTTTGAGGTTTTCAGCGTTGGGACTAAGCACAATGCGATCGTAGCTCAGTCAATGAGACCACGAAATGAAGTAAAAGTAAATTATCAGCAGACACACTTACAAGGCATTACCATAAGTTAAGCACGACATTATAGTAAACGATGTCTGCGTAGCAAGGATGCAACTCGTGAAATATTGGGTTTTGAATGTCCTGAATGTTAAACATGATACAAATTCGGTCCTGAAATCGACATTGCCATAGACTCGTTGACGCGCTTAATAGTATAGAAAAAAAAGAACTTTAGTCTTCTAGGAAACGCCATCTGAAACTAATCTTTTCTTCCCGTAAGTTGTCGGCCAACATCGTTCCTTGTTAATTCTCGGAACAATATATTTTACAAGAATAGCAGTTTTCGTCTCTTTGTGCAATATCGGTATGATAACGAAAGAATACAGGCGACTGCTGTCTATTCACCAGTTCACATAACATTATTATGTCGCATTTTCTTTTTAAACATTACCATGTATACAAATGTGAGATCATTGACTATGTTGTTTTGACAGTGATGTTTCGAGAGTCTGTACGCGCTGATTCATCAACATGACATATGATTTCAGCCCTTCATATCATGGGAGAGCATTTTTTCTGTTTTTGGACGTCATAGTGGCATGATGTCCCTTGTGTTTTATGCTATGTGTTCCACAGAGCTGTTATGTTCGACACCTATAAGAGCAAAAGAGTAGCCGGTGCCCTGTTTGTGCACCAACATGTCCTGAAATCAAGTCAATAAAAAAAGGGAATGTAGTGTAAAGCTGCTGAGCCTGTGCGTGATATGTGAATATTATCGAATTCCCTCGTATAACATCAACACTGCATCCGGATGACGTGTGAGAACGCGCACTTCAGTACTACTCACCTTCCATCCTTTAATGGGACAACACTGCACAGAGTTGTAAAACGGACTTCAGATTTGCAATGACCTGAAGTTTGCAAAAGGGACAGGAACTATCACGAAGCAGAAGAAAGATGACGCACGGTGACGGTGATGTGTCCATGTTAAGCAGAACATAGAGCGTTGAACGTACAGCATTTAGCTGCAAGTACAGCTGACACTGCTTCCTTCATCTGAAAGTAAGATGCCTTCAACGTGATGTCGAGGCATCGATCCGACATAACAAGCGACGCAGAACAATGCGATGTCATAGCTACAGCCACGCCTCATTTTGTACTATGGTGCGACCTACCTGGCATAGCGCTTTTGTGTGTCTCATTGTTTCTCGGACTTTCGTGTCTTTCGTGCAGGAAAAAAAAACCGCTTAAGCTGATTCTATCGTTCGCCGTTTCATCCCCAACGAGAGGCAGTAACACGTCTGCAGTTCTCCCACTGCGCAGCCATTCGCTTACTCTCGAGTTACTCGATACAAACGAGCTCCTCAAGCTCGCAGAGAGTGCTACAAGTTAGTCTCTTCATCGGATACTAATAATACAGTCAGGTGTCGACCCAGAAACTTTACGTAGCGCTTCGTTAGTGGCGACGCCCATGAAAAAGCAAAGTGAACAGATACAACGACCTGAACGATTCGAGACTCTCGAGGGAAGGATGTGCTAATCAAGCAATCCTGAAGGGCATCGCAGGCGGCTTAGAGGAAGCAAGCCCCAGTTAAGGAGCTCGTTGTAGCAAGGGTGGGGTGTTCGTACAGAGGGGCGGCTGCGAAGGGTCCCGTACATAGAGGCCGACGAACGCCGCCGATCCGATTGAGCCTGGCTTGACGCTTACAGATTAGCTCGGCTCAAAAGGGCGTTACCGTCGAGAAGAGTGCGCGCGCGCGAAGTTCCCTCATTAGGAGCCCCCTCTCCGGCTGAGCTTATTACGGCAAGAGGCATCGAAACCCGCTCGGCAAGCGTCGACTTCACGCGCCCCACAGAGGCCGCCCACCTCTGCAGACCCGCGACAAAGAGCTGCGTCGGGCGATGGCAGGCGACAGGGCTGGCGTTGTTCATCGATCAGCCGAGCGAGACGAAAAGAACCGTGCTACACGGGAAGGGGAACGCGCACCTGACGCGTGCGACGTGCTCGCACTTGATGTGCGGAAGCCAGACATCGTAACATCCCCTCAACTCTGCTCCACCCCCACCCACCCCCCACTTAGGCACACGCGCTCACAGACATACTTACGGGAACGTTCACAGACGCACACCCTCGTACTAAGACATAGAAAGAGGGGACCACGCGCGTAAACACACACAAACACATCATCCCCCCTCTGATTCACTTGCCATCTAAAATAGGCATGAGGCTATTTCTGGTTGAAATCAAGCTAGGTTGTTCCAGTTTTACAGTGTTGTTTAATCCCTTCGTCTTGCACTCCGCCTTTGATTATTTAAAATGCTGTATAGGCAGCGGGCCGTCTTGTACAACAGATAAAGGAACCCTTAAAATTATTTACTTGTGTTTCGTGCGTCTTTGTAATATCACAGGGCCACAACTCGGTCTGGGATGAAAGCGGTGTAACGGGAGTGAACAAGAGAAGTGCGTCAGCTGTATGCACTTCGCCTACTCAGTATCATTACTATATTGTTCATCTCCTATACAGTCGTCTTCTTACCTAACAGGGTGCATAAAGACGTGAGGAACGAGCATCGAATCGGAGGAACGTCTACATTGAGTCGTGAACCTCATCTATTGAAAGCGATACAAATGATAACCATGGCTGTGCCCCTTAACTATGTGTTATAACGAAAGAACGCTGAACTAGAAAAATAAGGTGAATATGCAATTGATATGTACATAGATGCTTCAACTTTCTCCTCGTCGTCTTCCCTTCTTCTTTCATCTCCCCGCTCGCTGTTGTGGCATTTCCATGCTCTGCTGATCAATGCACTGCTGCACGTAAGAGCCGCCCGTCCGATGCTGACCACCGAATCTCCAGCAAGATCTAACGACACCACGTCCTTTTCCTGAGAAACGGCCAATCCGAAATGTTCTCTCACGTTCGTTCGGAATGTGGCCCGCTTGTGCCACGCAATTCACATAACCGCCGCGCCACGAAATGGCAACGTCCGACGAGGCGCAATATATAGGAGATTGTGGATACGAGGCGGTGTCGGATGATCTGACCAAAGCAAGAGGTCCCGCGCCGTTTTCTCCTCCGCCGTCGTCGTCATCGTCGACTGACTCTCGCGAAACAAAGACGCTTCGATGGTGATGGATGGCACGCCTCACCGCTCCAGTGACCGCATCTGCTGCTGGGTCCGGCGCCGTCCCACAGAAGGCACGCATGCGTGCAGCAAGGAGATGTGCTCTACCATGGGAACCGAGTTCGCGCCGTGCACTTTCATATAGCTTCAGTGACAGTATACGCGAGAAACGACTTTCGTGTTCGGCATACTCTTCCAGTGGCAAAGGCAAGAACACAAACCTTTTTTGAAGACACAAACAAAACCGACTCACGCACCATATTTTCGTAGGTCAACGTCATCGCCACTTCTTTCGTGTGTATTCACTAGCTGAAGCACCCCCAAATAACGAGAGCAAAGTCTAGATGGTAGGACTTCATAGCGCTGTTACTGCGCATGTATCACTTTCGGCTATTCTTCAGGGAAAGTCTGCCCTATCACGTCCATAGTGACTACCCGGTACGATGTTGAGATTTCCATGCCCTGTTGCCAATATTTCGAGTACTTCTTGAAATTCAACGTTCAGAATGCGTATATGGCACGCTGTATACTCGCCAAATTTGGTTGCTTATGCGGTGTTTTGGCGTACTACAGAAAATATTACTGCCGCCCCCGAATTCGCTACAGTAAAATAATACAGAAAATGAGTACAGTCAGTATGCAGTCAGTGACCATCTCTGTGTGTGCCGTAGAACGGTTCCTGTGGTTTGTCGGACCGATCGCGTGCAGAGCAGTGGCACTAAAAGGTATCAGCCTAACTTAGCTAACGCAACATTACGACACAACTCTTGACTATCTAGTAATGCCAGGAGCGGGCGAGCACGCTCGGTTATTCCAGTGGTGGCGCCATGTGTGCGTCTCACCACATGTAATGTCGAAAACGTAATTCAGACCTTCTGTGTCATTTGGTATCGTGGTTGCCACCAAGGCCACCACATCGTTGTGCTCACCACGAGACGAGCACGAATAATAACATTTTTGTTTCAGTTTTGCGTCTCGAAACCAGGGTATGATTACGCGAAGCGCCACAGCGGAGGGATAGCGAAATTTAGAGCACTTGGGGTTCCGCAACGTGCAGCCGACCTCCAGCAAGTTTCCTCCGTCGAAATGTGGCCTCCGCGGCCTGCGTTGGATTTCGCGACCTTCTGATCAGAATTAGAGCACCACAACCACAAGGCCACCCCGGCGGGTAGTATAAGGCAAGCGCACAGCGCGGTTGAGGCAGATAATGTTTACAATGGGTGAGTGGGAACTTAACAAATCAACCAGCTGTTTAAGGAGATGGAGTCATCGTACCTTATAGGTGAAGTAGCACACTTTTGTCGAGGACAACTTATAAATACAATACAGACACGACACTTCTTATACTCCCTACTTGCAGCAAGTCACGTAGTTTTCTTGTCCCCTTTGCCCTCGTCAAAATTGCACTACTGCGTCAATAAAGCATAAAAATGAATCACCAACAAGCCCAGCTTTCACCCCTATTTAGAGAAGGAGAACGCGGAGCGCCAAAGCTGCGCCATTGTACACGCGAAGCGGACCAGAAAAGGGGCAGCGCCGAGCAAGAATCAGTGCGCAACTGTCACGCCGCGAGTCCTGCCGCGTGGGAACGCGGTCCTTTTGGTGGGCAGAACGAGCAAAAGGGGAAAAAGCGGAGAACGAGGACAAACACGCGCAAAGACGACTGCAGAAAAACGATCGGGCCGGTCGTCCGTCTCTCTCCGAGCTCCGCTCACGTCCGTCGGAACACGGGCGCTGAGATGACCCAGTCGCGCGCGGCGCGAATCGCCGCTACTATTGCCGCATGTCGGCACGTACATACAACATCGCGCGGCAGACCCGTATAGCGTGGCTGCTAAGCGTTTCGCGAAACGGAGAGGCAGGCGGCGGCGCCACAGGCGCGGGAGGAGAGGGTTTGAAGGCTGCGTGCCAGCACTGAGAGTGCACGGTGTGGCGGGAACATTTTCCTCCCTAAAGTGCGCCTGTGTGTGTCCAGCCCCTTAGACGGCCATCTATCATCCGCAATGTCCTCGCTGCTTTGTTCTCGCCGTGGCACGGGCGAAAACGACGAGGACTGGGAAGAAGGGACAGAGGAGGGCGAAGGCACTCGGTATAGGAAGCGCAGTTTTACCGGACATACGCCGTGGATAACGCGGACTTTCGTACTTTCCTTCGTTACAATCGATATCTGCGTGTGTCCCACTGTCTTCCGTTGTCCGAACTACTATACGGACAGGGCCTAGCTGTGGGGCGCCACTCCTTTCCAGCGAGACGCCAGACGCGAAACCGCTCTCTTGTCGTGGACGTCTCGTAGTGTAGGACGCGCACAACTTCTTGTCCTTCGCCATCAAGCACGCGACGTGGCGTAGCAGTTCGCGCTGTCGCACTCCCTTTGGGAAAGACTGATGCCCGTGACGATACATCCCTCTCGTCCCTTTCTTCGTTCTTCCAGCCAATAAGGAACAAATAGAAACGCTTGCGATGTTCCATCGCCTTCCGCGTCGACATTGCGAAGAACCAGTCAGTCGCGATCAGAGACAGCGCTAATAGCAGACCCGGCAGATCCGTGACGATCACTCGAGGTCAACTTTCGAGAGCTGAAAAAAAAGGGGGGGGGGGGGGGCACATGGCAGGACATCTGTTCATTGCATCTTCCAAGGCAAACTGCATACCTTTATTATTCGAGGTGGATTCAACTAATGTATTTCTCGTTCGCTGTCGTCTACTGAACACGCTCGAGCTACCACATCACGTGGCTCAACCTGTGGTAGAATTTGCGATAACTCAGGACCTTTTATAAACACTTCGATTGTCACACAGTCCGTTTTTAAGAACACTAAACGCGCTGTGGTGCGTAATCTATTTATTAAAAATATGCCATCTGGTTATCTTCTCTGTTATCCATGTCTGCACGCCTTGCTTTTCTTCCTTGATGATTTATCAACCACCAACTCAACTTTATGCCCTTAAAATCACCGATTCGCGATCATGTACGTATTCATTTCCGTAAAGAAATGCGAGACTCTCTTATTAGACACTTTTCTTACGTACAACTAGATCTTCGAACATTACTCCGTAAGCGATTGAAGTTACAAACACACGGACACCGTGAAAGCTCAACAGAAACTAAGTACACGAGACTGATTCAAGGCTTATACTAAATCCGGAAAACAACGCGCGGATGACGACAGAGATAGTAGACGGTCAGTGCGTGGCTTTTTGCGAGCGCCGTTGTTTCGCAAAACCGCAACAGCGTTGCTTCCGTTTCCCTCAAAGTGAACGGAAATCACTACCAGAAGTTGTTCACCCTTCCTCCTCTTCCCTCGCCCTCACCCACTCTTCACAGCCGCTGGCAACAGAACTCGGCACTGAAAGTGTCCAGTCTCTTTTTGTGCTCTTTCCGCATACAGACGCGAGTCTGAATGCGACCGGCGCTAAGCACCCTCAGTATGCTCAGCACAGCTTCAATCTCACGACAGCCAATCTCGCCGGGAAGACTGCAAAAGTAAAGCCTAGACGCATTTCCCCCCGAAGTCTATGGCTCCCTTTCTATAACGCCGCCGCGGGCAGGGAATGCCTCTTTTCCAGTTTACGAGCCTTATTCTCCCATTCTGTTTCCTTCTTCTTTTTTTCTACCATCCCTCCCACTTCTTCCTCTTCCTGCGTCCCGCGCATCTCCTGTAAACGTCGTCCCTTACGGGCTGCCGGGGCGCTTTTGTAGGGTTGCGAGCCCGCTTCTCTCACCGCAAGTGTAAGAGGAAGCATCGTCAGTGAACGCCGTTGCTCACATCTGACGTCACCTGGCAGAAAAGGGGAGTAAGTGCTTGCCCGAAGCCGAGCCTTCAAAGAAAAGACCCAACGAGACGACCTCGCTGAGATTCGCGCATTTGCCCGGTACGAGTGTGAAGGACGCTTTCATGCAGTGAATTGGGCTCCTTTCGAAGGAAGAGGTTTCACCCCAGAAGGGCTGCCTGCCAAATGGAAGAGCCACGAGCCATTTCGCAGAGAGGACGACGCCGCCAAGCAATATTAGGGCCGTGCTAGGGAGAGTGATATTTGGTGCACCGCGCCGAAAAAGAACGCCTAGAAGACTTAGCATGTACGAACAAGCCAAGGTATGAAGTATATGCCTATAAAATCAAGAAAACAACAGCCGGAAATGTCCCAGTAAACAAAAAAGTTCGGGGAAGTAGAGAAGAAGCTATAGTGCAACAACGGATAGTGCAGATGGAAGCGGAGCGAGATTCAGAGCGAGAGGTCTGACAAGCAAAAGCAATAATGGGAAATGACTGCGCAAAAGAGAGAGAGAGGGGGAGAGAGCACCCACAGGTGAGCATATCCTCTTCCTAGAGAAGCTCTCGTCAAACAAAAAAAGAAGAAAGAACAGAAAGACAGTATAGGTGGAAACAGTAATGGAACACTATTGATTCCGGGCGCAGACATTTTTTTCATGATATAGGTAGGTGTCCAGGGTCCCGGTATAGCATGGTCAAAGCTAAAAAAAAAGGTGCATCTTAGAAGTAAATGCAATGGAAGTGAACGGCCGCTCTAGTGGCCTCTGAGCTAGACGACCGACGAAAGCATGCGAACTGCCTGGACCTCAAGGCGCATATCAAAGAGTGCCTCACGGCTTCTCCACGCATATTGCAACAGTAAGTTATGCCTTTCTTTGACCCATACATTTCGCTTCCGATGTCGATAGTTTCCCCCTGACGAGTTTCCGAGACAGTTCTAGAATAAAAAGAGAGAGTCAGCGCCATGCCACGGATGGTGCCATATATCTTCCCGTATAAACGAAACGGACGTGTAATATTTTGTTTTCGGTTTAGGTTTAGGTATGGGACTGCGTGCAGTAAACCATTTTTGTTTGGCTTCTGAAAGTTATAACGAAGTATACAGTAATAAAGTTTAACAGACTGTATTTTTTTGTTTTTTTTTACTGCTCGCTTGAGTTGGTGAAAAACGAAGTTCGTTTAAAAGCACAGCATGAACGAAACGGCAGCTCCGAATTTTAAAATAGAGAAGGCTTACTTGCTTGTCCGGGTTAGTAGCTATTCATTGTTACGCTTGTGTCCATCTAGTCTTTCATCTACCGCAGGGGTGCCTGCGCAAGTAGGCGTTTGGTGTGTAGCGACACCACGAACCCGAGCTAACGGGGGAGTTTCGACTCCCTTCCACGCCTAGCCGTGCGTGGCTTTGCCGTGTCCGAGGAAAAGGGGATCCTGGGGGTTGAGCCGACGCTGGGTGATTGGACCGTTAAGGCCCCCCGGCAAAGGCAACACACCCCTTTGGCCCCGGCTTCACGTAGACGGTACCCCTGAGCTGACCCACCCAGGAGAATCGGCAGTCGCCTTTTCCTATCTCTCTCTCCCTACATCTTCGTCTTTATCTCTTACTATTTATCTCTCCTGTCTTCTACTCTCTTCCGTTTACTTCCAAACTTCCTGGCGGCTAGGGTTAACCCTGTGCAAATAGCCTACCTTGGTCTAGGCGCATAGGGTTATAGTGGCGTTGTACGGCTGGCGTCTGCAGGTTTCAGCCTTTGTAAACTTGTAGCGTCCCCTCGTTGGGCTCCGTGGTGGGTGGCCGCCAACGCTGCTGAACAACAATAATGAAGACATGCATGGAGCATTCCCACTACTGTCTGATCGTACCGGCTTAAAGCCGGTACGCACCGATGATCTCACCAGAGAAGGATTGGCCACCCTGGTGCAGTATCTGGCCACCCCCTCCCGTAGGCATTCGTCAATTAACTCACGGCCCTCAGTCCCCACCAGCTGCGGAGAAACTGACCACGTTGGCGGTCAGATCTGCAAAGCAGCAGAGGGTGCTAGGAATCTCTGGATACGGACAGGCCACCATTGGAACTTGAACTTAGCAACGTTTAACGTTAGAACGTTATCTAGTGAGGGAAGTCTAGCTGTATTATTCGAGGAGCTAGAAGGCATTAAATGGGATATAATAGGGCTGAGTGAGGTTAGGAGGACAGATGAGGCCTATACTGTGCTACAGAATGGGCACGTCATTTGCTATCGGGGCTTGGCAGACAGAAGAGAATTGGGAGTAGGGTTCCTAATTCACAGAAACATAGCTGGCAACATAGAGGATTACTATAGCATTAATGAAAGGGTGGTAGGCATTGTAATTAAACTGAATAAAAGATACAAAATGAAGGTAGTACAGGCTTACGCGCCTACATCCAGCCATGATGACGCTTCAGTTGAAAGCTTCTATGAAGACGTGGAATCGGCAATGAGTAAGGTGAAAACACAGTATACTATAGTAATGGGCGACTTTAATGCAAAGGTAGGGAAGAAGCAGGCTGGAGACCAGGCAGTAGGAGATTATGGCACCGGCACTAGAAACGCCAGAGGAGAGCTACTAGTAGAATTCGCAGAACGCAATAATCTGCGTATTTTGAATACCTTCTACCGAAAACGAGAAAACCGCAAGTGGACATGGAGGAGCCCTAATGACGTAAATAAGAACGAAATAGACTTTATAATGACTGCACACCCAGGAGTCGTGCAGGATGTGGAAGTGGTTGGCAAGGTAAGATGCAGTGACCATAGAATGGTACGGGCTCGAATCCGCCTAGACTTGAAGAAGGAACGACAGAAACTGATGCGCAAGAAGCCAATCAATGAGCTAGCACTGAGAGGGAAAGTACAGGAATTCAGAGTGTCACTGCAGAATAGGTACTCTGCTCTTAGCGAGGAAACCAACCTTAGCGTAGATACAATGAATGATAATCTGACGAGTATCATCACGGAGTGTGCAGTGGAAGTTGGAGGCAGGGTAGCTAGACAGGAAACCGGCAAGCTTTCCCAAGAAACGAAGAACCTAATTAAGAAGCGTCAAATCATGAAAGTGTCAAGTACAACAGACAAAATAGAACTGGCAGAGCTTTCGAAGTTGAATTATAGACGTAAAGTATGCGATGTAAGAAGGTATAACATGGCGAGAATTGAGCACGCTCTGAAAAACGGAGGAAGCGTCAAAGCAGTGAAGAGGAAACTTGGGATAGGCAAAAGGCGGATGTATGCACTAAAGGACAAAGAAGGCAAAATAACTACCAATATGGATAGGATAGTTAAAATAGCGGAGGAGTTTCACAGAGATCTGTACAGTAGCCGAGACAACCACGACCTTAATACTATAAGAACTAGCAGTAACCCAGACGACACCCCACCGGTAATGATAGAAGAAGTCAGAAAAGCTTTGGAGAGCATGCACAGAGGCAAAGCTGCTGGTGAGGATCGGGTAACATCAGATCTGCTGAAAGATGGAGGACAGATTGTGTTAGAAAAACTAGCCACTCTATTTACGAGGTGTCTCCTGACGGGAAAAGTACCAGAGTCTTGGAAGAACGCTAACATCATCTTAATACATAAGAAAGGAGATGACAAGGACTTGAAGAATTACAGGCCGATCAGCTTGCTCTCTGTAGTATACAAGCTATTTACAAAGGTAATTGCTAGCAGAGTAAAGAAAACATTAGAATTCAATCAACCAAAGGAACAAGCAGGATTTAGAACAGGCTACTCAACAATTGACCACATTCATACTATCAATCAGGTAATACAGAAATGCTCAGAGTATAACCAACCACTATACATAGCCTTCATAGATTACGAGAAGGCGTTTGATTCAGTAGAAATATCAGCCGTCATGCAGACACTGCGGAATCAGGGCGTAGATGAAATATATATAAACATTCTGGAAGAAATCTACAGGGGATCAACTGCTACCATAGTGCTTCATAAAGAAAGCAACAGAATACCAATAAAGAAGGGTGTAAGGCAGGGGGACACAATCTCCCCAATGCTATTCACTGCGTGCTTACAGGACGTTTTCAGAAGACTAGAATGGGAACAGTTAGGGATAAGAGTTAATGGAGAGTACCTCAGTAACCTGCGCTTCGCCGATGACATTGCATTGCTGAGTAACTCAGGGGACGAATTGCAACTCATGATTACGGAGTTAGACAAGGAGAGCAGAAAGGTGGGTCTTAAAATTAATCTGCAGAAAACGAAAGTAATGTACAACAACCTCGGAAAGGAGCAGCGCTTTGCGATAGGTAATAGTGCACTTGAAGTTGTAAAAGACTATGTCTACTTAGGGCAGGTAATAACCGCAGAGCCTAACCACGAGATTGAAGTAACTAGAAGAATAAGAATGGGGTGGAGCACATTCGGCAGGCACTCTCAAATTATGACAAGTAGATTGCCACTGTCCCTCAAGAGGAAGGTATATAACAGCTGTATCTTGCCGGTACTTAGCTACGGAGCAGAAACCTGGAGACTCACAAAGAGGGTTCAACTTAAATCGAGGACGACGCAGCGAGCAATGGAAAGAAAAATGGTAGGTGTAACCTTAAGAGACAAGAAGAGAGCAGAGTGGATTAGGGGACAAACGGGAGTTAAGGATATCATAGCTGCAATAAAGAAGAGGAAATGGACATGGGCCGGGCATGTAGCACGTAGACAGGATAACCGCTGGTCATTAAGGGTCACCAACTGGATACCCAGAGAAGGGAAGCGGGGTAGGGGGAGACAGAAGGTTAGGTGGGCAGATAAGATTAAGAAGTTTGCGGGTATAAATTGGCAACAGCAAGCACAGGACTGGGTTAACTGGCGGAACATGGGAGAGGCCTTTGTCCTGCAGTGGACGTAGACAGGCTGATGATGATGATGAGTCGTCTTTCATCTCAAGTGTTCGTCTTTTAAGCAGGGCAAAATAACGTAACAATGGAGAAAGGTGACAGATATACATAACGCATGTGCATTTAAAACTTTTGAAGCCAAAACCACACTAATAACAAAGTTGATATAGGTTGTTTCTAGGAGCTGGTTGTTAGATTGAGTTTAACAAAATACCAAGTCACACACACAAAAAAACAGGCCGAATGAGAGTTCAATGCTCTCGAACTTACAAATAACAGGTGTTTATTTGGCAGTACTAAGAGGCTAACATCTACACTCGCACATTTGGCACACTAAATGAACTGGAATCAAAAAATAAAACGGCGCCCAGACGAATTGAAATCAAACAAAATGGCGCCAGTTGTCACACAGGTCCCGTTAATTAGGGAAGCGACCGCCGGGCTAATTCCAAGGGCCGAAGTATCGGCCCCCCGAACCGCACCACGAAAGCGTGGACAATTTAGAAGTGGTCCTTTTTGGCGCGCCAGCGGACGCCGGCTGTGGCCCAAAGAACAAGTCAGAGCCGAGAGTTGATAAACCAACAAAATTATATTCTCAATAATGGCAGATCAGAAAAACAGTACACAAGTATGCTCACTCCACAATAGCTGAGAACAATATGTCACCAATCAACCAACGTACTACACAGTACAATTAGCCACACTCAAAACAACGGACGCAGACAACAATACACACTACAATGCAGTCGCATGCATTGAACAACCAAGATGCTTAAAGACTAAAGAGATAGAAAACCTATTCAGTCCAAAGTCCTTGGAACAAAAGTCCGAATGATACTCTTCCGAGAATCACTCACTCAAAGTCCAGCGTTGTTGTCGTTCCGCTGCCCCCTGAAGTTTCTCTTCCAGGAAACCTCGCATCTTCCATTGGCCACTCTCCAAGCTTCAAACTTCTTCGCCGAAAACACGTCGGCTTCACACACGCCGCTGTTATCACGAGTCTTCGCTCGATAGCGGTAAACTCACGCTCTTTCCTGTAGCTCGAGCCTTCACCCCTCAGGTGGAAACCCTCTTCTTCTCCTGCTTTGTCACTACGGACAAAACCTTCGCCGAATACACGGCGGAATCCCTACGCGCTCTGGCGCTAACTTCAGTCTTCTCCTGATCTCTCATCTCCGCTGCTCGGTTAAATACCTTCCGCGCGACATTCCAGAAAGTTCTCGTCATTTCGTCGGCGCGATGCGCAGCGGAGGCTGGGGAGAGGCGCGAGACTGTACGACGGCAGTCCCCGACCGATGACTCAACCCGGCATAACCGCCCCTTTCCTTCTAGAAATTTCCAGTGCTTGCTCGGCCGCCGATATGGGGTGAGGAGGTTCGTCGGTGAAGCCACGCTTCCGAGGGGAGAACGTCGTGCGCCCCGGGGAGCCTTGGATGCTTGTTTTCTCTTTTCTTTTTTTCTTTTTTTTTCGTTGACCTCACCGCGTCTCTTCCGCGCGTTATCGCAAGAAGTTGGCGGCGCACCCATTTTTAGCGCTCGTTCTGTGACACTGCCCCCCACTTTAAGAATATTATCTCATAATATTCAAAACCACACAAACGAGCGCGAACAGTCACCACACACTCTCACAGACTGTAACACCATCCGTTGCTCATAACACGTCACATTCACAATAGTTCACTCAATGCAATTGTACATTGTAATTCAATTACACAACGCATGAAATATAACCACCGGCACATCAGTACAACACTCCACCACACATTCCAAACAATACAAACGTACAAAGTTCTGTCTTTACAACAATTATACAACACCATACATCACATCACAGCACAGACACTTCGACACTTGGGACACAGGATAACACAACATTAACACAACATATGGCACTCAGCCATATGGGACAGATTTCGGACAGGAAAGCCAGCTGATGGTGAGACGGCTACGCAGTATGCCGCCCGACTTTGCCATTATTTCGACAGATGGATTGAACTTTCAGGGACAGCGCAGGAGTACGATGAGCTTAGAGAGCTCCTAATTAGAGAACAATTTCTTACTAGTTGCCACCCAAGCCTGTCGCTGTACTTGAAAGAGAGGAAGGCTGAGTCACTTGAAGGAATGCCTGAATTGGCTGATCAATTCTTGGAAGCGCAAGGTGGAACTAATTTGGCCAAGATCAAGAAGGATTGTCCCGATGATTCGAAGAAATTGGCTCCCGTAGAAAAGAAGCGTGCACCAGAGAGCATTCCGCGATGTTTTCTGTGCAACCGAGTGGGTCATCGCGCGAAAAACTGTCGAACGATCTTTACGAGCCCTACGGCAGTAAAATGTTTCAAGTGTGGTCAGACTGGGCACAAAGCAGACGCATGTCGTAACGGAGTGAGTCAAACTCACCAGGTATCCTTTGTGCTAGCAGCACCGAAATCCGATGATAATGCCGTCACCGACGGATTTGTAGAGTTGAAAAATGGGGAGAAAATTCCTATTGTGGGTGCTGTAATGTCAAAACAGCCAACCGGTGTTGCGAAAGGAATGCCAACGCTGCCTGGAAAAGTTGCGGGCAAAAAGATTATGGTGTTAAGAGATACCGGCAGCTCCACTGTTATCGTGCGGAGAAACTTGGTACGGGAAGGTGAGTTAACAGGCAAAACGAAACCGGTTTGCCTAATTGACCGTACCGTTCGGATGCTTCCCGAAGCAGAAATTGAGGTGGAAACTTCGTACTTCAGCGGGAAGGTTACCGCTCTATGTATGACGACCCCCCTTTACGACCTTGTCATCGGAAACATCGCCGGGGCGCGAGGACCGAATGATCCCGAACGTTTGAGAGAAGACCCTAAGATAGAGCCCTCGCCAACCCAGCGACCGCGAGATACAGTGGAGGAGCAGCCCGTGACGGATCTCCTTAGAGCCCAAGGTGAAGCCGCGGCGCAAGAGACAGCGAAGGAGAAGACGATCGTGTCGAATAAGTTCACTTGCTGGGCAGCTGGACGTACGTCGGCACGACCCCAACCGACCGACAGTGTAATGGTGACGGAGTTGGCCAGCCAAGCCCAATGCCATGACATGAACGAGCTGGTAAATAAACAGATAGGACCCGTTGAACGTTATGACCCGTTAACGGTGTCGGAAGTGACAACGATGGCTGAGACGCCGCCTAAGATATCGTCGTTGGAAAGGGCTCGCCGAAAAAGAACGTGGAAACACAAGAAGAGATCGAGCGAGCACCGCAAGAAAGGGCGCAAGCGCCGCTCGGAATGCACCGGATAGGTGTCGAGGTCAAATCAGAATGAGTTTGGCAGTGCTGAGTGCCATGTGTTGTGTTAATGTTGTGTTATCCTGTGTCACAAGTGTCGAAGTGTTTGTGCGGTGATGTATAGTGTTGTATAATTGTTGTAAAGACAGAACCTTGTACGTTTGTATTGTTTCGAATGTGTGATGAAGCGTTGTACTCATGTACCTGCGGTTATAATTCATGTGTGTGAGATTGAATTGTAATGTCCAATCGTATTGAGTGATATATTGTGAATGTGACGTGTCATGAGCGACGGACTATGTTCCAGTCTTTGAGAGTGTGGGGACTGTTCGCGCTCGTTTGTGTGGTTTTGAATATCATGAATATTCTTAAAGTGAGGGGCAGTGTCACGGAACGAGTGCTCAAAAGGGGCGCACCGCCAAATTCTCGCGACGAACCGCCGGAGTGACGCTGCGAGGTCAACGAAAAGGAAAGAAAAAGAAAACAAACATCTAAAGGCTCCCCGGGCGCGCGAGCCTCTCCTCTCGGAAGCGTGGCTTCGCCGACGAACCTCCTCACCCCACAACGGCGGCCGAGCAAGCACTGGATTTTTCTAGAAGGAAAGGGGCGTGGTCATACCGAGTTGAGTCATCCGCCGCGGAGGGCATCCCAACCGTCTCGCCCTCTCCCAAGCCTTCGCTGCGTATCGCGCCGACGAAATGACGAGAACCTTCTGGAATCTCGCGCGGAAGGTATTTAATCGAGCAGCCGAGACGACAGAGCAGGAGAAGACGGAAGCTAGCGCCAGAGCGCGTAGGGATTCCGCCGTGTAGTCGGCGAAGGTTTTGTCTGTAGAGGCAAAGCAGGAGAAGAATATGATTTCCACCTGAGGGGTGACGACTCGAGCTACCGGCAAGAGTGTGTGTTTGGCCACTCTCCAATTGGCCACTCTCCAAACTTCAAACTTCTTCGCCGGAAACACGTCGGCTTCACACACGCAGCTGTTGCCACGCGTCTTCGCTCGATAGCGGTAAACTCACGCTCTTGCCTGTAGCTCGAGCCTTCACCCCTCAGGTGGAAATCCTCTTCTTCTTCTCCTGCTTTGTCGCTACGGGCAAAACCTTCGCCGACTACACGGCGGAATCCCTACGCGCTCTGGCGCTAACTTCCGTCTTCTCCTGATCTCTCATCTTCGCTGCTCGGTTGAATACCTTCCGCGCGACATTCCAGAAAGTTCTCGTCATTTCGTCGGCGCGATGCGCAGCGGAGGCTGGGGAGAGGCGCGAGACTGTACGACGGCAGTCCTCGACTGATGACTCAACCCGGCATAACCGCCGCTTTCCTTCTAGAAATTTCCAGTGCTTGATCGGCCGCCGATGTGGGGTGAGGAGGTTCGTCCGCGAAGCCACGCTTCCGAGGGGAGAACGTCGCGCGCCCCGGGGAGCCTTGGATGCTTGTTTTCTCTTTTCTTTTTTTTCGTTGACCTCACCGCGTCTCTCCCGCGCGTTATCGCAAGAAGTTGGCGGCGCGCCCATTTTTAGCGCTCGTTCTGTGACACCAGTAGGAATTGAAGTCGGATGAATATCGTGAGGCTTTGAGAAGCTTCGCTACTAAAATCGCTCTCTCGTGTTTGAACTCGAAGTGGTTTAGAGGCACTTTAAGTGAAGCCACCTGTTAGTTGGGAGGCGGCCACGCCGCTCCAGCAGTAAACGTGACAGTCGGACCATGCCAACAGAAAAGAACAGCCCGTTTTATTCACACTCGTGAATATATATAGGAAAGTAAGGGGGAGAGGGAAGGGGGATAAGATTGTGCACATGCGCACTTGAGAGCTTGGGTCGCGTCGTTCAATGGGTTACAGCATTTCTTCTCCCTTAGTAGCCAAAACGCACGACCGGTTTCTTGGCTCGTGTGGAGCGACGTAGTACGTATGGTTGCGATTCTGGGGTACTCTGAGAGGTAGCCGGCGCCGTTGTTTCTAGTCGTACCGGCCCTGGGGGAACCGGTGTAGATGGCCTCGACATGTCGTCGGCTGCTGGCGTTTCATCTGGGCTCCGCTTGCGAACTTGATCCACGTGGCGGCGGACAAGGCCATCCACAGTCTTTACCTCCAGGAGGCGAGTGCCACGCGTAGCCTCCACTGTGCCTGGGAACCACTTGTCTCCGGCGCCGTAATTTCGCACGTACACGTAGTCTCCCGGTGCGAAATTCCAGCCTGGGTCACTCGCAGCTTTGGCAGGATAGACTCTGGAAGGAAAAGACATCTCCATTCTTGTGCGCCGACGGTATCCTAATAGCCTCTCTGAGGGAGAAGGACCCTCCTGGTGTGGTGCGTTCCGATAATTGCACAATACACGTGCCAGTGAGGTGAGGAGGCAAGTGCCGCCTATCTTCTTCAAGCCATCTTTGATAGTGCGCACGGCTCGCTCTGCTAGTCCATTACTCTGGGGGTGATAGGGAGGTGTTCGAATATGCGCAATGCCATTGCGCTCCATGAACTGCTCGAACTCTCGTGCCGTGAATGGCGTCCCGTTGTCAGAAACCACCGTGCGCGGTATACCAAAACGGCTAAATATCGTTCTGAGGGCCTCGACTGTGCTATGCGAGTTGGCCTGCGACACGGGAAGCGCCTCAATCCACTTGGTGTGCGCGTCGACAACGATGAGTAACATTTCCCTTTTACTGGTCCCGCATAGTCCACATGTAACCGCGACCACCTTTCGTGCGTCTCGGGCCAATTTACTGGTTCTTTTGCCTGAGCCATCGGCAACGCTTGCACACAGTTTTGGCATGTCGCCGCAACGCGCTCGATGTCTTGCTCTACGCCGGGCCACCAAAATAACGATCTGGCCTTCGCCTTCATGGTGGAAATTCCTTGGTGGGCTTCATGCAGTAGCCTTAGCAACTTCCCGCGTGCTGCTGTCGGCACTACAAAGCGATGGCCCCAGTAAAGAAGTTCTTCACTAACAGACAGCTCATGCCGCCTTTTGTAAAATCGGCGATTTCTGTAGTTTCCGTGTCGAGTTTTTTCGGCCAACCTTCCCGGGTATACTTGCGTACCTGGAAAAGTACCTCATCCGCGACGGCGAGTGCCTGGAGTTCCTTCCATGGCAGGGCCGGCTGATCCCACTGGTCCAGGGTCAGAACTTGAGCTTCGTCCTCCTGGTCCACTTCTTCCTGCAACGGTTGGGGTAGACGGCTAAGAGCATCAGCATTGCACATGAGTTTACCCGGTCGATGTTGCAACCGATAACGGTAGGCACCAAGTATGATGGCCCAACGCTGAATGCGCGCAGCGGCCATAGCCGGCGTCTGACGATCCGCTCTTAGGAGACCCAACAGTGGTTGATGGTCGGTTAGAAGCGTGAACTGTCTGCCCAGCAGATAATCTCGGAATCGCGTGACGCCATAAACCAGAGCCAACGCCTCACGTTCAATCTGTGCATAATTCTTTTCTGCGGCAGTAAGCGTCCTGGATCGAAATCCAAGGGGCTGATACTGTCCTTCAATACGGTGGAATAGTGCCGCTCCCACACCGTAGGGTGACGCGTCGCACTCCAGAAATAGCTCTCGTGCGGGATCGAAGTGAGTTAACACAGGCGCGGAACACAAAACGGCTTTTGCTTTTCGGAAGGCATCGTTTTCGCGCTCATCCCAAGACCATTTCGATTTCTTTTCCAGAAGAAGGTATAGGGGACTCAGGAGCGTGGACAGATTAGGCAAGAATTTATTGTAGAAGGTTAGCATGCCCAAAAAAGACCGCAATTCCGTGACATTGTGAGGAGTCGGTGCCAGCTTAATTGCTTCGATGTTCTTGTCTGACGGGTGCAACCCTGCCGCGTCAATTCTGTGTCCTAGATACGTAACTGACTCCTCACCTATTCGGCACTTGTCCGCGCGGAGCTTCACGCCGTACTCCCTGAACCGCTACAAGACTGCTTGCAGGTTCGCAGTTGGCTTATCGTTCGCATCTGCTATCAGGACGTCGTCTAAGTACGCTTGAACCCCTGGGAGGCCTTGCAGCACCTGCTCAATTGTTCGTTGAAAAAATCGCAGGGGCCGAGGCTATCCCAAACGGTAGCCTGTTATAACAAAAGAGGCCCTTGTGAGTGTTTATAACCGCTAACTTGCGCGAATCTTCGTCTAGAAGAATTTGGTTGTAGGCATCACGTAGATCCAAGATACTGAACTGCTGCCCTCCACGAAGCGTAGCGAAAATGTCGTCCACTACGGGTAGAGGATAACTTTCCATTTCACATACTGGGTTTAGAGTAACTTTGAAATCGCCACAGATGCGGACTGTTCCGTCACGTTTCAGCACTGGCACCACCGGGGTTGCCCATTCTGAATAGGAAACTGGCGTAATAATGCCTTCGGCCACGAGTCGATCTAGCTCGGCGGACACTTTGTCTAGCAAAGAAAATGGAATTTTTCTTGCCTTACAGAACCTTGGGGTTGCTCCGTCCTTTATATGAAGCCGTGCTGGTGGTCCCTTGATGGCTCCCAGGCCCTCCGCAAAAATGTCTGCGTACTGTTCCAGCACGGGTGCCGCTGTCCGACTCTCCAGCTTCCCGTCCGATGAGAGTGACGCGATGTGAAGAAGCGGTGCCCCTTGTGTCTCGAGCATCTGTAACAGGTCACGGCCGCAAAGGCTAGGACCTTCGCAGTCTAACACAACGAGATCGCAGTCAACTGTTGCAGACTTGTAGGAAGCTTGCATTTTGACAATGCCCCGCACTGGTATCTTCCCAAGATAGCATGACAGAGTTAATGCAGCTTTACAAAGCGGTGGCCACTTATGACGATAGGCTTCGTATATCGCTTTTGGCACTACGCAGACAGGTGAACCTGTGTCGATTATCATATTCAGTGGCACTCCGTTCCATGTAACCTGCTTGTGTAGGGGCGGAACCAGGCTTCCATTACCCTTCACTGACCATATTTGTAGTGCGTTACAATCGTTATCTTCACTTTCCGCTGAACACTCTGTTATCGCGAAGGTTCTGTTGGTGGTGGCTGTCCGGGAGCATACTCGCGCCAAGTGACCTTGTCGCCCACATTTGTAGCACCTGCGCCGTCGTAATGAGCATTCCCTGGCTTGATGTCCCTGTTTGCCACAGCAGCTGCAGTGCTGCGATAAGCTGCTCCGTTCGCTCCTGCTGATTTCGGGTTGCCTGCTACGCTGCACGTTGAACACCCCAACGGCGTCACCTTGCCCGGTCATCTGTTGCGACCCTAACTCCGCGCTTTCGGCTGCTAGAGCTAGTGCTTCCGCTTCTGCCAGCGTCAAGTCCTTTTTGGCTAATAGTTGTTTCTGCAGGTTTTTCGAGCGCACTCCACAAACGATGCGGTCCCTCAGCATTCGCTCCAACATTGAAGAGAAGTTGCAGTTATGCGCTAGCTTGCGAATCTCGACGATAAACGCCTGCACAGACTCCCCTTCTTGTTGGTTTCGGTGAAAGAACTTGAAGCTTTCTGATATCTCGTTAGGGGACGGATCATAGTGCTCGTTCAAGGTTGAAACAACTTCTTCGTAACTCAGCGAGCTTGGTTTTCGCGGTGCGATTCTGCCGCAAAGGATTTCAACGGTCCTCGATCCTAACGCAGCCACCAACAAGGCCCTTTTCTTCGCGTCGTCCGTAACTTCGTTCGCTTCGAAGTAGGCGTCAATCTTAACGAGATACGCTTGCCACTTATCTGTCTCCTCTGCAAAATCCGGAGGCTTGAGGGCCATGGCTGCGGGCGGGCTGATGGGCGTCTTCGTCTTGGTCTCGCCGCTGGCGCCCGGCTTACACGTATCGGTGGGTATTCTCGTCGCCACTGTTAGTTGGGAGGCGGCCACGCCGCTCCAGCAGTAAACGTGACAGTCGGACCATGCCAACAGAAAAGAACAGCCCGTTTCATTCACACTCGTGAATATATATAGGAAAGTAAGGAGGAGAGGGAAGGGGGATAAGATTGTGCACATGCGCACTTGAGAGCTTGGGTCGCGTCGTTCAATGGGTTACAGCACCACCCAACCTTTACCACACCAACGAGCTTTCGAAGGAAGCGTTGGCCAGCTCCAAGCTCCACGGTCAGCAAATGCTGGTAGCGAGTAAGGACGCCTCACGGCAGACAAATACATCACCAAAGAACATCATGCCGCCTACCTCACAGTAGTGGGTAATTTACTCTCAATACCGTCGCTTCTTTCACAGGCATTCACACGGCGAGAGTATATACGGCTTCGGATACTTCATACGGGAACACTCCTTACTCCTTTCTTGCTGAACCGCTTCCACGGAAGTGACACACCATCAGCCGTGACAGGTTTCTGCTCCACGTGCAACTGCCGGGCTGACCTCAACCACTTGTGTTGGGACTTCCTTGTCTACATCCTAACCAGGATTCGTGCCCTGACCACCATAAAACGAGAACCCTGGCCTTCTTTCCTCCGGACATGGGCCTGCCCGGATCCCTCCACAGCCCCGGATTGCCCCATCGAGTTCTGGCGAGCACTCATCTTGTTCCTGCAGGACCCGGCTGCACCACCGGTCGGTGATTCGCTCCGCGACAGCCACAAGATTCATTCAAGCCATTCAAGCAGCCCCTACATAGCTGTTTCCATGAAATCCGTTACTAAAACGGAGGCAGATATCACCCCCTTTTTTGCTATTGTGCCCAGTCCGTGTCAACCACAGCACCCTCGACGCAAACGAAGTGCAATAAACGTACTTTCATTCATTCTATATAAGCTACTATGGAGTTGTGGCCGTGATTGACACTTAAGGGTGAACACGAAAAGGCTATGTTGTTCACGTACCCTCTACGAGTTGAAAAGTGTAGCGTACGTAGAAGGAGCTATGACGTGTTGTTCCCTCTCAATGTCATTTTTTCCCGTTTTGACCCGTGGAGCTTTATAAACCTTTGCGTGACATAATAAAAAAATGGGCCGGTCATAATTTAACCACCTACAATTAAACTCATAAGACATTTATTCTCACTAAAACGTTTAGGTGCAACTGCTTCTCACCAAAATTACAATGAAAAGAGCTGAATGCCTGCGTATGTTTCATATAAACACAACGTGCACTGATTTTTTTTTCTCCGATCGGCAGTATAATCGATGCCGCCCGCCCGAAACACAGACGACTGCGAGCAGCAGGAATGTAGTTACACAAACATTCGCGACGTCGTGCCAACTCAGTTGCGTCTCCAAGAAAATGACAGCACCGGTGAAGATGATCGGGAGAAACAGTGTCACCTTCGCAATATCGGTGCGCTATTGTTGCGAAACGAGAGGCGGTGAACGTTAAACGATCCCGGCCGACGTGACTCACACAGTGTTTTACAAGAGCGCCCACTAATTTATCACGACGACGACGAAGAGCCTTCTCTCTCCCTCGGGCGATTCCATGGCGGTATGCCATCCCCCTCGCCCTCTTCGTTGCCGCAGAAGTTGATGCGGCGGAGCCAGCGATGCGCTGCAATCGAGTGCCCGGGAACATCTAACGTGACAGTCGTTGTCGCTCGCGGCTGCAGTCAACCGGGCAGGCAGTCAGGCAGGCAGCCATGCGACGGCGCCACGCGAATCTGGTCCCGGGGTTTGGATGTTCGCGGACCATTCATTGGCGTAGATAAACGGCGACCTCGCGGCCCTCCACCACACTGCAGTACCGGCGCCAGCAGGCAGAGCACGCGCGAGTCGGATCGCATTACTCTGGTGCCACCATCTCCGCCGTGCCACTCTCGCAACCTTCCTACTTCTATAGACCGTCTGCCTCCCCTCAGTGTTCCTTCCCTCGCCCTGCACCTCCCTCGAACTCGAGCCCGGGGCGAAGAAAGAACGCCTGGCAGAGGGACATGGCACGCTCGACAACGCCGCCCTTCTCCCTCCTCTTACATGGCCCGCCAGCGACGCGAGCTCTTCGCAACCGAGCAGGCGTGCTCACTCAGTCGTCGACGACGATCCGAGCGTGGGAGAGAGGGACAGGAGGAGGGGACTGGGGCGAGCCTAGTGTCGCAGAAGGGATTCAGCGGGAACGCTGTTGCGATGCATTGAAGCAGTTGCTCGCATAGAAAGTTGGATTTCCCGGCGGTTCGTTCTTGCCTACTTGTGTTTCTCGGCGAATTCCTCTTTGTAGTGCACCCCCACACCATTTGGGAAGCCCATTTCTACGCTTCCGCAGTATTTGACGGAGTTTCGTTGCCTTAAGTGCGGCGGCCAACGTCAGTTTGAGTGGTGTAGCGGCGGGACTTTCATGGCGGAGCTGTTGCGACGCTGTTGATTGCGCTTGACTGTTGTGGAACACCGCTGCCTGCCCTACTCTGCCAATAGACTGGCAAGCATTCATTGCTGATCTAGCTGAAATGGTATACGGGGAATTTAGCACAGCGCTTGTGCTTGCTCACTATCATGTACATTTGTGCGTAGTTCTTACGCGAATTGGTTAAACTATAAGTGCACTGTTGAGGATGTGCTGACGGATGGACACACACCAGATCATACGTGGAACAGAAGCTTTAAGTAACATTCGATCTTTGACGATCCTGGTAAATAAGACGAGAGTGTTGGAAGAGTATGAAAGACATTCAATCAAGCAGAGGCATGATTACTTCGAGCAAATGAGTTCTCGTTCTGATTGCTAGTATTTGCAGTCGCGGGCCTGTACCTGTTCATCGTATACTGCTGTAATTAAAAGTGGCATGTGCGACGAATGGCTTTCAGCTAGTCTCTAGCACTATCATTAGATTACCTGTATTAGCTCACTCACTCACTAACTCACTCACTCTCTCACTCACTCACTCACTGACGCACGTACCAAGGCGATGAAATGTAGCTGCTATAAACAGCCTTTTGTTAAGGGCTGCTTTGGCTTCACTGTCAGCCTGGTCGAAAACCCATAGCTCTGCGGCAAACAACGCCGCGGGTGTCGCACTGACTTTCCCAATACCTCATATCGAAAGCTGGGCATGTTAACTGCCATCACACTGCGAGACAACCTAATAAAAACATTCTCGAAACGAAAAAAAAACAACGCTAGAAGACAGGTACCAAATGTCGTGAACAGTGCCCGGTTATCGTTATATGGGACGCGAACCTGGAACAGCCACGCAGTTCCCTCGCAGCGTCGGGTCAGGGCGTCTTTTCTCTTGAGGCGGGGGTAGGCGCCGAATCGTTGATATTAAAAAAGAGCACCACTATAGCCTAGGGATAGTGGCGCGCGCCATATATCTCAGTCCGGGAGATAGATGTCGTCCAGTGAGGACAGCGGCGCTCTGCCCCGGTGAGAGCAAGGTATAGTATGGCTATAGAAGGAAAGCGCGCGGCGTTCAGGCAAGTGCGGAGAGCACGAGGGTTTGGGGTGGCTGACGGGCGTGCTTGCAGGGGGAGCTGCAGTAGCCGGGGTCCACAGCCGGACGCGTCCATACCTCAGTTTATCACCGGCCTCGAGATGAACCGAGACCGGATGCCCACAGGGCAGGCAGGCATGACTTCTTCTTTTTCTTCTTCTTCTGCCGATCTCACAACCCCACACTCTCGGAACGCCCAGCATTCTCTCGACGGAATGAATCCTCGCGCTCAGCTTCTTGCGGACAGTCGATTATGGCGCGAGCTACCGAAGCTGCCTTGCCTTGCTGGCCCTGGCTGCTACTCGCGGGGCAGATGCGCCTCGGGCCGGAAGCAGATGACGGAAGAAAGCTCGCCCATGCAGCTCGTCCGGCAAACGACGACGCCACCACCGACTAAGAAATCCTGTCCCGCATTCTGCAGACCCTTAGCCCGTCCCTATTCCAACTGCTGCATTGGGAGAAAGGAGGGTCCACAGGAGAGAACGGAATGGGGAGGAGTAAGCTGCTTCACCGAAGAGCTTAAGCGTAATGCTTCGAGCCAAGTCTCCTAGTCTTCGTGTACATAATATTCTTAGACCCGAAGGCCGAGATTCTCGCGAGAGACTGAACTCGTTGTCCCGTATGTTCTCACGATCTTGCCGCTAACGCGTTGTAAAAGTGCCGCGGCCAAGTTTAACGTTGAAGACGTGTTATGAGGCAGTAAAAAAGGGAAAAGGCAAGAAAGAGAGGGAGAAGACGAAAAAAAAATATTTAGGAGAGAATAGCAAGGATATTAACTGGATATCACAGGCAGCCACTGTGCCTCAGAAGTTTTTGCCTCTATTGAGGTTGTAAAATTGTATTGAGGTTGAGCAACTATTGAGGTTGTAAAATTTAGAGCTGAATGAGTTGGGACGTATTCATATTATAACTTTCTTTAGTGCGCACAAAACACAATACCAGAAAGATACAGACGAGCGCTAACTCTCAACTAAATTATTTTGGAAAAGGACAAGGCATATAAGTACTTGGGAACCAGCTTGGCTCATGCGCAAGTCATGTGACACGCTAACATAAAGAAAGAGGACTAAGCATAATCTAGAGAACTGTACTCCCTATCTGTTAGAACCACCGAACGTTGACTGATGCATTTATTTGTACGCCTATATATATGAAAGGTTTCCGTAAGTTCACGTGTTAGTCTGTCTTTGTGTGCGAACAAAATATCTGTATCATGAAACACAGGATCTCAATGGCAAGATTTGTAATACATCAATAAACGTCTAAAAGAGCCTGTAAACTCACATAGGTAAAGAAACATTTCAGACTTGTCTATGTTTGTAAATCTTGCCATTGTGATTTCATCTTTCGTAAGATAGATATTTTGTTTGCACGTAAAGCTAAATTAACACGTAAACTTACGGAATCCTTCCAATGAAAGAGGTTTAGAAATGAATGCATAAGTAAATATTCAGTGGCTCTACAGATAGGAAGTACAGTTTTTTTATTATGCTTAGCTTTATTTTTTATGTTCGCGTGTCACATGACTTGCGAATGCGCTACGCTGGTTCCCAGGTACTTATATGCCTTGTTTTTTCCAAATAAATTAGTTGTGAGTTAGCGTTATTCTGTCTCTTTGTTGTATTGTGTTTTGTGCGCGCTAAAGAAAGCTATAACTACTGAGTTTCTTTTTTTGAGAAACAGACCAATATTAATCAAATTAGCCTCAATCGCTGCAAGTGAGTTCACAGTTTACCTGTGTCTTCGGCTTTACGATGAATAAGTGAGGAAGAAAAGAAACGGGTGCCTGACATGAGTTGTTTCAAATGGTGAAGAAGAGAAGTGGCAAAGTAAAAAAAAAACAACAACGAAAGTTAAACGTGACAGGAGTCAGAAAAGTGTCAGCAATGATGGTTCTGATTGACTTGCCATTGTCTCTATGAGACAAGTGTGAGAGCACTCTTGTCAACAAAAAAAGTAGCTTCTTAAGAAGATAAAGAGATCAGTTGCTTGGCATAATAACATTACACAATCCGGGCTTAATGAAACGACAATAAAACGAAAATGAACAGAAAATGGAAAAAGCATAGCAATACACTTGTTTTATGTCAAGCACATCCAACATTGTCGCGCAGTTTCGTACCGAAAGCTGCATTACAAATAGAGAGCTCCTTTTCTCTACAGACAGCACCACCGCCTCAATCTCCTTGACCCATCAAGTACGGTGTCGCGAAACCGCAAAGGCTTCAATTTTTTCTACCCAAGGCAAGAATTAATGATAAAAAATAGACAAATAGAGGCGTATAACCGGCGCATTTCAAGATTTTTCTGCGCGCTATCGGTAGACGAGGCGTGAGGTGCTCCGTAATGTGCACACGTCGATGAGCGTTCGCGTTTTGAAACGCCGCCTTTTCTGGCCCCGGTGAATCGGTTTCCGGCGGCGTCGCTCTTTCAGACAACACGCACTACGCTTTGTGCGAGAAGAGCTTCCCATTGTGCCAACCATTCACCGAATGCACGCGATAAAAAAAAGAGAGAGGGAAAGAGAGACAGACATGTCTCGGTTGTACATTCAACTGGGAACGAATTCTGCCAGACAGACGTTCTGGGCACTTCATTCGAATAGCTGTACGTTATGTTTTGCCCACTCTTTCGGCTCCAACTACGCATGTCAGTTTATGAACATAAATTGAGCTGCCCCCTCGCCCTCCACCCTCGGGGGAGGAGAAATAACTACAAGGACTCGCGCACAATAATGCCCGCGACATTTATAAATGAAACGAATAGGGACACGCGAGGAGGCTGAGGAGGAGCCGAGGAAAAGCGCCCCCGTCGTCGTCATATTTGCCCCAATTTTACTTCTTCTTCGTTTAACTTCCTTTACTTTCAAACTCTCCTGGCTCTCTTGGACCCGGGGTTCGCGCTTTGCCTGAATCAACGTCTCCCAGCCCCGCCATTTCGGCAATGTTTGGAATTTTCATTGTGATTCACGGACGTCCTCTTTCTTGGGGGAATGACTCTCCACCACTGTAGATTAAAAAAAAATAACAAAATGCCCCGGACAAACTGGCTGCCAAGGATCCTGGTCGTTCTTTGCCAGTTTCTGACATGTAGTACTTTATGTCTTTTATCTCTTAGCTTACGCTGTCGATAGCACTCTTTCGGGGGCACGCATGATTTGTAGGCTTGTCTAGAGAGAAAAACGACGCTCACGAAGAGATCGTTAATGGATTTTTCATAGCTTAAACACGCGATTTTTCTATTCCTCTCCCGAGATTTGAAACCACTGTATACGTCTTTCCAATCATTCGCAGAACGTTAGCCTTGTAAACATAATTTATGCACTGCTTACTTTTCACTTGAAAAATGCTTTACCGTTGCATTTTTTGCGCCATTTGCGTATATCAGTGACAGATTCTTGCTCATCTAGAGCTCATCCGATGTGCAAAATGGTTATATTTGCGAGCGCTAGCAATACAGGCACCGCTTTCGTTGATGCGCATAATGTGCATCCTTTTACGCTGGCTACTACGAAGCTAAATTTTGCACTGATTATACTTAAAATACGGGAAGCCGGACAGAAGGCGGCGCTTCAGCCTACCCCTACGAGTACGGTGTCATCCCCACAAATTTAGCCTCGTGGATCAACACCAATAGTTAAACGCTAGTGCTGATTCTCCAGTGCAAGGTAGCAAACCGGAAAGTTTCTTCTCCCTAACCTACCTGCCTTTCCATTAACCTTTCTCTCTCTCTCTCCCTCTCTCTCTATCACTTATCTATGTCAGAAACGAATCGCCCTTATGAGTTTGAGAATTAAGTATGCAGGCTTTGAGTTAATTGGATACGCACGATACTCTTGAAAAACTGCTACGCGTAGCAGTGGGATTAACGTACGGTGTGCGCGCTGTGGCAACAATTGCAAGTCACTGTTTACGCGATACTATCAGTATCCTCTTATAAAACTGCCTGTTGTCTACGGCACTCTACTTTTCAGAATGCGGAGTGATCAATGCATAAACGGTTAAAAACAATGATATGGTTGTAAAATGACTCAACGGCCTGTGTCATGCCGACATGACATGTGCACAAGTAAAAGCAAGCCTTAAAGCTGAAGGACGCTCAGAACTCATTCCAATCGCACTCGTTCAAGCTTGAATCACCTCTCCCCACTCTTCTATTGCCTTCTTTGGAGGTAGAGCAAAAAGGGGAGAGGGGCAGTTGCTACTTTTTATTCGACAATACCTGTTTCGAGACATAATGAGGCAAACAACTAATTCAATGATGCACCCCATCAAGTTCAAAAAATAATTTGCTTTCGTTCATCTCTTTTTCAGTTATTTATTATTAAACAAACAATATTTAATTTACTGGCAATAGTACGGCTGCATAATGCCTACTCGGAACATGAATTGCCGTTCACGTTGAAGAAGATCGCACCGGCAGCTTTTTCCTCAAGCAAACTCATCGTGAGGCAGAGCACGCTTTACAGTAACAGATAAATTTTTTTTTTCTATCACGTGGAGTTGTTACAAGGAAACGAAAATAGTGAGTAGATCCATATAAATTGAGAGTTGAAACTTGAAACGCTTACCGTATGCAAGAGAGAGGGAGTTATGGGGAGCGCTGGCTGCATGAATGAATTGAAAGTGAGCTAGGTGCTGTAGTCTATCTCATAAGACTGCGAATTTCCAAAATAGTAGCAATTATCTCCGCTTCTTCACTATAGCTTTCTTATCTACTGCGATGGTGCCTATTTGAACACTGTGGCATTATCGGCATTGTTTTAAAATCAGGCCACGTGATCAGGAAGAACGAGGAGCCTCCTGAAGGCGAAAGGAAAGACGTTTATGCGATTGAGCCCGGAGAGGTCCTCGGCGAGGCGAAGTTTGAACCTAGGTCGTCAGGCTCCAAGCACAATCATCATAACCACTTGGCTACAAACTGCGCTTGCACAAGGGAAATATAGGGGGAGCATATAAGTGCGATTACGCTAGTAAAAAGTATCGTATGCCGTTCCAATAATTCCATATGTAAGCTTATGAAGTAAGAATCTTGGAAAACATACGGAATTATTTGAATGACATGCGAAACAGTTCAGTAAGAAGAATAAGGGAGCCTCGCCGTGATGGTCTAATGGCTAAGGTACTCGGCTGCTGACCCGCAGGTAGCGGGATCAAATCCCGGCTGCAGCAGCAGCATTTCCGATGGAGGTTGATTGATTGATTTGTGGGGTTTAACGTCCCAAAACCACCATATGATTAATTTCCGATGGAGGTGGAAATGTTTTAGGCCCATGTGCTCAGATTTGGGTGCACGTTAAAGAACCCCAGGTGGTCGAAATTTCTGGAGCCCTCCACTACGGCGTCTCTCATAATCATATGATGGTTTTGGGACGTTAAACCCCACATATCAATCAAATAAATCAAGAAGGATAACAGCCCCGTACGTCAATCTCGTCTCCCTTATCACGGTGCATTGCGCATGCGTCAGTGGTCGTCACTTTCGCTGGGACATTCCCATGTTTGTTGAACGGCCATGGTGCAGCCCAACGCGTCGAACGCTAGCCAGGAGAGGAACGGTCAGGACTCTGCTGGCCTTGTCACCAGTGCCTACACGAGCTTACAAAGACAGGTGCTTATCACGGGCCAACTTTGGAGGGAAAGGGCTGAAATATAATTTCTGACCAATGTGAATACAAATCCGCTGTCTCGTGTTGGTTAAGGCGTAGTACTGGCTGGATTTTTTTTCCGTAATTTATTGCCATGCGATCAGACATTAGTGCGCAATCAAGTTCAGCGCGCTCGTTCTATGGCACCGGTGTTAGGTGTTTGTCGCAAATAATTAAGGGCTAGCGTTTCCGCTGAACGCTGTCAGTGTTTTTTCCGCTCCTCCGACACTAATTTTTTGCTGCTGTTTTACGGCAGTACAGTCAAATACAGATCTACATGCGAAGCGTTAGTATGTGTAGTCTCACAATTTGTTTTGCGCAGTAATGGGTAAAACATACATATTCAATATGTCAGGTGGTGTTCGTGTTCCAGAAGTTTCTCGCTCATCGTACTGGTAGACCTTTGAAAACGCATCATTCCGGAACAACTTTTAGCACCTGATGTTCCTCACTCTGCATTAAAATCCCAACACATTAGCAGCCGCACTGTATATCTACGGGGCGAATGTCGTATGAGCCATGCGTAGCAACCGTAAAAGTGTTTTTTTTTATTCACTCTGATTGAACGAATGTGAGGCACTGTGTCCCCTCACGTTACGCGCCGCGACTGTTCGCTAAGCATCGTTAACGGTGACATGCTTCAGTAACTACGCTCGTCGCCAAAAAGTGCGGCGCGCTGAGCTTGTCGACGTCGTTGCGTTGGCCTCTGTGTGCGTCCATGTAATGGACTCCCGGTGCATTTGGTTCTTAATGCGTTCTACATGGCTTCTAGAGAAAAAAATTCAAAGCGACAAACATGCACTATTATAAGTCAGTCAACCTTATTTTAAAGACAATCTCGACCCCGAGTACGCTATCGCTGCTCAATGACTCAGTATACTTCTGTGACCAGATTTACTAGAAAGGGCCATCGAAAGGGAGCGATTAGGTACCAATGTGATACTTTGGGCCAGGCCTTCTCGCGCATTCTCAGGCACAGGAAACATAATTCGAACACAAAGAATACAGAAATTGTGGGCGTGGACCTTGACAAAGCCATAATTACCTGAAGTCAGCTATTCTTTATATAGGGACCTTGCATAGGTGATTCTTCAGTAATGACAAGCTAGAGAACATTCTTAGAGATTCATATGCAACTAAAACAAGGATTTACATCGAATTCGTAATTATGAGTTGGAAATTTCAAAGTGCCAAAAGTTTACTTGGAAACATTCAGTCGAAATGGTAGGTCAGCGAGAAAACTGTTACCTCTTTCGTTCTGCACCTTTTATGTGGCTCTGTATAATGTTTATTAAGTTTGAAATTTATTTTTATTTGCAAAGGAACGATACATAAAATGAAGGAAACGTTTTACAGACTAGAGTCCCATATACTGAAGACTGTAGGCATTGCCTGTCATACTTCACGTATCATTTGTAGCATATGCATGCATACCGCTCATAATGGTCTATTCTTTCATTTCTTATCTCCTGTCTTGTTTTCATCTTTCTTTCCTCTTCCCTTTAGTGTAGGGCAGTGAACAGAGTGTTATAAATCTGACTGTCCTTCCTGGTCTTTTCCAAATTTTGTCTCTGTCTCTCTATCTTAAACTTGTCTTTAACACCAGCCTTTTTGTGGGGTGAAGCACGCCTGGCTTGCACAGTGAACGTAAAAGAACTGCGACAGCAATAATCGCAAAGAAGTTATTATTGCAGATACGTTGTGGTCAGGAGATAGGCGGCGCTACAAGAGCTTTCGTCACAACTCCCGGCAATCATCTGCGATTTCGTGACATAAATTTCACTTTACAAAGGCAAATATCCTCCATGCATAAATTGTAAGCAACGACTCTGACACAGAGAGTTGGCGGAGCCATATTATGAGTCAATTTCTCGGAGCGAGCGCCTAATTTCCAAAGAGGTAAATTTATAAACCACCGTCAAAAGTAGCGGGCGGAGTGAATTGAAAAATTAACCATCTCCTGCACCCCATCTACACAAAACGAAACACTTTGCGTTCCGCTCTCAGATGGGACAGGTCTATAGGAAGGAGAAACCACGCCACACGTTGCGTCACACCACTCTTTCTCATCTTCTCTCTCACTCTCTCTCTGCCGTTTCCTCCTCTCCACAAAGTTTTTTCGGCGATCGCCACGGCCCGGTAGACACGATCTCGACTCGAACTCGGCCGCCATCCTTCACGGCAGTCCCTAACGGGAGCGAAGAGCAGGCGCCTACACTTCGGCCGGGCATACGGCGCCACCATTCCTGCTTATTGCATCAGGCGCCTTCTTGGGCATTTGATCGCCTAGCGATTTTTTTCTTCTTCAGCAGCCGTTTATTCCGGGAGCAGTCCTTGTTTGGTGTTCCGCCGCTCGTACATTGCAGCGGCTGCTCGAAACGCCATAATATCCACCAGTGACACGGTTGTATCCAGCATCGAAGCGAGGTCAGCCAAGCGAGCCTTCGACTTGGCGTTGCGCAGGAATCCCGAAAACCGGGCCAATCTATATGCGGTTCGGTAACGGTCTCGATCTTGGCTCGAGACCGGAGCTCCGTTCTTTAGATAGGTCGCTTGAGACAGGTTTCTCACGTAGCGAGGCTTGCGACTTTTTCCGCACCGTCCGCTGGCTTTGACTTGACTCGCGGCATCGCTTGGCGGGCAGACCCCGAAATCCATCACGTCAGACTCGGTGCGAACACGACTTATTAGGCACCGCCGCGAGAAAATGTGTGCCGAGGACTGTCGGAAAATGGTTGTAACGGGTGTAGGAGAGGGGAGAGCGTATGCGGTGAGCGGGGGACATAAATGTTTCCGAGATGTCACAAGGCCTGAGAAGAAAAAACAAACGTGAAAAAGAGACCTTGACGAGATTGAGACCGGCTAAAGACGGCGACAAAAATATGCCTCGTTGAAACCCTATACATGCGCAGACATATACATACAGCAAGAGAGAAGAACAGATATGTGCGGCACGTGAGGCATCGTTGGCCTGCATCATTCGGGAACGTGAAATCACTCCATCTTTATGCTCATGGTGCCCATGACGGCGAAATAGGTTCCCTTCCTAGCTCTTAGCTAGGAACAAGCTTTGCTATCAAAAAAGCAGGAAAAACAAAAAAACTCGCAAAAAAACAAAGTCTGCACACTAAGACGGTTGGCTCGAAAATAGGAAAAGAAGAAAAACTTTTCATCGGGACTGGATCACCTTATAGCGAATGTGCTTGGCGTCTGTTTTTTTTTCTTATGAGTGTTTTGTGGGGGCGTGAAATAAAAATGGATTCTACATGAAGTCTCAAGGCCGCGAACATCGCGTGAGCATCAAACCGGTTCACAAAATTTATTAGGAAGGCGTTTTTTTGTGTGATTTTGCGTGAACGCCATAAAATATGATGCATCCGACAGGCCGCATTCACGTTTTCGAAGCGAAGTGGCCGCAGGTATGAACGTGGAAAGAAAAAAAAACAGTTTGGTTGTGTGTTATACTCATTCCGCTTTCACGGCCAAACAATAAATAGAACCAATTTTATGCTAAGCAAACTTAGCCTATCATTTGCCTAGACGATTACCAAAAATAACGCGACAGCCCGAGTGCCTAATTAAGAAACTTGACAGGTAATGAGACTGTCCGAGTCCTGTGGGTCTTCTCCGCACGGTGATTACCTGCTTCGGCTACTAGAGCACCCAACGCACGAGTGCACGTCTACTTGCCATGATATATTTCTTCACTCGACTGCCGTGGTTGCAAAATAGCAAACATCTGGTGACTACGTTCATAAATCACTTTAGAACATTTCTCGTTTTATGCTGGTAGACGACCCTCAGTAGTTGAAAGGTGTCCAAAACGGAAAAGGATGACAACCCGTTTTAGAGCGGTTTTTTTTTTTTGCCTATGTTTCAGTCTTGAGCGTTCAACACGGTCATTGCCCATAGAATGCACTTACATGAACCCATGAGCGAGATACGCAGAACGTGTAGTTTCGCAAATTTTAATCGCAAATTTTCACACCATCTTTCGTTGAACGAGCTTAACGTACTAGGCCTCTCTTTGAATATCTAAGAATACGGTTTCGACGCGTAATTCAATGAAATAGATGAATTAACCACTTAATAGGCCCCTGCAGCGTATTCACACTGTAAAAGAGCACCGGACGTCCAAATCGCCTATGCGTAGACAAAAAGGCATGATGTGGACTTCATCTGCAGACCACTACCGTTTCTATCCTCGTAAAGTAACTCTGTAATGCAGCTTCGTTTGCAATCCGCGCTCTTACGACGCGATGCAACTTTGCTGTGGCACATGTGGTTCAGTGTAGCATTTACTAATGCGTATTATTATCCCCCTGGAATAGCTAGCAGTGCGACATGCAACTGACGTGATTGTGCAGAAACGACTGAGCACATTTTATGCCACTGCTCATCGTACCAGACTCAACGAAACAGTATGGAAACCAAACACCATCGTCGCGATGCAAGACCGCCATCAGAAGTGGAGGTCCCGGGACCTTGGTCTACGGTTTCATGCATGCACAATGCTCTGAAAGTCTCATTGTGCTACGTGGAAATGGCCGGACTTCACGAGTACCTGTGAACTACTTGTGCAAGCTCGTGTCGTGTGCATTGAAATTTAATCATTCTTCTTTTTTATTACCCGTTTTCTTTCCTTTATATATTATCTATTATTCCCCATTTTGTGGATCCCAAAGGTAGGGTAGCCAAACGACTTCAAGCTTGGTCAACCTCCCTGTCTTCGCCCTTCATTCCTCCTTCTCTCTCTTTTTTTCCTTAGAAGCCTCTAATTAGCTTTGCTTGTTATGTACCACGATACGTTTCATGTAGCGTTGCGTTCCTGTAGTTTGCACAGTGCGTTTTTATTAAAAAAGCATCTCCATTCTTTTTTTTCTCTTTCTAATTCTACTAGCCAAACAATCAGGAACTCGGTTACGCATATTCTACATTCTCATGCAAGGCGATTTGAGTTTGTTTCAAAATCGCAGCCTTTAAGGGCAAGCTCTGTACTTTTGTTCCTGTTAACGTGGTCACGGCTATAATTAGGCAGTTCATGATTTCTAAATTTCAATGCATTCGTATATGTTAACGTACATACGCCTAAATTAGTACTGAGTAACCTATACGTGTTTCAGTTATCCTCTTAAGTTCCCTGCAATACACGAAAAGCAGACGTGGTGACCCGTGGTTCCCGTTCTATTCGAACAGCGAGGCCCATTGTGATTTCAAAACCGTTGTGTTAATGTGACTTTTCATTCTCTCCGTACTCGTTTTAATCTCTAGAATAACGAGAAAAAATATTTAACGAAGGTGTTTTCTCGTGCGCGCCTGATGTCCCATGTTTAGCGCTCTGTTTAGTTTCATATTACCTGTTGTATGTTCTTATTTAACTATCTAACATGCAACTTCATATGTAATGCCTACCTAAGATGTAACTACATCAGCGTAAGACTGTAAGCGAAAGGTAATAGAATTGCTAGCGAACAAAGAGCGTTCATACAAGATGAAGAAGAGCAAGCAACTCAACAGCTCCAGCCTTTCAAGTCTGCCTTAAGTAACAAGATAGGCAAATAAAAAAACCTTTTTTAAAGTGCTGCTAATACTCAACGAAAAGAAACATACTTGCACCTCTTTCACAATGCAGCACATCTAAAGGAAAAGTATTCACCTCGACAGCCTCTACTTTCTTCTTTAAAATGAAGCAGCACTGTATAGAGCAGTCGTACGACTCCGTCTGCTACTTCTTGTACTGACTACGTGTTTATCAAAAAAGTGCCCAGCAGAGATGGAGACACTTCATAGAACCCCCAGGGCAATTTGCCTGGAAGTCCAGTATAAAAGAGAGCCTATTAACACGGAGTCAGGAGACAGACCATAAATTTTTCTCAAAAATATGGGGCACTTAATCTTGTATGGATTTTTTCCCCTATTTCTTCGCAAGATCAAAGGCACATTTCGCAAGTGCCTTTACGACCCTGCGGGTGTATGAAATAAAAAAAGAGACCTAGAGGATGAAACGAAGCGCCACATAGCGGCGGAAAATGGCGAGCAACGAAACGAAGGAGTTATACGACCCCAACCCCGCCTCCATCGCGAAGGCACCCCGACCAACGGCGCGAGTAGAATTGCACCGGGCACCTCGCGCTGTGTTGCCCCCATCAAAAGCAAAATATGCTCACTGAACTCCTTTCCCCTCAACTTCTCACTCATTCATTCTCTCTCTGTCTCTATCACGCGCACTTTACGCAGGTCTCCGTCAAAGGCGATGCAGTTGTCTGATCTAACTTGGTATGTATTTGCGTTCGTGTCCAATATGTCTCATGAAGCTGCTACGCGCTTCGGAAGGCTTTTATGGTAGGCAGTTAGAAGCTATGAAGATCGTAAAGCCACTGCCTGGCCCTCGATCCCAGACCCAGTTGAGTCTGTCCGTTGGCCTATACGCAGCGCGTCAAAGCGTGAGTAGTCTGGAGAATGCAACTCTCGTGACAAGGAACAAAGAAAAGCGCACATACACGAGTGCGATGCCGAACAGGTAAACTTATAGAAAAGGGCTGCAAATTCGGGGACAAAAGGAGACGGAACTGCTCAGAGAAATTGGACGCCAATCAGCTTGGATGGAGAGCACGATTGGAAAGTATAAGGCTTGGGCAAATCAGCCCCTTCGTGCCATGAATTCAGGGACTGCTCGGTCTGCGGGATGTACCGTGTTTATCAGTGAATAGGTCGCACGCTTTCTCCTAATGGGGGAGACCAATCTAAGTAGCTTTTGCTATCCCGTCCTTGATTTTGGCTTAGGGTGGACAGTGGAATGCTGCTGCATGTATTCAAGGAAGAAAGGTTATTGCATCTGAGACTACGGCTCAAGGAGAGCGAGGTCTATTGGAAGAGCATTCGATGTGTCACACAATACTAGATGTAAGAGAAAATTTAAAAAAAAATTGAAAGAGGGAGAGGAGGAGGAGGAAGGAAAGGCAGGGAGATAAACCAGACGCGCGTCTGGTTTGCTACCCTATAGACTTCGAGAATGGACGACGGGTTTAAAAGAGAAAAAGAAAGAGGGTAGAAAGCACCGTCAGTGAACTTGTGCGCCTGTTCATCCCAAGCCCACAAGTGGTTGCTTAACTCCGTTAACTTTAAAAAACAGTAGCAGTGCTCGCGTCGCTCTGTTACCCTTCGACGCATAGAACCATGATCCGAATGCTTTCTCTTCGGAAAACGGTCTGTCGTCGAATTTTTTCCGCAAAATCGTTCAGCGCATCGCGTAGAACGTCGTGTTAGATCACAAAACGAGCACACAAACACAGTATGTAACCCATCGTTTCGTCACTGTTGCATGAGTAGCGCCTGGAGGTGTTTGTCATTTCTATGCGAAAATAGTACGCGTTCGTGAAAGCTACTCTCAACTACAAGCGGCAGAGCAATGTTGCGTCATGGTGGGACAGGCTTGTTGGAACTTGAAGAGAGAGAGAGGAAAGGTAGGGAGGTTAACCAAGCTTGGCTCGGTCGCCTACCCTACACTTGCGGTGGAGTAAAGGGGGAATAATAGAAAAGAAAGATATTGAGAGGAATGAAGAAGAGTAAGAAAGAGATGGATAAATAGTCAGCTCGAGACTATACGGCATGATCTCACGCTGTTTTTTCACAAGCGCTGGTGAAGTCCGGTGGTCCTAAAAAGCACAAGAGAGCTTTCGTGGCTGTGCGCGTATGTGAAACCGTCGGTCAAGGTCCCAGGAGATTTTCTTTTTAGGGGCGAAGCTCCTTATGGCGTGGCTTGTGCGTCCCTCGTAGTACGTAACCACCAGTGACACATACCCGAAATAGCGGTCCTTACGATATTGACTTCCAGGGTGATTCCGGTGAGAGATTTCATCTGTGCGTTGTTGAACAATAAAAGATAGTGCTCAATGCACATGTTAATGGCTGCTAAGGGGAATGAGAGACAGGAGCACTCGGCCTTTAGGTAACGCGCACGCTGCGATCCCCATTAGCAGCTATTGGCATGCACATTGAGCACGATCTGACAAGAAAGGGTTGCTACGTTATACTCGCTGGGTGTAACCTCCTTGGTTTTAGAAAGGTTTAGTGAGCGTTGCGCCGCATAGCCATGAATACAGTGAACTAGTATATACCATGAACTCGAGGTGGTTAAAGGTGGGAAGTAAACCCGAAGCGCAAGCCGTAAGAAAGTGTGCATGTGCCACCTACCGCTTAGTCCTTGAAATGTCCGCTGGATGGCGGTGCTTCTATATGGAGAATATATGATGAAAAGATGCGAGATGGTGGTACTTGGAGTGCTGAATAGATGGACGAACGGACACAAAGACAGATGCATAGATGGACGCATGAACGGACGCAGGCGCGGATGCATGGACGAACGCAGGGACGGACGCACGAACAGACGCACGCACGGACGGGTGGATGGACGCATGGACGATTACACAGACGTACGAAGGAACGGACGGAAGCAAGAACGAATGGATGGACGAATGCTTTACCCCACTCCCCATCATTCCGTGGATATGCTGCCATTTTTTTTGTAACTGGTCGTGAATCCAGCTGACAGAGCTTGGCTTCCATTACACGTCGTTCAGGCGGTTATGTTGGAACTTCAAGCTTCCTTGTTGAGTAGGGCGTTGATACAAGGCGCTCCACGAAAGTTTGGTACATGCATAACTCGATCATTGGATTGACATTACGTTAAGACGATTTATAATGCCACCATTGATGAACGAGCCACTGTGGCTCATACGCGTTTTTGGGCGCGAAGAAGAAGAGAACATCTTCGTCGCTCTGGTTCAAGTGAACTCCTGGCATCAGGTCTTGTTTTGCTCGCGACATTACTGGTGGAGGTGCTGGGTACGTGTACTTCGGCTGTGTCGGCCATCGTGGAGACAGCTACATCTCCCAGAGCAAGAATCAGCCGCCGCCTGCGTGGGTTACCCCCTGAATTTGGTCCCTTGGCATCGACACCCAGAAAGATGGCAACTGCGATGACAAGCCAGGTGGTCCAAACCAGCGATGCCCATGGTTCTCTTCTCGCCCATGTTTTTCACGTGCCACAGACACCAAAGCCGTTCCATGGAGACATCTTCGAGGATGTTGATGACTGGCTAGACCACTTTGATCAGGTTGCCAGTATCAACGAATGGGACGATGTTCGCAAGCTGCACCGAGTTTACTTCTACTTGGAGGATTCTGCGAAGACGTGGTACGAGAACCACGAGGGCTCCTTTGCAACATGGCAAGAGTTTAGCCGACAGTTTCGTGACGCCTATCGCAACACCGAGAGGAAGGAGAGGGCTGAACAAGCCATATCCTGCAGAAACCAACGGCCGAACGAACGTGTATCCATGTTTGTCGAAGACATGCTTCGGCTCTTCAAGCGCGCGAACCCTGCCATGCCTGAGGAAAAGAAGGTGCGGCATTTGATGCGCGGAGTAAAAAAACAGCTTTTCGCTGGGCTCGTGCGCAATCCACCGACGACCGTCGCCCAGTTCATCAGTGAGGCAGCTACGATGGAACGTACGCTGCAGCAGCTGTCGTCACAATACGAATGCCAGATCCCGGCCACCACATGCTCTATCGACTCTGACAGCGAAAGACAGGCCCTCGCAGACTTCATTCGAAGTATCGTTCGGGACGAATTGCGACAGCTTCAGGCAGTGGGATCCCATGCACCTGTGTCAGCCCTCGCTGATGTAATCAGACAAGAAGTCCGGCAGGCCATCACACCCCTGGCCCCAATCGCACCACCAATTCCCGAGGCCCCAGTCCTGACATACGCAGCGGCATTGCGATCCCCTGCGCCACTGGCTACAGATACTGCTATGCGGCCAAGGTACCAGGCTATGCAGCCATTCCACGACACTGCTTCGAGCCCGCCTCTCGGCTCAAGGTTTTCGAGCCCATCCACCTATCCGCCGTCTATCTCAAGACAAAGTGGTAGCAAGGCAAGCACGTGGCGCACCTCGGATAACCGTCCGCTCTGCTATCACTGTGGCGAAGCGGGTCACGTATACCGGAACTGTCAATACCGGCAACTAGGTCTCCACGGCTTCCACCCTGATGCTCGATGCCCGCACTACGGTGAGCGCCCCCGCGAAATCGAAGCCTATCTCACGGGCCAACGTACTCCTTCGACTATTCGGCACCACCAGTCGAGATCACCATCGCCTCGCCGGTCTATGTCACCCAGTTTGCCCTCATCATCTTCCGCTCCTTTCAGGAGCCGGTCACCAAGTCCCCGCAGGGGAAACTAGGGACGGCGACTTCTGGGGGTGAATCGCGGCCCGGCGAACTGTAAAAGACCCTCCTTCGACGCAACGACCGGACGATTGCGATTCCGGTTTTGCAGTGTTCTCCGACAGCAAAAAGATTGTTTCTGCCGAAATTGCCGTCTTCGTCGACAATCATGCTGTTAACGTCCTCGTCGACACCGGTGCCGACTATTCCGTAATGAGCGCCACACTAGCATCTGAACTGAGGAAGGTTACCACGCCATGGCAAGGACTCCAGTTGCGCACGACAGGTGGCCATCTGGTGACGCCTACTGGTATGTGCACGACACGCATTCGAATACGTACGTCGACATTTGCGGGCTCTTTCCTCGTATTGCGCATGTGCTCTCGGCCAGTCATTCTAGGAATGGACTTCCTTCGTGAATACGGCGCCGTCATCGACCTCCGTGAATTACTTGTGTCGTTCGAGGATCCTTTTTGCGCTGCAACTGACAGTACGCAATTCCGGAAAAGAGCGCTCCGTGTTATTGGCGATTCTCTGACTCTCCCACCTCGAAGCAGCCTCTTTGTCAAAGTAGAATTAGGATAGGACGTGTCTGACGCGGTAATTGCAGAGGCCAATTTGTCTCTCCTTATTTCAAGACAAATCTGTGTTGCCCGAGGAATCATTCAGCCTAGCAATAGGCATGCTCACCTACTGGTCACGAACTTCAGCGACGAATATCGCCACCTAACAGACACACTGCCATTGCATATTGTGAAGAAGTTGCCGATGCCAATGGTCCGTCTCCGTTAGCTTCATTTTCATCGAATGGTCACCCTGACGAGGCCTTCGTGAGCACTCTAGACGTAAACGAGAGACTACCTTCGGCTCAACGAGAAAGCCTTTTGCGTATACTCGGCTCATTTCAAGACTGCTTTGCCACTACGTCAAAGGTTAAACAGACACCACTTGCTCAACATCGTATCATTACGGAACCCACTGAGAGACCCATCCGACAACATGCCTATAGGGTGTCGCAAAAAGAGCAAGATGCTATACGTGACAAAGTCCAGCAGATGCTTCAGGACGACGTCATTCAGCCATCGACCAGTCCATGGGCTTCGCCAGTTGTGCTAGTAAAGAATAAGGACGGTACGTTGCGTTTTTGCGTTGATTACCGTAAATTGAACAAGGTCACCAAAAAGGACGTTTATCCTCTACCCCGGATAGATGACTCATTGGACCGTATACGCAACGCTAAATATTTTTCCTCCATGGATTTGCGAAGCGGCTACTGGCAAACCGCAGTGGACGAGCGCGACCGCGAAAAGACGGCGTTTATTACTCCCGACGGTCTGTACGAGTTTAAAGTGTTGCCTTTCGGCCTATGCTCAGCGCCAGCTACTTTTCAAAGAATGATGGATACGGTTCTCACGGGGCTCAAATGGCAATCATGTCTTGTTCCTTGATGACGTCGTGGTCTTTTCAGACACGTTTGAACAACACGTCCAACGCCTTCATGCAGTTCTTCAGGCAATCAGAACAGCGGGGTTGTCTCTCAAACCCGACAAATGTCATTTCGGATATGAAGAACTGAAGTTCCTTGGTCACGTTGTGAGCCATGCCGGCATCCGCCCAGATCCCGAGAAAAATCGCGCCTTTGCCGTCTTTCCCTTGCCCACAAATAAGCGCGACCTACGCCGATTTCTGGGGCTCTGTGCGTATTACAGGCGCTTTGTCAAAAACTTCTCGAAGATTGCTGAACCCCTCAACAAGCTTACAAAAGACGGTGTCTCGTTTGTTTGGGGTCCCGATCAGTGCCATGCGTTCGACACCCTTCGAAACCTCCTCCAGGCTCCACCCGTACTAGGTCATTTTGACGAAAGCGCTGACAAGGAATTACACACTGACGCCAGCAACGTTGGACTAGGAGCGGTATTAGTTCAGTGGCATAATGGCGTAGAGCACGTGATCGCTTATGCGAGCAGAACGTTATCCCCAGCGGAGAAAAACTATTCTGCAACCGAAAAGGAATGCCTCGCTGTTGTCTGGGCCATAACAAAGTTCCGCCCATACTTGTATGGCCGCCCATTCAGGTTAGTTAGCGACCACCATTCCCTTTGTTGGCTCGCGAATCTCAAAGATCCCTCAGGTCGTCTAGCACGATGGAGCCTTCGGCTACAAGATTTTGATGTCACCATCGTCCACAAATCTGGGCGGAAACACACCGACGCCGACTGTCTCTCACGTGCACCGGTCGAAAATGCCAACACTGACCTTGAAGACGACATTTTTCTTTCTGCCGTATCAGCAACCAGCTTAGCTGAACAACAGCGTCACGACTCGGAGCTCATCCCACTCATTGACTACCTGGAAGGACGCAATTCCCACCTTCCTCGAAGCTTTGCACGCTCACTATCCTCCTTTTGTTTCCGTGATAGAGTGCTTCATAAAAAGAACTTTCATCCTACACAAGCTATGTATCTGCTTGTTGTGCCAACTACGCTTCGTGGTGACATTTTACGTGCGTGTCACGATGAGCCATCATCCGGACACCTCGGCTATACGCGCACGCTGCAACGGATTCAACGCTCCTACTACTGGCCACGTCTCGCGAAGACTGTGAAGCACTACGTTCGCACATGTCGCGACTGTCAGCGACGTAAGATTCCACCTTTACGACCAGCGGGACTAATGCACCCAATTGGCCCACCAAGGGCGCCCTTTCATCAGATTGTCATGGATTTGCTGGGGTCATTCCCCACGTCTTCGTCTGGAAACCGGTAGATTGTCGTCGCTACAGCCTACTTAACACGCTACTGTGAAACCAAGGCACTTCCAAAAGCCACCGCAGCAGATGTCGCCCAATTTTTCGTTAACAGCATCGTCTTACGTCACGGTGCTCCAGCTGTCGTCATAACTGATCGTGGGACAGCTTTCACCGCAGAGATGCTGCAGGAAGTCTTGCGATTAAGTGGCACGGAACATCGTAAAACAACGGCTTACCACGCGCAAGCAAATGGACTGACTGAACGACTCAATAAGACAATTGCAGACATGCTGTCAATGTATGTGGACATCGATCACAAGAACTGGGACTCCATACTTCCCTACGTAACTTTTGCGTATAACACTGCTGTTCAAGAAAGTACCGGTTTCACACCTTTTCGCTTAGTCCACGGTCGCGACGTGACGACGATGCTCGACGCCATGCTCCTGCCCGACAACTTATAGGAATATACCACACGGATGCCGCCAAATTCGCGCAGTGCGCAGAAGAAGCCCGTCAACTTGCTCGTCACCGTGCTCAACGTCACCAAACCACAGACGCGCGCCGCTATAATATTCGCCACCGTGAAGTTATTTTTAAGCCAGGTGATGAAGTCTGGGTGTGGACGTTAAAAAATCCGACAGCGTGGACGTTCAAAAAAGCTTCTTCGCCGCTACTTCGGCCCTTACAAGGTTGTGCGACATCTCAGCGATGTCACTTACGAGGTTCTCCCACAAGGCAATTCTAGACGTTCCCGTTTCACCACGCAAACTGAAGTTATTCACGTTTCACGTCTCAAACCATACTTTTCCCGCTGTGAAACGCCAGTGAGTGCCTGACTTTATTGGTAACTTCGCGTCTTTTTGTTTCGTCTTTTCCTTACATTTTTCCTATTTTTCTTATTTCTCACTTAACTTTTGTCCCCACAACCAACTACGTTATTCCGCCTTACGCCATTCATTTTGCTCGCATGCTAATTTTCATCTAATTTTCTTTTCGTTTTTGCCTTCATGTACAGCATCAAGACGATGCTTCTTGGGAGAGGGGGTAATGCCACCATTGATGAACGAGCCACTGTGGCTCATACGCGTTTTTGGGCGCGAAGAAGAAGAGAACATCTTCGTCGCTCTGGTTCAAGTGAACTCCTGGCATCAGGTCTTGTTTTGCTCGCGACAATATGTTGCGTAAGGAATTGACAGAACGCCGCAATGAATGGTCCTCTTCAGTGCCTTCTAGTGCGTCGTCTTCTTCGGCTTCTTTTTGAAAGAGCACCGCTCATGCTGGGAGTCCGTGCTCCGCCTTGATTGTCGTTATTGCGTATTGTCACCGAGCAATGTCAAATAGACACATTTACAGTTCCAATGCTTGATTCGCAACAGCAAGCAACGTAAGTCAGTAGTTGACAAAAATTAGCCAATTCTAAACACCCTTTAGCCAATGTTTGCCAGAATTAGTAAGTACTGATAGCGTTCGAGCAAATGCGATGGTTAGATTTGGTCAGAGGTTATTGTAAACAGCACAAATCCCATATGAGCGAAAATACACGTGACAGCGACGTGCTGCTTGGCGAAGATCACCGTCACTCAAGCTGTTGCTGCAAAGCCAAACTACACACAGGCGACTTTTTCGTCGACTTCGATGACGAATATTTCTTGTTGCTGACGTGAGAGCAGCCACTCTGTGACAACAATGGCGGTATTCCAGCGGTATATAAAGTAACGCAATATGTTCAGTTGTACAAAGCGACATGAATAGTTTGAAAAGTATTACATTCATTTATTTTTCTAACGTGCACATCCACTCGGCTGTTTGTTAATTTGCGCATGAACGACAGCCAGCACTATGTCACGCACGTACGACTTGTTGGAGCTTCTTGCTGCTCATAAAACGGTCATATTGACGCGATGGTGTTGAAAAAGCTCGTTTCGCAGAAATCCCGGCGTCGATGTCGGTGTCGGTATCAACGTTGGTGTAGGCGTCCGTGATTGTGAGTGAAAAATTATCATCTTATGCGTGACCAAAAAATCGAGAACGATGCAAATAAAATAATAAACGATAAAAAATCCCGGAGCAGAGTGGGGACCGAATCAGAGGTTTTGTGTCCAAGTGGTTGTTTGCGCGGCAAGCGGACGCTCTGCCACACAGCCAGGCCTCTGCTTGTGAAAACAACGAAAAGAACTTCCTCTCCTTGGAAATGAAGTGAAAGTAGCTTTCATGCTTCACGGATACACGCGTCCTTTATACATGCTTCACAATGCAACATAAAATATTGCAGTAGTAATGCGCGGCACAAGCGTCCATTGCCAACGGGCGTCAGAATATGTAATTATCATAATGGCTCCGAGGTGGAAAGCTGGTACTCCACTACAAAAGGCACATACACTACTGCACTTATTTCCTTATGGTCACGTAGTGGGTGCATAGCAAATTAGAAAAGGTTTCATGCACGAAGTATTTGAAGTATGCACTAGAAACAGGGTGTCGCTATCGTGTTCAACTGCTAAAGGCGAACCTCTAGGATATACTAATGTTTGCTTCCGGGTGACGAGCGACTGTTTCTAAATTTCCGAAAACGAGCGATCGTCTAAGCGACCTATGCGTCACGCGACGGTCAATTTTATTGCTCGTTGAGTGGATTTTCCCGCATAAAAAACTCCTATGACCTAAGCGCTTGACAGGCGGTGTGAAGATGTATATGAGAGGTATTTGGTATTGTGTACAAATGTACAGTAGTGTACAATAATCACATACCCACAATGTAATTCCGTGCTTTTTTTTAAGAAATCGGTCAGTCTGTGAGCAAAACTATCTTTATATAATATGTCGAGTAATGCTGGTACACTTGACAGGTAGCACAGACCAGGCACCTTGTCCATATCACTGTCTGCTTTTGTGCCCTCAGAAATTAGGTGATTTTCCTGTCCTAGCACAATGACATCAACACTAAGAAGTCAATATTTCCTATAAAAATAATATTTTTAAGAATAAACGTTGTCTATCTTTTCGCGCTCATTATACCCTCTCGTGAGTCAGGGAAAGCGCGGCTTTCCCAACAAGAGTTAATCTTCACATGTGCCTCTACAAGAGGGCTAACGTGTAATTTTAAGAAATGTTGTAAGCTTGTGTGCTCTGATTTGGGTGTACGTTAAACAACCCCAGGTGGTCGAAATTTCCGGAGCCCTTCACTACGGCGTCTCTCATAATCATTTGGTGGTTTTGTGACGTTAAACCTCACATATCAATCAACATGTACTTTATTAAGAGAACTTTACATGTAGCAAGCAAGTCCTTGCCAAAAAAGTGAAAATTTACCTGAGAGTGAATAAATATGTTTATAAACGGTGTACCAGGCCATAGAGCTATCACTTTCTAAACCGAGAAATTTGGAAGTGACTCATGGGTGCACTGTCAGTTTCGTTGCGAAATTAACTTGTACATGGAGGATTAATTTTCAGTTTTGTGTCGTTCGTGTCCATTTACCAGTTTGGTTCTCTTAAGCCAACCACAGCAATGCTTGTCGACTCCTATTCATTGTACACAATCTACAAAAAAGCGGACGAACAATGGTGACATGTTCGGAGAGCACCTGCTATACGTCCTCATAAAATAACGACGGGCACAAATGCTTTCATCGCTTACACAAACAGCAATATCTATACTGTCCGCCTACAAGGTCTATGCAGCCTGCCCCATTTGTCCGAAGTTCATTGCCAGGCTCGTTGATTTAGTGACCGAGGCAACGCTTTCGTTCGTGTTCGCGAGCACGAGTTTTCTCCAATATTCGTGCCTATGACGTAAACGAAGAAAACAAAGCTGAATTCACAAAATTGGCGTTGGGTGGGGGGAGCAAGATAGGCACCTCGGGCTGGCTGCTCGAAGACCCTCTCATTGCGATCAGGGAGCCGTCGGGAGGCAACTGGGCGCGCTCCCACGGCCTCCAAAAGAGAAGCAAGGGCCGCGGGAAAGCGTCACTTTGGGCTTATAGTGCCCCCTCCCCTCCTCCGTGCAACACCATTGTTTATCTTTTGTTTCTCTATTCTTTTTTTGCAACTGCCGGCCGGGCGTAGGCGGCCTGATTAATTTCAGAGCCTCCGTGATGAGCAGTCATCAGGGCAGCGGGCTTTGTCGGCGTGCTCGGGTCGGGGCGACTCTACCATAACTGTGCAGGAGCGCCTGCCGCGCCGATAATCCGGAGTCCGTCATCGTATAGCGCGGTCACACGTAGAGACAGAAAAGCTTCGCCGGCGGCAGCCCACACACTGCTGTCGGCCTTTCGTTGTTCGCCGGGGGAAGAAGGCGGGTGTCTTCGGATCTTCCCTTAGCGGCCGCTGTGGTACGGGATCAAAAGAAGTCCCGAGGGCTCAAGTCTGCGTTGTCCGGCCCCCGTGCTGGCTACCCTTCACCTTCGCTTCTGGCGGGACTGCGCTGTCATACTTCGGGGAAGAGAGGGTGAATAGAATCTCTGCCTCGGGACACGGAGTGTGCTAGAGATCTCCAGATCAGTTTTGTCTAGAGGAAGGGGGGGGGTGAAGGAGAGGGGAAGGTGTTGTGATGTTATATATAAGGTGAGAGGGAGGCGGTACATACATAGTACGCAGTCGAGTAGATGTCGGCGTGTGCTCCCCCGAAGGTCCCACCGGCCGAACTCCCTTCCACCTTGCTCAACCTGAGCGCGCGTGATGAAACGGTCGCGAAGACCTCGGCTTCATCCTCAGCGCCCGTCGTTTCTTTCCTAAGGGGCCGTGGCCTCTCTCTTAGTTTAGGCAACAAGGGGCCGGGACAGTCTCGAAATGACCCCTTGCGAAAGGAGCAGCTCAGTGAACCTCATAAAGGTGCTTCGCGCCTGCCTCCGTTCTCTCCCGATGTACAAGTTTAATTTTGTTTTGCCCCCTTTTGTTTCGGAGACGTTGCACGAGCATGTGTTGTAGGTGATTGCCGGACGCTAACCTTGCAGCGCGACGTTATCGCTTTCGGGCGCTTCAAAGTATCTTCGAAGATTCACGTGATCTGGCGCGCGAGAGAATTTTTCTCCGAGGCGTCGTAAACGCTGCAGCGCGCACCCTTTTGTTCCGATTCGTCGGTCCGCGTCTGTCGAGGCTCCACTTTGGGAGAAAACGAAAGCAGAGGTTTAGTACCGCCGCCGATAGTAAAGCGCACACGTTTTGCAACAAGTAATCTAGGAATGTAGTACGGACCTTGTGTTTGAAAAATGACGGCTAGGCAAAGAAAAATAGAAATGACGCACCGTTAGTATATGCTTCGCCGTAATAAATAGTTTTTCTGCTTCTCACTGTAGTTGTAAGAGCGAAAAGTGAGAGTTCTAATGTGCGCCATTAAATTAGCCCATTAGCTCGTGCAGCGTGGTTTAACTCTCATATACATAGCTAGTTCCGGATAATTGTCCTGGATGCTCTATAGTATGTGCAGAATAAAAGTTTATGTGCTCGCACCTAATGAAGTGGAAAAAAAACACGTACTTATATAGATATGCAAACAACTGCCTGCCCCTTCTCTTTCTAAGCTAACGCGTTACATGTCATGGGAATACGTGGGCCATCGGAATAGCCAGGGAACAATGTCTGTTTACGACTACACGCCTTTATTAGTTTGGTAGTAGAAGGTAGTCACACGGCATCGTCGTATACACATTCATAAAACACTATTTACTTGTATGCGCTGGAAGATGTTTCGTCACAGACATCTGTTTTTCCGAGGGAAGTCACCGTAGAATGCCTTCGCATTGAAACAAGGAGGTGCCTAGAAGTACGGAAGCGTGGGCTAGTTTGTAAGACATTAAAAAACGACTTTGAAGCGCCAAAAGAAAAACAAGGACGGCAGATGAAGAGTAGCGCTCTTCGTGTCTCCTTTTTTTTCTTCTGTTCTTGCTTTTTGGCACTTCAAAGTTGTTTCCTAAGGAAACGACAACACAAACCACACACAATACATGAGTTTATTTTTCTTAGAATGGCTTATAGAACACACACAGGTGCAGCAACACACAGTGCAAAAAAAAAGCAGGGTAGTACAGTCACTTATGCTTTATGTTTTTTGACTTTAACTTTGACCTGGTGCAGAAAGATGGTGCAATGCTTTAACTTTGCACCCTCAAAAATAAGGGGCAATGACTCCTGAAGTAACTATACTATACAGCTTATATCCTGTGTTGGTTGGCGTTCGCTAATGTTGGCCGAAGATGGCTAAATAGTTTATTTATTCTAGTTAGTTTTAATTTTACTGAAAAATACAAAAAATGTCCTCTATGCTGAAAAAGCAGGACAGAGCGGTTGCCAGAGGAAGGAAATATACCGTATTGTTAGCGTACAAACAAAGTAGGCTGCTACAGTTCTGCCTCGTCAAGTAACCATGCCGCAGAGTATATACTGTGAAAGCACGTTGTCACTGCAGTTTCGGCAAGAAGTAATCAAGTTTTATCATGCAGCTGACACGAAAGAAAAAGCAAAGCAGGACAGTACAGTTGAGCCGGCAGGTTAACCTTACAATATAAAGCACGTACAAGGAAAGTAGGGAACTAAAGCTTTATAGGCCATCTCGATAATCACATGTAATCTTGACGCGTCAACTGACAATTCCCAAGTACGAAGTTCCAACGCTTTCTGCTTTCAATATTTTCTAAATATAACTCAAACAAACACGTCCGAATGAGCATCATGCGGGAATTTCAGAAGTATCAACGAACCGTTCTTTTGTTCTTCACATGTTGCCACGACAATATAAATAGCTCGTCGTAGTTTGCTTGCCTTTAAAGCACACATTGGACTTCTTAAGTTGTTCGTGTCATCCTAGCCCGTTTTTTTTAAATACAAATTGAAGCTAATCCGCAAAGGTTTGGCAACTTTTGTAGGTTAGGAATATCGTTGAATTGACGCCTCGTTGGACGCCTAGGTCAAAATAAAAAAAAAAGACCCAGCAGTGGAGCTTATTTTGGACGCAGGAAACGAGGTGTCCCGGATGTAGCAGAAATCGTGTCGAACTTCACTTAGTGTGGGTCGATAGTGCGTACAACTTGAGTCAGTGTAGATCTGGTTTGGTTTTATCGGAAAAAAAACGTGGTTTCCAAAATTGCGCAAGGCCGGCTAATATAGAGTGCTTTCTCTTTACTAAAGTTACGCTTTGGATAACATGTTTCTTCGCTATTTCAAGTACAATGGGATTCGCTCCCTGGATTTCGTGCCGACCGGTTGTGCGCCCGCGCGCTCCGCGCGCTCGCGACCTTCGGCGTCATCGTGGCTCTGGCCGACTGGGCTGGCCCTACGTCACCTCCTGTCGCCGATGGTCTTCGGTGACAGCGCAGCCCTGACCTACTGGACCTGCTCTACGCCATCTACAGACGCCGACAACATCTCTCGCAAGTGCACCCCGTCCTCGGACTCCAGTGACCGTTTTTCATCTTTCCTGTCTCTCCTATCCCCTCAGTTTGTTGTTGCTTCTTCTTCCTCTTTCCTATACCTTTACTTCTACCCTTTTATCCCTCCTCACCCCCATCCTTTGTGAGCTCTGTGGCGGTGTCGCTCACTGTAGCAGACAATAACGGGGCTCACTTTTCTCTTCTTTTCTCTTAAGAACCACTTCATTCAAGCACAATGTACGTACAAACAAGACAACTACTTCAAAAACTTGTGTGGTACCACGATTTACTGTTCAAAGTCATCCTTGATGAAAAATAAGCGAAATTGGTTGAAGGGAACTGAGGGCTCTGTCCCAAGACACAATCATCGGGCATTAACTAATAATAAAGCCAAATAAATCATCGATCGGCGGCGTTATTGGCTGCTTTCAATTGAAGCGTGGCAATTAAAGGATTGGATAAGTTTAAGGAGGACGAGAGAACGGCTCGACGTTGGTGGAAGACGAATCCACAGCCTCCGAATCATGTGCAGCGTGCGCCACCAATTGGGCAATGGTGAAAGCTATCACGCGTATTTACGTGCACAGGTGGGTGATCGAAACGCGATAGTCAAGAGCGCGTGCGCAGCTGTCGGCACTCGTTGCACTACGTGCGAGCGCATGTGCGAGCCAGCTGACGCATCATCGTAGACGGTGAGATCAAGAGAGTTTGTGAAACATGGTGACTGCATCCGGTAGACGAGCCGTTCAGCCTGTGGTTCTTGGAGGCGCCGGCGGAGCGCTGCGCGCCGTGCATTTCGAAACACTGCACTCACGTGTACATGAGTGCATAATTTGGAAGGTTAGTATTTTGAGAGCGGATCACTTTTGAGGGACAGGCGGACGTATGCTCCCTTCCTTCTGAAACGTTCCCTGCGCACTAAGGAAGTATATTTCTTTTAAAAATGCAATACCAACCAGCCCAAGTAGCCACTATTATGCTGCCGTCGTTGCTAGGCAGAACCGAATATATCACTGCAAACAATGAAATGTTCAGAGCGCATTCACGCCAATGATAAGTCTTCTCTTCCTTATTTTTCAGTCACCTTGAAAATGACCTAAAGTGCGGGTATTACTACTACGGCTAGAGAAACACGCAACACAAACAACTTCTAAAGAATTGAAAGAGGAAGCAAGCGAAAGCTAGAAAAACACAAAAAGAAAGCAAGTTTCCACGAAAAATTTAAATAAATAGAAATGAAGAGCGAAAAGCAGAAAACAAGAACACTCGAAAATGCAAGAGGGAAAAAAAGAGAAAGGAAAGAGAACACCAAAGAGAAACAGCATTTCAAGTTCTCAACGTCACATTATTGACCAATGACATTTCAAATTCTCAACGTCACATTATTGGCCAATCCTCCAGAGTGGGGACGTGCTATATCTTGCAGGAAAAACAAACTAAATAGACAAAACCACCCAGCTCGGCACTTCTTTTGGGGTTGGCACCATCGGGGCAAAGCTTCCTTAATATTTATCTGCTCTCTCTGTAAGTTGTCAATTAACCACCTTTTCTCTTTTCAAGAGTTTATTACGACCTTTTTATAATTCTACAAAACTTACCGCTGTTCCATAGCGCCTATCAGAAAACATAACTCGTCAAATTCACTAGGGCCGCTAACTACGCCTCTGGAATCACGTTCCGAACACCGCTTCCATAAACTATTGACCACTTTTCTATTGACTAATCACCTACTAAGACTCTAGAGTCAGTACTGAGCTATCTCGCTTCTACACTTACATAACCAACCGCAATAACGTAACTTGGGCAGTATGTGCCCACTGAGCTAAGCAGTTACAGGAACGACATCAACGATTTCCTTCTTTTTTAGCATCTTTTTCCACCGTTTCGTTACGAAACCTTAATCTATGACCAAGTGTATGCTGCAAATGAAAGCAGGAAAGAAAATGTAAGAGATGAAAGGCAGGGATGTTAACCAGTCTGGCATATACTGCAAATGATGTTATGTAAAGGCCCCGCAGCGCCACGCACGGCGCCGGCGAGTGGCATGGCGTTTTTCTGGGGCTTCGTAACTTAGTGCTCTATAGGGTTAGATTAGAGAAATACCAGCTTCGGTGCTTCCACGTTCAAGCGCACTTCATCAAGCGTGTTAGGCGAGTGAAACTACTTGTTCCTTTCAAAGCTGGTTAAGTCCAACTCGCAGAGTTCAACCCGCCCCTCTTAATGAATTAAGTAGCTATCGTAGTTCGAGCAAGGTCGAGTCGAGGTGGCGGACTGCGTAGCTTCGTAACAAATAAAGACTGTAAGCCCCCAAACACGCCTTTCCTGCTTATTTTCCTCTGTGAATGTAATTTCAGGAGTAAGCATTGTTGAAACGTAAAAACCCAGCAATTATTATTAGCAAGCATTAGTGACGCAAAAAGCGAGCTTTATATCAGAAACACCCATCTGAGTACTTGGTAAGGGAGAATGTTTTTTTTCTAACAACGGTACTTACTTTTATTAGGCCCTCTCGCATGTAGAAGAAAAAAAAATATTGGAACTGACATACGATGCTGCCAATGAGCATGTAGTAAACCACCAGTTATTCAGAAAAATAATTGAACATTGCATGGTTTCAACAATCTGAAGTGTAAATCTGGCAACTCTGACAACTGCACCTAAAAGTATAGCTAAACGGGATAAAGGTCCTTTGTAATGCGTCGTATAAATCGCTGCGGCAAAATTCCGCTAAGATGAGAGGGAAATTTTCGCAACACCCTTGCAAGACATGCAACAATTTAACGTGAACTCCAAATCCGTGGATCGAATTACTCGCATTTCCCGAAATCAGATGCTCTAACAAGCGCGCTTCACGGGTTATCAGGATCGCCTCAAGAGCCCAGTTGCACTTTTGCAAAAGTTTGTGCATTTATTCTAACAAGAACGTAAGACTGTCGGCAAACTTTTATAGAGATTCAGGGGCGAAGCTCCTAAAGGCGTTGGTTTGTCCATCCCGTGTATGTATATATGCAGTAGTACGTAGCCACCGGGGGCACATACCCGCTCTAGGCGTGGGTCTGTCTATCCCTTGTATGTATGTATGTAGTAGTATGTAGCCACCGGTGGCACATATCCGCTCTAGAGCGGGTATGTGCCACAGGGGTTGCGAGATGGGAGATGGCAGTACTAGGAGTGTCCACTAGATGGACGCACGGATGGACGGATAGGCAGACTAGCAGACGGACGTACGGATGGATAGACGCGTGGACGTACGGACAGATGGACGCACGAACAGAAAGACAGACATATGGATGGACGGACTCACGAACGGATCCGTGGACAGATGGACGGATGCATAGATGGACGCAGAGATGGTATCACGGATAGACAAAAGCAATAACGAACGGACGGACGGAAGCACGGACGGGCTGATGGACGCTTCGCCCCACTCATCATCATTCACTCCGTGGATATGGTGTGATTTTTTAATTCCCATATTTCGCTTCAGAATGTTCATAAAGGGCATTATTTTCCGTCTTCAAAGTTCAAGTGATATGTCTTACAGGTTGGTTCGTAATTGTCTAACGAAGGAATCCTTGAACTTTGCGTGTATTTTCGTCGAACAAATCTGGGCACCGAGTACAAGTCATCTTTTAAGCACATGCAATCTTGGGCTCATCACAAGACTTCCACTCAATTCTCGTTCGATCCCCCAGACTGGGTATGAGCCGCAAGAGAATGTGAACAAGAATAAGAAAAAAAAATCATCGCGAAGGGAAGGCGCTGAGCCGGAAACTTCGAGTACGTACAACGAGAGAATAACAGAGAACTTCAAAGCTGATGGCAGCTGCGAAAGAACGGGAGGGAGAGAAAGACAAAAGAAAGAGGAAAGAAAGAAAGAAAGAAAGGAAGAAAAATGAAAGACAATGAAAGAAAGAAAAAAGGCAGATATAGAAAGAAGAAAAAAAGAAATAAAAACTGTATTATAGCGAGAGAGAAAAAGAGAGAAATCAATAAGAGTAAATATACAAAAAATAGATACAAGAAAGAGTAGGAAAGAAAAAAATAATCAAGGAATAATAAACAAAGACACGGAGGGCCACTCTGCTCTGAGCTTCCTTCAATGTTGGCACCACCAGTACGAAGCTGCCATAGTTTTCGGGGCGAACCGCTTTAAGATCTCGGATTGTCGACGGGTTATGTGGTCACGCTTTGTCGCAACAACGGGCATGCCCCAAAAATATTGGTTAAATCCCACTACTCGCCATCGGCCAACTAAAAATGAAGAAAGCCACAGTTGGTCCAACAAATACCCAACAACTTTATTAATGCGCCTTACACAGCTTCCACTCGCATAACGACGCAAAAACGACTGCCAACCGTACTCCAACTCAGAAAAAGAGAGCAATAAGCCGCGGGCGCGCAAGTCTTTCTAGTTTTTCATCCCCGCTGTTTATACGACTACAGGTTGAAATTGCCCCATTTTGAGTAATTCGACGATGTGCACGCCCGCTAGAAAGAACGGAGCTCGCTTTCCTGTCAGTCAGCCTTGTTTTTTTTTATAATATATCGCTCCAATGCTGCTTATAAGAATAGGCTCTACGTGTGGTCCTTCTGTTATTTGAAAGATTGACCGCATTGACTAGAAGCCATATCTGGACATGTTATTCTAGCATCAAGGCAGTTACACCTGTTAATTTTTATACGGTATCTCCAGGTCGTATCTATGAACTCTGCTAGAGAAACAAATCGATAGCTTGACCGCAAGCAGACTGCACACTGCAGTAACTTAATCGAATATGCTAAACTGGATGTCTGTACTTCGATCGGTACAACGCGTTACGGCCTATAAGGAACATCTCTATTCCAGAGAGCCTCTAGCTTATTGAGCTGCCATAAATAAAGCAGCCTGATAGATGACACTGGAAGCAGCAAAGAAGCAAGGCGCTGCAATCCAATGCGAAGCTCTGGTCTGCCTATTCGTCTTTTTTGGATTGGCTGAATTTGCCAACCCACCAACCTTGATATTTTAGACGCCCTTTCGCAATTGCAATTATGCCAGCGTCGTCTACCTACGTCGCGATATTGTCGTCAATTCGTATGGGCATCTTTGTAAGCGTCACGTAGACGTGAGGTGTACAATCGTTTATACATTCGATATGCGGGTAGTATCCCTTTGGATAGCACCACAGATTCCGGATGCTTGGATGACCAATGTTCCTGTTCAACGCTACCCACAGACACACGTCGTTGACGTCGTCTAATCTCGAGTGACAGTTGCGCAGCACGTTGCCACCACTCGCGGATTCATGACGTTTTTATACCAGCGAAATGATACGAGTCACTTATGATGGCGTGTTTCACAACTCGCGAACATAGAAGAAAGGTGGCAGAGTAAAAAAAAAGAAGAGTTGCTTATTCACACAACTATTTATACTGTATATAGTCTTTATAGTCTCACACAGTACACTGTGCACAACATGGCGACTGCCCAACGACAACCCGAGCGACGTCCTCGTTCTCCACTTTCATGCAGCCGCCAGCAGCGGTTATTCAGAACAAGTATATCCATGCCGAACGCACATAAATTAACATGAATAGGGATGTGAATCAAATAACAGCGAAATTTGAGCTCTGGTTCTATAGTGCCGCAGCCGAGGGTCCTGACCACATATTCTCCCTAGGCACATGCCTCATTAAGCTGATCAGACAACTTTGAAGATGTCCCATGTGCAAGCAAGCGTTTTTACAACAATTGTTATAGCGCGAGCTCAGGACGACGACAAAAGACAAGAAGACGGGCGCTCGCCGTCTTGTCCTTTCGTCGTCGTTCTGAGCTCGTTCTGTAACAGTCGTCATGGCCTACCAACTAGCCCAAACCGCCACGCTTCTAAGTTTCCACAACGTCGACGGAGTCTCCCCGCCGCTATACTACTCGAATTGGCCATTGAATCTAGTCAAGTTCTGCCGCAGTTATTTCTCTCTATCTCGAATATGATAATCGTACCGTCGATCATCTTCAATTCATTTGACGTATAGCACAGGGTTACGTTGTGCGGTGAAGCCGGTCGATATTTTAGATGCGGAAGCATCTTATACTCGCGCCTTGTAGTGCGCCGTCCGCGCCGTCCGCACCGCTTCTCGAACATTCGACAGCTGACGCGCGCGCATGCGCCGTCACGCCGTCGCCCACCATCTGTGCCGCGCGCGCTTCTCCTTCGAGAACATTCGACAGCTGACAGCGCATGCGCCGTCGCGCCGTCGCCATCTGTGCCGCGCGCGCGCTTCTCCTTCGAGAACATTCGACAGCTGACAGCGCATGCGCCGTCGTGCTGTATATATACTCAAGGTCGGCGCTCGCTCGCTCAGTTGCCGCTCGTCCGTTGGTTTGTACGGCGCGTCGACGTCCGAAGTCGCCGTGAAATGAATGCCAACGAATCCACAAACACAATGATCGACGTCCCTTCGACCAGCGTCGCCCTTTCGCATACGTGTGTACGTGTTCACTCGTTTAACACCCCCTCCTACAACCACGTTAACCAATTTAGCCATCGACCCAAGTAAGTCGCAATTTAACACCCCATTTCAAACCACGTTAACCAATTTAGCCATCGACCCAAGTAAGTCGCACTTTAACACCCCGTTAACCAATTATATGCTCCGCATCCTCCTCAGTGTTCCCCCGAGGGAAGCTGCGGGCAATTTTTTTTTGCTCTGGCATTCCTTGTTAGCTACATTACTCACCACTGTGGTCTAATAATTATGGAGCTTGACAGCTGCCGAGATGGTAGCGGGATCAAATACTGACCATATTTCGATGGAGGTAAAACACTATTGGCCCGCGTGCCTAAATTCAGGTGCACGTTAAAGAACCTTAATAACATAAATAAATTTTCGCAGTCCTCCTAGAAGTGGCTTGTTCTTACGTCACTGAAATACACTAGAGGGGACTCTGTCGCTAGTGTCTATGAGAGCGGCAACGCACATCGCTTCAACCAGCATGGTAATAATGGGCAATAGACGGATTTGTCTAATCTTCGTTCTGGTAGTCCCGTCTGGCTTCCTGGCGCCTGAATTCACAATGCCGCAAGACTAAGTTTGGCAAAGTTTCAGCAGTTACGCTTCATCGCTTTGGCTTTTTGTTAGGCTCACTAGGTTACAACCGGCTCACCAAGTTCACCAAAGCTCCTTCTTTTATTTGAAACAAAACCAAAACACAACAATAAACAAAACCACAAGTGTGTGCAAAGCCCACAAACATGAAGACTAAGAAAATCTGTGTACTATAGCCATTATTACCAAGATATCTGAACCATCGCAGTGGCAGTGCCCCCTCTAATTAATTTTAGAAAACTCTATGGGTCACATAGTCTATGACGTCGCGTAAATGCATATCATTACATTACTTGCAAGTTCTTTTCATACGGACACAAAGAGCCAATTAACTTAATCGTCACGTTGTTCTCATATTGAAAACAGGCTAACCGCATCGTGAATATGCTGCCTTTACGCCATCAAAGCCACCATGTTGGAGGACTGATACATTATGAAGCAGCGTCTATGAGATCACGTGCAAGCTATCTATGCGGTGTCTCTCATTTTCCTGTCGTGGTTTTGGGTCATAAAACTCGAACAGATATTAATTATTACGCGTCAGCTACACTGTGCGCAGTAGCGATCTAACTGTAGCACCCGCATCCGAGGCGACGTGACAGAGCAAATAGTGCCGTCGCGCACAACCTACAAGATTCCGCGTACGGACACGAGCTGCGTAGAACAGCTGGAAGAGAAGCAGCTCGATGTTCTTCCGGCTGGCAGCAGCAGCGTCCCAACCTGGGGTGCAAACCTCAGCTCCAAGTGCAATATACACGTGCCGTCGTTCCTGTAACAGCGCTGTGCCAGCGAGTTTTTCTTGGCGCCTTCGTCGTCGCGCTATTTTTTTTTCTTTTCCTGATATACAGACACATCAAGGAGCAAAAAAAACTAAAAATAAGCAGAAGAGAAAAAGAAAACACGTGTAAGATAAAGCAAGGGCTGGTTCCAGAAGCGAAGTGTGTGAGGCTCTCTTCGACGTAGCTTGGAGGCGAAGTGGTTCGATCGGCTTCGACCGTCCCGGAGAGAAGTCCGCTCGATATTGAAGGAGAGCGATGAGATGGCCGCCGTTCTATCGAGGTGCCGCAGATTTATTGCGGACTAATGGCTCGGGGCGAAGGATGATGAAATGGAGAGATAGAGAGACAGGCAAAAAAAGAGCTTCACAAAACGCCGGGTGAAAACTTTTGAGTGGCAAAGTTGAAGGGAAGATGACCGAGTCTCGGCAGCAGCCTATACCTATATACCAAAAATAGGCTCCACCATTCTTTCCGGAAGAAGAAGCCGAGAAGAAGAGTGAAATCGCACGAGGGCTCGATCCGGATATAACCGCTGTTGCGATGGTGTGCGGCAGACGCGAGATGCCGTTGACCTCGAAACATCGGTGAACAGAAACACGAGCTTTTTCTACGAGGCGGTGCCTTTTTTTTTTATCAAGGAGAAAGACTGATATGTCTAATCAAAACGCGAAAAGTGTCTATCGATAGCAGAGGCGTTGGTGCGCACACGAGTGATGAAAGAAATCACCATCAGAAAATTACATCACGGGTCGTTAAAGCTCGTGACGTTATCGTGACGTCACCCTGATGTCACAACCTCACATGGTCACACCTTCACGTGACATTGTCGCTTGGTCGAAGGCGCGCCGATCCTGGATGCATTGTAAAACCACGCTCAGTGCAGAAACCTACCAGTGCTGTCCGATCCCAGATATAGTCAAAAACCACGTTTCGCGGGAGATCAATGCATCGACGGCAAGGTGGCTTTCACGTGGACTTCGGGTAGGCTTAGGCATAAAGGATCATGGGAGTTTTTACTCCTGAAGAGCTATAGCACATGTCAAAGCGCATGTAAAGCAGCACATGTAACAGTTCAAATTCCTCGAGCAAGGGCAACGAAAGTACAACCACAGTTTTTATTTTATGTGTAATGAAATCCCAGCAGGGTGTGCTCGAGAACAACGCGATGGTTGCGTGTTTTAATTAGCGGTAGCAAAGAAAGCCACGGAATGCCATGTGGAATCAACTGACGTTTATATAGTAGTGTTTACCTTTTCTTTCCGGCCACGTAAGCGCTACGAAGCAGCCTATATTTTTTTTTTACTATTGACCTTCTACTGCTTCAAATTTGCTCATTGCACGTGGAGGCGTTTTTACTTTTCATCAAAGTCCCGCCGTTGTGGTCTAGTGGCTAAGGTACTCAGCTGCTGACCCAAAGGTTGCGGGATTGAATACCGGCTGCGGCGGCTGCATTTTCGACGGGGGCGATGCGTCACAATGCGCGAGACTGTAGACATTTGAGTCGCACGTGGAGCTGCCAGTGATTTCTATCATGACTGACTACCAAGTCGGTGTGATGACTACACCCCGCCACAATCGATTGAGTCATATAAAGCATCGACGACACGTGAACAAAGGCGTCAATTGATGTGCCAGTAAAGCTTGTGCAATTAACAACGTTATAGGCACATACGAGCAGAGACATTTTCACACAATAGGAAAAACATTTGCTTTCTGGGTGGTGGCGCTGCAGTAAAAAAAAAAGCTGACGTCCCTGCCCAGGAAGTGCGTATTTGGGAAAAAAAAACTACCAATTACCACAGCCCAGAGGGTATGATGGCGGCGTCTAGGAAGCCTTTGGCGAAAAAGTGCTTATTGGCCTGCCTATACTGGTATATCACGCTGTTTTATCTTTGCTGTACTTGCCAATGAAACCACACAGAGAGCTTGAGCCTACACCACTGAGCTATTATGGCGGCTATCCTCCAATACACCTTATTTTGGTATATATGTGAATTAAACATGGAAGCGTCGAAGAAAACGAGCGCTTATATGTACACTTCTTTTCTCCATCAACGAAAGAGTGTTGAATGCGAAGCATTTCTTAGGGAATTTTGGCGACTTTGAGCGTATCTATCTATCTATCTATCTATCTATCTATCTATCTATCTATCTATCTATCTATCTATCTATCTATCTATCTATCTATCTATCTATCTATCTATCTATCTATCTATCAGCCGCCTACGACATTTAGCTCTCCTGGTCGTTTTGATAATGGTATCGATACCGAACTTGGTATAGCATAAGATGACTGTATGACGAACATATTGAACTAGTTGTAACACGAAAATCATGACATGTGTGTCATGAATGTCAGGATCTACATTTCATGGTCCTGCAGCTCTTGCGGTGGTTTCGTTCACATGGCATGTTGCAAAACTGGTATGGTATGGCATGATTGCATGGCGAACACAAGCGATAGGCCCTAACATAAAAATCGTGACATGCGTGTCATGTAACAACATGACTACATGCCCCGGTCATGATGCACTGGCGGCCGCTTTGCTAGCGTCACTTATACCTAATTTGGTATTACGGGACGTGAATGGATGACGAATGTATGATACTGGTGCCAATATGATAAACATGATATGCATGTCATGTAACAACATGACTACATGCTACGCTCATAATAAGCTCGCAGCCGTTTCGCTAGCTTCACATGTACCAAACTCGGTGTTACGCAACGCGCACGGACGACATAGGTAAGTGACACATCGAAATATGGTAATCATGACATGCGTGTCATGTAACAACATGACTACATGCCACACTGATGATGCACCCGCGGCCGTTTCGCTAGCTTCACATATGTCAAATTTGGTATTACGCGCCCCCAATTGATGACGAAGGTATGTGATTGGTGCAAACATAATGATCATGATATGCTTGTCACGTGAGAACATGACTACAGGCCACAGTCAAGGCGCCAGTACATTTCGACGGGACGTGGGGCGCCTGCGTACTTGCCAGCGTTCATTTCGTCGCGTCACGCCGGCGTTGCCACGCCAGGCGCCGGTCCTGCCATATACTCGCAGGCACGCGCCGTTCTGCGTTGCTTTGACACATGCGCGTTTCAGCGTGTCCGGCGTCCCTATGACACGAAAATAGGGAGACGCAGTGTTGTCTGGGTAACGCATCGGCGCGAAATTCAGCATGTCGCTTTTCGCGCCGGTTGCCGTCGGGCCGCGCCGACAGACTCTGGTCGCGGCTGGCGTCAGACTACAGAGTACTCGCGTTTTGCTAACGTATAGCGTTGCTGTGCCCAGCGTGCACGTGCGTCAGCGCTACATTGGGGTATATTGGGCCCTTTATGATGCGCTCGCGACCGTTTTGCTAGCTCCACATACACCACATTTGGTGTTACGTGACGTCAATGCATATATGACTAGTGCAAACATGACAATCCTGACACGTGTGTCATGTAAGAACATGACAACATGCCACTCTAATAGCGTGCTCGCAGCCGTTTCGCTAGCTCCACATATACTAAATTTGGTATCACGTGACGTGAATAGATGACAAAAATATACGACACATCCAAACATGAAAATCATGACATGGAAGTCATGTACGAGATCGTTTACCTTCACCTCGTAACGTTGTGCTGATTTTAAAGTGACATAAACATTTCTGATTCGTGCTTCGCATATCTTCGATTCCCACTGTACGTGGGATCAGCTGCCAATTTTTTTTCGCACAAGCTGATTCTTTTCAATTTAGATCATAAATGTTTCACTATACGGTTGAGGTAGTCAGTAAGTAAAGAAATCAGTCAGTAAAGAAAACAGTCAAGGCCTCATTCAACTTTTCGCGTCGTAGTGGCCTATTGAATAGGCTATGACACCCCTGCTTTTGTAGTTGTATTTTTTTGCGTGTATACTTTTCTCTTCGCTTTCCTTCTGATATTTCTTCCCCATTCCCTCTCCCCTTAGTACAGGGTAGCAGACCGGATGCTACAGAGTAGCGGACCGGATGGTTAACCTCCCTGCCTTTCCCTCAATGTATTCTCTCTCTATCTTAAACAAGCGAAAAAAAAGAGTAATCTAGAGAGAGATAAAAATGCAAGGAAAGGCAGGGAGGTTAACCAGACGCACATCCGGTTTGCTACTCTGCAGTGGGGAAGGGATGAAAGAAAGAAAAGAGGTTGCAGAGAGATAAGGTACACACAATCACAAAAGAGTAATCTAAGTTCTCCTTGAATCAATTATCTGTTGATTTAATAGGCTGTATTATGCCCATGCAAAGATGAGGCATAAGTTCAATGAAATTTGGAAGGTCGAAGAGATTGAAAAATGCATAAACATGGTGTGTCCGTGAAGCCGAAATTTCGATAATCGGATTTTTTTCAAGGCTGCAACAACTTTAAGGCAGTGTCAAGTAATTTTGAGCGTTTTGGGAAATGGGAAACCTGCCTCTTTCATCGCCGCACGTTTTATTTATGCATTACACAAAAGTACCCTCATCGTGGGCACCAATTTGAAGATGGGTTTGATTACGTATTTTTCAGCTATGAATCGGATTGTAGTTAGCGAGCAGCGCGTAGCCATGTTTGGTGCACTTTTCGACGTACACAAATGCAGTGGGTGCACAGTGTTTTATAGGTATTTGTGCCTACAACCTTCAACAGTGGGTATTTTCATTATAAGCTACTCATTTCAAACACTAGAACCATCACGAGGCGACGGCAAAGAAAAGACTGCGGTGGCGACATGACTTCAAAGCGTTTGCAGGAATCAAACTATACGCCTACAGAGTCGCAGATATCTTGCTTTATATATTCAGAAAAAAAAAAACAGCGCCCAAAGCTCCAGTCACTGCAGAACCCCCTCTAGTCGCTTTGACAAACGACGTATCAAACGCAGAGAACTCCGCTCAACAACGTCGACGACACAGATCGCATCAGGCCGATTTATAATTCACTCAGAGGATAACGAAAAAATATAGGAGAGGGAGGGGGCAGAAAGGTATAGATGTGTCGTCGTATAAAAACAGAACTACCGGCAGCATCGTTCGTGGCGTGCCGATACATGAGTACGAAAAGCAGGGAATTTTTAAAAATATGAATTCGCTGCGACTCAGAGCAGACGATAAATTGGAAAAAATAGACTCCATGTTTTGCCGCCGCCCATGGGGCGCCGTCCGTTTATTAACCGCCCGAAGCGGTCGATGAACACGCACAGATTCCGTAGAGAAAACAAGCCGGAGCTTTTTGTTTACTTCATCCTTCCGTTGGGTCTCTTTGTCATCTCTCCAGGCGTGCTTCTGCAGTGAACAGCGCCAAAATTCAATCTGGTTTGAAAGCTCCAAGGGTCGTCGTGCGCTTTCTGTCGTTTCCCGTTGTAACAAAAAAAACTGAAGATAAACAAGTGATATTAATAATCATAAATTCACGAAATGCAGTCGGCTGTTTAGGCCATGCACTCTTAGCTCTTTTTCTTTCGATGCAGGCGGCGTTTTACTGTTGTTTTATTCTAACGCGTTACGGCATCGGAAGAAACAGGCGAGCTCACTTGTTCGTGAGTCGCGCGTATTAAGCCGTGTGCGGTCGCGATTCAAGATCAATTTTCGGGGAGAGGCTGAATACCGCGTCGGCTGTTTTGGATAACAGGCATAAGAGACGCGAATGTTTTCTGCGACGCAGCGAGTGAAGGCGGGTGCACGTTCGCTGGTGGTGCAACCGTGCGTGATCGTCGCACGTGCTCAGGAGAACAAGGAGGAACAATGTTCTATCTTGAGACAGACATGCACCAAGGACCTCCCGAGAAGAAAAATCGACGTGCGATTCTTTTGTGTACGGTCGGTTATATGCCTTCATATTCAATTTCGTGCCGCGATTCTGGGACAGCTCGGGAGTATTAGGGCAGTCCTTCTGGCATCAAATGAAGGAGAGCGCTCTGTCTATCTGATTCCTCTCTCTTTCTAACTCTCTCTCCCTCTGGCTCTGTTGCTAGCTGACTGTTTCTATATCAACCTCTCCATGATCAAACAAATATGCAGGCAAGAAAAGGAGATGCTGTTTGGAAATTATCGTTTCACATGATTTCCACAAGTGCCAGGAAAAAACACTGTGACGGAAATTTCTAATTAAAGGGGTAAGCAAGAGTGTCCTCTGATGAGGACTCTCACATGATTTCCACAAGTGCCAGGAAAAAAACACTGTGACGGAAATTTCTAATTAAAGGGGTAAACAAGAGTGTCCTCTGATGAGGACTCTCACTGCAAATATAACAAGAAACACTGCCAACAAAATGCGAATCCAAGATACAAGTGATTCAGATTTGTTTGAAATGATTGCTCAAAGGCCAGTAGCATAGTTTCGATTCGCACTTCTTCTTACGCGAATAAAATATTAATTGCTAAACTTTAAGCATGTATAGCCTAATAAGTCGTAGACTGTGTGATTCGTCCGACACATTTTGTTTGTTCGAAACACCGGGCGATAATGTTGACTTCTGCTGCACGCTCTTGGAGAACGCGTAAGTAACACCCATGCTTAGAACGGTGCGAGTTTTCAATGATGCCGGATCGTTCACTGTAGTACAGTTTGCTTAAGAAATCCCGTCCACCAACTGGGATGCTGGTATACTGAAGACGCTATAGGGCGAAAGTCTTACATACCTAATCAAACACGAAAATTTATCGTCGGCGTCGTCCTCAGCACAAGCGATGCAAAAAATCATCGTCACACGATGACGTAACCACATGGCGTCATAGTAACGTTAAAGAACGCTAAAGTCTGGGAAGTAATCATGACGTCACGTGATGACATCATCACAAGACATCGTCGCTTTTTCACAAAATGGCTCATTCCCCGGAGGAAGTTCCAAACAACTTAAGGTGCAGGAAAGAAGGAACACGGGGAAAAGAAAAGGCTGGGATGTTAATCAGTCTAGAACGACTGGTATGCTACCCTACACCGGGGACAGGGATGAGGAGATTCGAAAGATGGAGAGAGAGAAAGCACGTGCACACAAAGTCGCACATCACAGTCATCATATCAGTCACAGTCTATCACCAGCGGCATAAGTCTGTTGACTTCAAGAAGCTGAGGACTGCTTAAAGCTTGAAATGTCTACGGCGCTGAAAACAGTTCCAACCCACCTTAATTAGGTGCACCAAGCTTTCCGGACGAAAGAAGGGGGGAGGTGGAAGGGTTGGGAGATGAGTTCATCGACTGAGAAGAGAAATACTAACACGGTTTTCACATTTCGCGGGTGCTTCCTACAGTACAGATGCAGTGCATACTTGCATAAAACGGTGATCTGACGCACTTGTCGGCACCTTTCATTGTAGGGACCGTTGGTTCCACCAGTAAGACTTTCATTGCCTTTGAAAACGTGTATACATCCAGCGGACAGAAATCTGCTGCTTATGCGTATTAGTTTGCACTGCTTGCTGCAACTTCAATCGGCCGAAACTCCACCGGAAGTTTCCTTTTTATTCTTCGAGACATAAACCAATAAAATACGAGGCATCATTTTTCTTTACCTGTTCTAACAAATGGAAACCAGAACATCGGGGAGAATGATTACAGACGAAGGAACACGCTGAACGAGATGGAATGAATCATGATAAGCGCATTGTTAAAAAAAGACAGTAGAGAGTGTTACGTATTAAATGCGGTACCCAGTCTTCTAGTTCCATACAGTAAAGAGTAAATACAGTGTAACAAGCTATATAAATCCCAAAGCATTATATTAAGCTTTGGATTACTTCGACGCTGTTCAATTATAACAAAAAAAATACTTAATTGAATCTGACGCTGAGGGTAGTAGAGAACTACATGGACACCAGTCTCATTTCGCTTTCTTTCTGTGTTTACTAGTACAGTTGTAAGTCTCTTAAGACGGTCTGATGGCGTGGTTTGATCATATTGGGAAATCGGGTGGCATAACTTCAATAAAGTCGGCTGGCGCTCCGCAGAAGTAATGAAGATTGCTGAAAAGGGCCGCTGCTTTGTTGTGGACATAAATGATAATGATGATTACGATTATAACGGCAATTATCAATATGCGGAAAAGCATCGTTTTCATTGAAAGCCAGTCGCAAGAAGGCAGCGCACTCAAGGCCATTCCTGCCTTATCATTCCCCACTCTCCTTAGCTTTGGTTGCTGTTTTGGCAGCAGCCTGCTCACACACACACAGCGTTCAGTGGATCTCAATAAAGGGTCGGTAAGCCACTATAAGTTCAAGGGTTTCTTTCTCGCCTTCTCGGCCCTTCCTAGGGACGCTTTCTTATCCTCTTGCTTTATAAAATATGGGAGCAGTGTAAGAAATAGGCGTCGAGAATCCAGAGTTTGTGCTTTTCAGCTAGGCACAGTCCCCAAACCAGCTGATCGCGCACGCCATAGATGAGAGACAGGGCAGAACTGGTGTGCGACTGCATGGCAAAAGTTATAGTAGGGTAGGAGAAAATTCACACGTAATATCCCTCGTATATAAATCAATTGAGAGTTGATTTCATCGTGACGTCACGTGAACACACTTCACTATGCTGGTTTCACTAATTGTGCCAAAAAGATGGTAGACGCCAAAAGACAACTCTCTCGTTTTTTTTTCTCTTTTTTCTTTGTATATTCAAATGTTGTTTAAGAGCCATTTATAAACATGATAAGCTAATCAATGTTGGAGAACATAGACAAAAAGCTCGTAACCTAGCTTGCTGTGGTCTATAAATACTTCTCCGTCCGGCCACCTAATAAGACATGAACGTTATACGTCATGCACGAAGACCAACAGCCCTCTAGATATTATTGGGACGCTTCATCCTAAAGTTCTGCTGGTCTTCCAAAAAGCCGATGACTGCTTAAGACTGAGTACGAGGTCGGAAAAATGAAATAAATACATTCAAATCTTTTTCCAGAACGATGGGTGAAATGAAGCGTTGTCACGTCATCGAGAACGTGAGTGCCTCAGACCTATAGAGACGCACTCTCTCAAGCACTGTACATCGTTCGATCAGTTGGCGCTTAAGGCAGGTACTTTGGCCTCCCTATTTTGTCCTGCTCCCCAACAGAACCGTGGACAAAACGGTTATTGCGCGGCGCTCCACAATCACGAAGGAATGGGTCGGCCTTCCCTCTATTTTGTTCTCTCTGCTGCCTCAGACAGAAGACGTAATTACCCCCGAAAATAAAGGCACCTTTAAGTCGCGAACAATCTCTTATACAAGAGATGGAGCGGGACGTCGAAAGGGCGAGCTGCGGGAAAGAACGTGGATACGGAAACTGGCAACGAGTAAAAAAGAAAAAAATGAACAGAAAACGAATAAAAATGAAAGGAAACGGGGTTGGGTCGGACGTCTTCACCGCGGCCGGCCTCCCCTTAATTCCGTTACGTTTTCTCTCAAAACAAAGCGAAGCCTTCCGTCCACGCCCCCGCTAATGACGTCACAAACGGTATATTTCTGGTGCTGGCGTGACGGAGGCAAATTCGTCATCTCTCCTCTTCTCCCGCTGCACAGGGAGGCAAGAGGCGCCCCTAGCGGGAAAAAAGAACATAACGCCCCATGGTGGGGCCGAAGAAGCTCACTCTCGACGAACCATACGCGTAGGCTCATCGCCCTTTTTTCCTTAATTTAGCGTATTTTTATTTATTTATGAGCTATTCTTTTTTTTCGTTGCTTTTACTCATTTTGCTTCCGGTGTGGCAACGCCGTCCTTGCTGTTCCCCTGATGATAATGGAACTCAAATTAAACGAGCCTTCTCCACGAGATGTACTGAGACGAAACAGCCAAGAGTGCTTCCTTTCTCTACACTCTTTTCTCAGTCGTCTCCCACTCTCTCTAACGCTTTTTTAAATTCTTTGCGGGGCGGTAACGAAAATAACGTTGGCAGAATTTTATTTCGCCCCTCCGTGTGTTCAGCCCCCTTCATTTTTTTCTAGCCAAACTACACGCAAAGATTTAGTGAAGGCACCGGGGTTCATTTTTCTCACCGCTTAATTTCTTCTCTTGCTTTCGGTTTCTGGCATGAGACGAAATGCGGGAGATTAATCGTCTCCATCAGCCGTTTCATACCTGTGGAGCGTCTCGTAATCGTGTTTCGTGAACCGTCGTCACGAGAGGTTAAAAAGCGCAAAGTGTGCGGCTTAGAGAAAAGAACCTGGTGTCTAGAGCCCAATCTACTCCACCTCTGTTCAGTTAATCCGAAAAAACATTGCGTTTACCGCCAGAAATTATCGTGACATCAGCCAAATTATCCTAACTCTTCTTAAGTAACCATAGCACGGCAAGTAAAGGCTCAAAAACTCATCTCTAGAGCACGTGATATGCGATGACACCTGCGCGTATCGCGTAGTGCAAATGCACAGAAAAAGTGAAAGTCACACGGTACCTCACGAATTTGCCTAAGACGACACGAAGATGCCTGCCATCTTATTCTTTCTCGTGTCAGTCGATTCTATTGAGCCCGACCGCAATCTTTCCGCGCTCGCCATGGTATTGCACTGCCTTTGTTATCGGAAATATTCAAAGTTTTCTGCACTTCTCAGGGTCTTGTAGGGCCTCCGTGATCGGCCCATCGTTATCCCGAAGCGGCGCTGTCATCATGTGATGCCGCGTGCTGTTACATCTTCGTGACGTCGTGATGACGGTACAAATCGCGGTGTGACTTCATCACATTATGATAACATTTTGCAATACTTGTGTTGACACCGCCGATGGTCATTCATCGCGTTTGATGAAGCACCTAAGGATTTCGCCCTAACGAGTGCAAAGTAGCTCAACGTGCCACACCGGTCACCTCCTATCGTGCTCTCCTTATACCTATATGTCTGCATCCGCGCCGCACAATGGTGAAGAATGGAAACCTATAGACCCGCCCTTTAGACCAACCTTGCCACTTTCCCCTTTATTAAATGTTACCTACTCGACTTCTTTTTCAAACAAAACATGCTATTACGTCAATCGCAGTCCACTGACTACGCACACTTGACGAACGTTGAACAAACGTGGGAGCATCTGTTTTCGACGAGATGAAGCACCGGTGTGAACAATTGGGCGCACCGTTATTTCTTGCAGTTTGTGACGACAGGTATTCACGTCAGCAAGTCGACAGCTGCCACAAACTATCGTCAATACAGTGGTACGACATTAAAAATAGACTGAGACTGGTGTGATTGTTTACATAGAAAATCTGTCTAAAACTGCCCTCGTTGAAAATCAATCTACACATTGCAGCTATATAAGGAGCAGCCGTTCAAACACACGTTCGTACCATATAGTCTGATAAAATACCAGAGACAAACAACGCTGTACCTTTTATTCTAGCTTTTGATGGAGAGAAGGTCTACCAGCTTGTGCACTGCGTTGCATCGGGCTCACGTCACCAGTTGTGAAGGACGCTCTGTTTGCGCGTTTGATGTAGCTCCCCGTTATAAGACAAAACAAGAGATCCGAGAAAATATAGATTTAATACAAGGCAACGGGCTGCTAGAGCGGAAGTGCACAGCGGCAATGCGAAAAACCATTTTGCGTGACGTTCGCGATGTTGCCGTCGCTGACAGTGACAAATGACCCGTGTGCTCACGCCGAAAAAACAACGAGAGAACGTACGTCGCTTTGCGCACACGCAGTGTAATACGGCTGCAAACACGTCGAGTGCACGGCACTGACAGGCCTCGTCGAGCACTGAAGTGATGAACGCCGGGGCCTCCATGACAAGCTCTAATAAAGATGAGCTGCCGCTTGTAAATACGAGCAGGCCCAGGAGACGCACTGAGAGCGCTGCGAGCTACTTTCTTGAAACGCAACTAGATAGATAGATAGATAGATAGATAGATAGATAGATAGATAGATAGATAGATAGATAGATAGATAGATAGATAGATAGATAGATAGATAGATAGATAGATAGATAGATAGATAGATAGATAGATAGATAGATAGATAGATAGATAGATAGATAGATAAATAGATAGATAGATAGATAGTAGGTAGATAGATAGATAGAGAATAGATAGATAGTAGATAGATAGTAGATAGTAGATAGATAGTAGATAGTAGATAGATATATAGTAGATAGATAGATAGATAGATAGAAATATAGATAGATAGATAGATTGATTGATAGTAGATAGTAGATAGATAGATAGTAGGTAGATTGATAGATAGATAGTGGATAGATAGATAGATAGATAGATAGATAGATAGATAGATAGATAGATAGATAGATAGATAGATAGATAGATAGATAGATAGATAGATAGATAGATAGATAGATAGATAGATAGATAGATAGATAGATAGATAGACCAGACAGACAGACAGACAGACAGACAGACAGACAGACAGACAGACAGACAGACAGACAGACAGACAGACAGACAGACAGACAGATAGATAGATAGATAGATAGATAGATAGATAGATAGATAGATAGATAGATAGATAGATAGATAGATAGATAGATAGATAGATAGATAGATAGATAGATAGATAGATAGATAGATAGATAGATAGATAGATAGACAGACAGACAGACAGACAGACAGACAGACAGACAGGACAGATAGACAGATAGATAGATAGATAGATAGATAGATAGATAGATAGATAGATAGATAGATAGATAGATAGATAGATAGATAGATAGATAGATAGATAGATAGATACGAAATGAGTGAAATAATATAAGAAAAATATTCGCTTTTGAACTTTGTACAGTGGGAAAGCAAAAATGAGTTCGGCTCATGCGAGAAATGTCCTTGAAGCAGCATATTTGTTGCAGTGAAGATAGTTACAGAGCTTCTTGTTCTTCTTTAGTTTTTTTATTTACGTAAATCAGTAGCATACCACGCAGGCGTGAGGCACATTTTCTAGTGTTTTCACTATTTATTCTGACCATACACTGACTGGATATACGCGTGTTGTCCTGTGTAGAGCCGTGTCGGCGGATGAAATGGTGTTCTATGTGTACTAAAGAATTCAATAATATAGTTTCTGCTATGGCAATAACGAACGCGGCAATACCAATCAATACAAGAATGCACACTGAAAAACATCAGGTGAGCAATAAGCATCTGTAGCGCTTGTGTGCTCAGCGGTAGATTACAAGTTTGGTTCTTACACCTGACAGGCCGTGTGCCGATGTTTGGGAAGTTTTGAACACCCTTGTACATTTAAGAATAAAGTCAAGAGCATGTTAGTATTCTCCTATCGTTTTCTTCCATTCTTATCACTCATTAAAGCAAATTATTACTTTTTCTATACGTTTTGGCGGTTCAATTGTACATCTATGCCTGCCGGGTCAGTTCTTGGGATAGCCATTTCCTCCGTTCTTGAAGCTATCCAATTAAAAACAACGACGACTCTACTTAACAGCCAGGCGCACTCTCGTCTGATGGCTTCCCAGCGATTTCCTTCGTCGCCTAGCACTGACAACAACAAAAACAAACGAAACAAATGAAAGAGTAGAAGGCTTGCTTTTCCCTTCCAGCCTTCGAATTAACTTAAATCCAGCCTTGCACCACCACTTCCTGCGCAACAGCCAGTGTTCTCATTTCGTGCGAGCTGGAAGTCTAACGAGGCAAGCGGAACCGGACACCGGGGTCCGCTCACTCCACACAGACTTGGCCACGGGGTCGTGCACTCGGCGAGCCGCGTCCACAGCAAAGCCCAAAGCCATGTGCCGCCAGGAGAGACGTTAACTCAAAAGGCGCTGGGCACTCCCGCTGGGGATACGCCCGAAGACGACCCAGGGTTGAAATGAGCTCCGGCTGTAGGGAGAGGAGTGGTGTAGGCAACGGGGTGGCTTTTCGCAACAGCGTCGTGCAGTGGTGCCCAGTGACTGCGTCTATTGGTTGTTGTTGGTGATGTTGCCGCCTGCCGCAACCGCGGCGCACGACCGAGCACGGCCCTCAGCCCCCGCTGCTTTTCTGGGCAGCCATTCAGGGAGGTCCCCTGGGGGAGACCGGACGAGCCGGTCAGAGGGGTCCCAGCGCTCCTCTTCCTTTCTCTCCACTTCCTGTCTTCTTCTTTTCCCCTTAGATCCTCCTCGCGTCTTTTCCCACACGCTTCTCCCGAATGCGCCCTCTCTTCAATGAGCTCTTCCAGCGACGCGTACACATTGCGTAAAGAAGCAAGCAGCCGAGCGGTAAAAACGCACGCACAACACGAACACCGCAAACACACACGCAGCCAAACGCACACAGAGTTGCGCGCGCTCGCTCGCCAACACGCGGCTCCTCCATTAGGGCCCTGAAAACCCCGAGAGGAGAGTTGTGGAGCCCGAGGTCAGTTGACTGCGCTAATGCGGACAGACCGGCAGGAGGGGGGGGGGGCAAAAGAACGGTCCGGCCGCTAACGAGCAGCCGCCGTACAGGCGAAACCAAAGACTTCCGCCCCGGCGCGGCTGGGTCCCGCCGTCTGGGTCCGCGGGGACACTAGGAAGAGATGTGAAGGGCACGGCCGGATAATCCTTTAATCCCGCGGCGATCTGTTATGCGAAGCTTCTGTTGAAGCCGCTCCCCTCGCTTCCCATTACCTTACTTTCGGCTTCTCCTTTTTTTCGGGGCCGTTCGGTCTTTTGTTGGTTCGCCTCGGAGGATCGCATTGCAAGCAGTTATCGCGGTGGTGCTCGTTTTCGGTGGAGCTGCTGGGATTTCTTTTCTTTCCAGAGTGCACCGGGGCTGGCACGGGATCGGTCAGCTGGCGTTGTCTCCCCGTGGGGAAGGAAAAAGGGTAGCGAGCCAAACGGGAAGAACGAGAGCCTTAGAATTCGCTGATTACTCTCCAACGTGCCTTCTAGTTCCAGGGTCCTTCCATTTCAGTTTGTTCTTGCATCGAAATGCGTGGCACTGTTCATTTCTTAACTGCTGCGTACCTAACGACTTCTCTTGGGTCATTTGCTCTTTCCTCGGTCTTGTCTCTCGGCGCTTAGTGTTCAACTTACAATGACGCAGGTGTGTTGATGGTTGTTTTCAGGCACTACGTAATTTTAGAAAGTTGGGAAAAGTTCAAACCGCGAGACCCCTTTAAACATAACCTCTAACTGCCCTTCAGGTTTTAATTATTATAGTATGTATGGTACGATAAACTTTCACAAAATGTATTTCCTGACGTATCGTTAGGTCCATTTGTGCACAGAAAAAAAAATGTATTGCGACTTTCGGTAATCAGGTACAACATATTAGCTATTAGGGCAGCATCGAGACCATTAAAAAAAATAAGTTAGGGGCACGAAAACATCCGTTTCAGGCCGGCAATGTTCGTTATTCTTGTCTCCGCATTTAACCCACTGACAAAATATTTATTCACACTAATCACTCTGTGTCCTAGATCGGAAAGAATGTTTCCATCCTGTTCTGATAACCACTAACTTCGCCTCTACTACTGTGGTTGTACTAAGAACTCGATTGGTGGTCATGTAAATATGATCATAAAAGAAAAGAGCCAGAGAGAGAAATACAAACGACAGCCACGGAAGTTGACGAACATTGTGTTCAGCTAGTTTTGCGGAGGAAAAAAGATAGGTTACTACAAGAAAGAGGCAAATGAAGTCAGAAGTGTGTTTGTGCCGAACTCGTCAACATAATCAAATTTTGAGTGCTTTCTTACTGACGGTCACGCAATCCAGCTGGCATTATGAAGCATGGTGACGATTCTAAGGCCTTCTCAGTGGCTGCAATATGTGAGGCTACGAGACTACAGAAAATATGCGTCCAACTGCTTTTGACCAGTGCGAAGAGCAAGCCTGTTATCATTGAAGGACCAGGTAGAGACGTGGAAAGAAAGATTGCAAGAAAAAGCAGTGTATCGAGCCATTGCCATTGGCTAACCCACTTTTAATATGTCTAAAGGGGCACTGAAGCAAGAGCACAGCAGAAGTTCACTCCTTCACAGACACACACACACACACACTCAACAGCTGGTTCACTCCTGGACGTGTCATAAAACTAGTTGTTGTACTTCAATAATTTAAACAGTCAATTCAGTATTATTATAAGTCACTTAACAATCAATCTTTTAGAACTTGTTATTAGTGGTTACATGTGACAATTGCATTTACATTTGCGCTCGACGCGACCCGTTCTAAGAACGCCACAGGAACTTGTCCGATGGCAGCTTGGCTTTATAAGAGCGTACAGTTCACTTTAGAACACCATATCAAGGAACTTTGCTCAAATTACCATGTCACGAATATTTTATCTGAGTTATAACTGCGCAGAGGACGAAACAAAACTATAGAAAAAGAGACAGGACGAGCGCAGTCTTCATTCAGTTTAAATATTATTCTAACTAGGCCCCAACGCACTTTACTTGATGTTTCAGATGATTAAAAATATTTAACAGTTCAATAGTCGCTGTGTACTAGACACGCAGTTTAGCTGAAACACTCATGACCGATACATTTAATGGGCCATAGATCAGAAACACAAAAGCAAGATCAGGTAGCCGCGTACTCTACGACATCGTTTTTGTGCAATTTTACCCTAAGTTCTTGCTTGAAAGCAAGCACAGTTTACGAATCTCGCCGTAGGCCTCCCGCGTCTTTTGCCGCCATATGTCACATGCAAGGCCTCATTGTCCTTGAAGTTGAAATGTCAACTCTATTGCACAGTAGAAACGGCCGCAGGTGAGAGACCTTCGGTTCTCAAAAATTGGGAAAAAAGAAAGAAGTTTATGAAAACGCCGCGCAGTCGTGTCAATAAGGAGGTGTTTCTTCGCTCAGCCCACACTGTCCGTGCTCACCGATAGCGTGATCTAAAAGTCGAGACCCGATGTTTGCTCAAGCCGCTTTCTCAATCATCGTTCTTTTTGTATTAATTCCCGTGTACTTACTGTAGGTAACCCTTTCAAAATTTCTTTCCGTTCACCATGGAAGAACTGGAAGGTGCGTTAGTCGCTTCTAAGCGCATGTCATCGCCAGGTCCTGATGGTATTACTTATAGTGCGTTGGGACACCTTGGACAAAAAGCTAGAAAAGAACTTTTAACATGCTTCAACAACTCCTGGCTCAGCGGCAGTGTTCCCCGAGAATGGAAAATTAGTCGATTAATACCACTTTTGAAATCGGGAAAATCACCATTGGACTTGACAGCGTATCGCCCTATTGCCCTCGCAAGCTGCCTCGGAAAAGTGATGGAAAGGATGGTTCTATTTCGTCTCGAGTGGTACTTGGAACGATACACCAAATACCCTTCTTGCATGGCAGGCTTTCGTCGGGGCCGCTCCTCCATTGACTGTGTCCTTGATTTGTCGACATTTGTTCAACAAGAAAAAAGTCGCAAGCGCATATCAGTGGCACTCTTTCTTGACGTGAAGGGTGCATATGATAATGTAGCTCACGATGCCATCCTCACTTCTCTCGCAGCGATGGGCGTTGGTGGACGAATGTTTCAATGGATAAAAGATTATATAACTGGCAGAGGTTTCTTTGTACAAACATATGAGGGTACAACTGCCCAACATTACACCTACTGCGGAGTACCTCAGGGAGGTGTTTTAAGCCCCACATTGTTCAATGTGGCCCTCATTGGTCTGGTGAAGGTTCTACCAAAGTCGGTGTGCCTATCCATATACGCCGATGATATTTGCCTCTGGAGTGCTGCAGTTACTCGCCCTCAGGTGCGTGCACGAATACAGCGGGCAGCAACACTCACAACAGCCTACCTTCAGAAACAAGGCCTAAATATATCAACTGTGAAGTGCGCGTTGATGGCGTTTACACGCAAACCAATGACGCCATACCCTGTTTACATCAATGGGCAGAGTGTCAAATATGCACGGACGCATCGTTTCCTGGGCATAATAATCGACAGAAGTCTTTCGTGGAGCCCACATTGTGCGTACTTGAAGAAGAGACTGCTATCTATTGTGCATATCATGAAATTCTTGTGCGGTAAAGCATGGGGAACTTCTGTGGCCTCCATGCTACAGCTGTACAGGGCCCTATTTCTGGGTCTATTGCGCTACAGCTTGCCGGTACTGACTAACACTTGCAAATCGAATACTCATTCATTGGAGAGTTTGCAGGGTCAGGCACTGCGTATCTGCCTAGGACTGCCCCGATGCGCTTCTACTTATGCCACAATCATGCTTGCCAAAGACCATCCGGTCAGGACATATATAGCTGTGGATTGCCTCAGAGCGCACATTCGACATGCTAGCCGTGTCCCCGACCACCACTTGGCCCTTCTACCTTCCGGAAGACCACGTGCTACGTTTTCAGACGTCATAGCCAAGCACCTAAATAGCATTCCAACAGGATATACGCCAGCTGCGAGAACGGCATGCCCTTTGTGGTGCCTCGACCAGCCGCAAGTACGTCTAGAAATTCCGGGAATCAAAAAGAAAAGCAGTCACTCCAGAGTAGCATTGAAGCAAGCAACACTGCTATTATTACATGAGTTGTACTTAGACCGAACGCAGATATACACTGATGGGTCCGTCTCATCCAGCAGCTCATCAAGTGCCGCTGTAATTCCGGCTGCAGAAATGACAATCAAATTTAAGTTGTCACATATGACTACATCTACGGCATCAGAGCTTGCTGCTATAAGGGCTGCTTTACAATATCTCGTTCAAGAACGTCCAGGAAAATGGGTCATATTCTGTGATTCGAAGGCAGCGCTTCAGAGTTTGCAGTCTGCCATGCGTAGGAGGAGCCATGACCAACTGGTACAAGAAATAAGACATTGCCATCATGAAGCTCTAGCACGAGGGCATGATATTATATATCAATGGCTGCCTGGACATATCGGTATTACCGGAAATGAACTAGCCGATGATGCAGCCCGCTCAGCCCATGAAGAAACCCGTGTAGTCCCGATTCCTCTATCAAGGAATGATGCAGCAAGACAACTTTACCTGCTGGCTCGAGATCTCACACGCACGTTCTGGTCGTCTACCAGCTTCCAAAGGTGTCAATTTTATGAACTGGATCCTTCACTAAAGCTAAAGCTACCATCACAACTTTCCCGCTCCAATGCGACACTGTTATGCCGCCTTTGGTTGGGTGTTGCATTCACAAAGGTGTACTCCTTTCGCATTGGTATGGCAGACACTCCTACGTGCGACTACTGCGGAGATGAAGAAACCATCGAACACGTCCTCTGCAGCTGCGCTTGCTACGACACACAGCGATGCCAGCTACGGATGGTTTTGAATCGACTTGACCCCGGACCACTTTGTGTGCAGAAGATACTAGGACCTTGGGCATCTGCCTCAGTTGCGCAGAAAGCAACAAAAGCACTGCTACTTTACCTCAAGTCAACAAACCTGAGCGACCGCCTGTGAACTGTGTGTGCTCACCGAGTGTGCTCGTGATTGTGTGTACCTTCTCATCTTTGTGCAACCTCTTTTCTCCCCTTTATCCCTTCCCCAGTGCAGGGTAGCAAACCGGATGTGCGTCTGGTTAACCTCCCTGCCTTTCCTTGTATCTTTATCTCTCTCTCTCTCTCTCTTTGCCACGAAAGCTTAAAAATCAAACACCACTCAAGATGCTAGCTTTCCTTTATTGCACTTCCCTGCCCCCAGCTCTTCCGCTCAGAAAACGAAAACAGAAAGAATACGCCGTCCTTTCAGCAGTGTGTGTTGCAAGTTTTTAAGATTAGAACAGCTAACCTTCTTAGCGAAGTGATGTTTGAAAGAGTATCGTATCCCTCTATTCTTGCACCACCTCGCGGCACTACTTGCGCAATTTAGGAAGCGCAATGTCTCGCCAGATCGCGATGTAATCCGGTGACAGAAAGAAAAAAAAATGCGCCGCACACCTTTTGTGTTCTCCGCTCTGCGCGTCTGAATTCTTCTTAAAGTAAATAAAATCCCGCAGGGGAAAACGGCAGAGCGAAACGCGCCGAGCACAAAACTTTAAGCGCCCTGTAATACTGGGTTGACGACGCTCTTCGTCACGCAAATTACTAGTCCTGAGACTTAACCACAAGGAAGAGAATTCCACCATCACAAGGGATAAAAGCGAGAGAAAAACAGAGCGAGATAAACGCGTGCAAAAAGTAGTCTGAGCTTAAAAGACAGAGACTGCAATCGCGAATTTCGGAGAAAGAAGAGGTTGAAATAACGAGGTAAAAAAAATGTTGGATTTTTATTGCGAAACGGTTTGTGTCTTAATAACGCGCGTTATCAAAATGTCTGAATCGCGCTGTCTAGAAATGAAGTGAAAAAAAAGAAAACGAACAGGGAGTTTCCAGAACAAATAGGCAAAAATCAGAACAAGGTCACCTGCCTTGTTGATTATATCTTATTTCTTTGTTTAAGTGTGATTATCACGATCTATATCATGATCATTTTCCAAATTCTGAAGTTGCTTCGAATAGCCTGGCTAACATCTCCAGCATCACATAAAAGATTTCTCCCTATCTCTCTCCTATTAAGTCAAAATTCAAACTTTCTAGAATCCTCTGATCGTACCACATTTGTTTCGGGGGCTATGATTTGTGTAATATTATAATTACGCCGCATAACACGAAAGTGATTTCTCGAGCGCCATGTACAGTAGAATGACTCGGGCAATGTCTCGGAAAGCGTAATAGCCCGCGAGTTTGAAGGTGTCACATTGAAAAAATTGTCGACGCTCATGTTTAAGTCAAATGTGTATCACAAGTGATATAGCTCCACAAATGTGCCATCTTCATGTAAAATATATAGTAAATCAACCCTAATTTTTATACAATCTTACACGCTAATATGAGCTACAGGACAGATAAATAGTAACCGTCCGGCTTCCCCATTTATACTGCTCTAAATAGTAATAAGCAAAAGAAAAAAAAATACTAGGCCATTTGTGCTATTACTCCCTGGCCTCTAAAATGATTTGAAGTAAGACACTATGCAGAAGGAATGTTGGTAACGTTCGTTAAACGTCGAATGCAGGAGCAGTGCTGGCTAACTTCCTAAACTAAATATATGCGCTGCTACGATACAGGCGTCACATCGAGTTAACGTCAATTGTATACTTAAGCGGCATTCCCTGAACTTGGTCTACGTAACACTAGCCGCTGCGGTCATCCTCGCAAGCACAAGCGATACATATCCGCTTACTGCTTCTGCTGTTATTATACCCATGTTGCGGCTGGCATCGTTTACGCAACTGTAAACAACTGCTTATCGAAAAGTTATGGGACCCTAAAGCTTCGCATATAGGAGTTGAATTCGATAGTGACATTCTGTTTCTAGTGTGTACTTCAAACACTTGGTGCATAAAGCTTTTTTTTTAATTTGCGATGCACCCACTACGTGTCCTTAAGGCAATAGGCACAGTTGCGCGTGTGCCTTTTGTAGAGGGATACCAACTTTCATTCAACAACAGAGCCATTATGAGAAGCACAATATTTTGGCACCCATTGGAACTGGACGCTTGTAACTCGCATTATTACTGCAATATTTCATGTTTCATTGTGAAGCATGTATACCGGACGCGTGTGTTTGTGAAGCATGAAAGTGACTTTCACTGCATTTTCAAGCAGATGAAGTTCTTTGCATTGTTTTCACCAGCAGACGTTTTCATCAGATTTTCGCTACTTTCATAAGGTCTTCGACTTTTGAGTCCATGCGTTATGATAATATATTCAATCCAGTTAGTGAGGGTGGGTTAGCATTAAAAGACCTTTATCGATGGCAAATAGTGTCACGATTCTTCTTTTTTCTAGGCGATTCCCATCCTGTAACCTGTTCCTTCTTGCAAGTTACACTTGTTGATTGCTAACCAGATTTAATTGTTTCATCAAACTTCCCCGAACATCCATGCTTGTGGGGATTCTCGCAGAAAGTTTACCTCGCAGTTCAGTTCCTTAAAGCTCGTTTTTTGTAGAATACCTGTACACAATATCGCGCAAGATGCTGTATAAGGATCTACTGAATACACTCTTCCCACCTCCGTTGTACCGCTCACTGTACTCCAATCTTCCAGGCCACGATGTGTTGAAGCGAGTGCGCAAAATATACATTGCACCGAATTCAAAAACATTCTTCTATAAACTCCACTCTGAAACATTGGCGGTACACACATGGTAAAAAAGAAAGGGTATTTTCATTCCATCTGTTAACTGATGTCTATGTGATGTGCCGGAAACGATTGAACATCGCTTTGTTAGCTGCAAAGATGCCATACTGCTTTGGGATGTCCTTCAGCGAGCACTAGAAATGATTTTGTCAGTAATTCTCACACAATACGTTTTCTTCTACCAGCGGCGCGTGATTAAGTACCATATGATATATTTTTCCTCGTGGGTAAGCACAGCTAGTGGAAGACACGAATGCAAGAACGCAGTGCAGAGCCCACCACCTCTTCAAGCACACACTTCATTCAAATGGCTATCCACCTCAAAAACATTTACGACGAGCTAGACTTTAGACCGGACTCGTACTCCTTAGAGAGCTGTTTGACCTCACCCCTTTTTTGTTTGTATAACACAATGTGAAGAACTCTCCATGTGTGGAACTCATGCTGTGTTAGCCATTGGGTGTTTATGAGGAACGTTTGAGCGCTTATTTTGGCGATTTGACTGTACTTTTGTTCGCTTGATTTTCTCTTTATTACGAAAATACTTCATAAAATACCATGAAAAAAACACAGGCGCAGCCGTGTTGTAGAAGACCCGCTTGCCACGCAAACGACCCGGGTTCGATCCCCACTTGGGCCCAAAAAACCCTGGTTCGGCTCCCACTCTGCTCCAGTACTTTCTATTGCATCCTTTTATATAGTAACGCATATAGTGATAATTTTTCGCTCATCACCAACGATGCCGACACTGACACCTTAGTTCCTGCGAAACAAGCTCTTAACCACTATAGCGTTAAAATATGTGCGTATTCAACGTACGTTTGTGTGTACAACGTTTGTACATATGTACAGCTTCATTTCGTAATGTTGTGCTCGATAAAAAAAATTAACATCGCAGTCACCTTCCCACCACATGCTTCGCATAACGTTGATTCCCAAGGTACACGGGATCTGTCGAATTATTTTTTTTCGCTTTCCTTTCTCGGTCGACTGTAACCGCCCTCACCCATCTTCCAGAGCTTGCTGATCCTAACGTAGTTTAACATTGCCTTCGCAATCGGAGGCGTTGAAAGGCTTCTGCACCTCACCTGGTATTTCACAGCCTCCGTTATAGGCGCACCTTTGACCAAGCGACGATGTCGTGTGTAGGCGCCATGACGGCGTCGTAATGGCATGACAAAGTTTTGGTAATCTGTGACGACACTATTACGTCACATTATTACGATCTCACATGTTTCGCATCACTTCGTGTACGCCGAAGCCGCCGGCGGTTTTTTTTTTCGTGATTGATGAGGCAACTAAAGCTTTCTTCCGCCTTATTAAGTAGAAATGAAACGAAACGTGGAGAATTGTGCCACAAAGTAAAGATCAGTATCGATAATTAAGCGGCCATTTTCGATACAGATCAACAATGCCTGAATTGGCTCCATGCTATCGTGAGAACATTTTCGCACACGAATGTTCATTGTTCGCTCCTCTTCAACTCCGAGTTGAAAACTAAAATAGCCGTCCGCTGCTCCTCACTTTATCATGCGAGGCTCTGGAAAGACGTAAAAGAGAAAGCTCGAAAGTGAGGAGATCTCCTCTGTGAATAACGAAGTGCTACAAAAAAACAAGCCTAATGTATATACACAGTCATAAGACGAGACGTACGAAACACAAAGAGCTGAAAAAGAAAGAAGGTAGAAAAGGTTACTATGTTAGGAAAAGAAGAGAGTAACAAAATGGGAGCAGTGCAGGAGAAGCCAGCCGCCGAACATGCGGCGAAAGGAACCAAGCATTCGTCATGGCAGAACTTGACAGCTCGCCCTTAGTTGCTTCCGAAGATTGTACGAGGTGAGAGCTTTCCCGGCGCCTCTTCTTCCCGACGGTGCGGCCCAAATTATTGATAAGCACACACCGTTAGGCAGCTGCCAAGGCCAGCGGCAGCAGCAATGGCAACGCCGTCTTGCCGAAAAAAATATATATAAGAGAGGAAGCACTAAAGCAGCAAGGCCACTCTCTCCGCGCATCGAGGCGTGAATAAAAGAAGAAAAAAAAGCAAATACGAAGGACAGGTTCGGACGAGTGAAGCTGCTCTTTTTTGCGGGTCATGGAGAACGCATGCTGCTATAACATTCCGGAAGACGTAAGGCTTTGCCCTTCGTGGGTTCTGGCTTGCCTTCGGTAAGCGCGAATGAGAAAGAGAGGGAAAGACGTAGAGAGAGTTGAAGAAGCGGCCTCGACACCTAGGATCACTGCTTCACATTTGTCATCGTCAGTGTGAAACATGTATAAACGTAGCACGGGTCAGGGCTCGCACAGTACATAGCTCGAATAAGCTACATACATTGTAACAAAAGTTTGTATCCCGAGACTTCGAACCTTCCTGTTCCGGTCCGAAAACCACTTACCATTCTTTTCACCTCGTCCCCCTCATCTCAGTTTCATGTCTTCGTGCCTCAATTCGCAACGCAACAAAGGGAACCAAGGAGGAAGTCCGCGTCATATTCAAACTTCCGGATGACGTGAATTGAACTTCCGGCAAACGCTCCTTTGCATTGCTTAGCTCGGAGTGGCTTGCATCAATATTCGTGTGTCGCGCGCGTACGCGGGAACTCGCGACAGCTACTTCAGGATTCTATTGATGGGGATGTGCTCGAGGAAAAAGGCTAGAAAGGTACGAAGCTCTGTGAGAAAAGAGGGTTTCAAAACGAAATCGCAGGCCGACAGATGCTTCTGAACAGCGAGATCCAAATGCAATTTTGATATCGAGGCTGTTGAATACTCGAGCCGGGAATAGAAAAGAAATCAAGATTTTTTTTTTTGTCACGAGCAACAAGCCCTCTCAGCATTGAATAGAAATGCAGTTTTCCATACGCGGTCTCTAGGAAAAGTGTTAGCGAAACGATAAAATAATATTATGAGCACGACATACAGAGAAAGAGAGAAAGCACGTGACGAACGTGTAAGCACTTTCTTTTTTATCATTCTCCTTTCAATCAACAAAGAGCATCCAATCACGGAATCTATGCATCTTTAACGAAGGTGAGCTTTTGCGAGAATGCGCTCAGAACGAAAAACCTATCGCACCAGTGAGTCGGGAGAGAAGAACCCCACCGAGTGATTCATATTTAACATTCGTTTCACTCACCGGTTTAGCGCAAATCAAACACGATGTATAATGAATGTAGGCCCATCTTTTCTACGGGCGCTTGCAGGTGCTTGGTACGCTGCACAGAGCTAATAAAATACGCGCACAAAAAACGTTTCAACCAAATGTCAACTGACTTTCGGTTTTCGGTGCAAGGACGAATTACAATAGCTGTTTCCCATTGAGACCATTCCCCTTATTGCCTCGCTCCGTACCACATAATTTTTGTTTTATCTTTTTCGTGAATCGCGGGCACATTAACAGGCAGTCTTTTATTTTTCTCAAAAGAAAGAAGCAGACTGCCTAATAAGATGAGCTCCGGGTAGAATCGTAAACATTAGGCAGGAAGTAATGCCAGTATCATCCGGAGACGTATGACACCACAAATACAATGACTTTTTTTTTGTTTTTGTGCTCCCAGAAATGTTCGTCTGATAAAAAGTAGAAGTAGCTGACGATGTTCTGAAACATAATGAAAGGTGTAAAATCAGTTCAAAATTCTTACTAGTAGCTTTTTTAGATGCACTCAAAAAATAAAAAATTAAAGTGTCCTTTGAGTCGTTTTTTTGTTTGCGTGAATTCTAACTCGGCACGTGCACTACTCTTTAAAAAGGCATGCGAACTTTGAAGATCACTATTATACTCTCTTCAGAGAGTCTAAAGCCCAAAATGGAGTTAATGTTTCTCCTTATAGAAAGGCAAATGGGTGGCAAGTCTAGACTTTCAAAAGAAAGTCAAGACTTTTTTCTTTTCTTTGAGAGTACGTTGCCACTTCGCTCTGGTAAAAAAAAAAAACAGGTCAAGCGGCTGAAGAAAGCAATATCAGTAACGAGATGACGGGCCACGATGTTTTGCCTTACAACTGCACACGTCGTTACTTAAAGAGGTGTTGTGACACGTTTTCAAGTAATAATCAAATGGCTTCAATAAATCGACTGCTAAGACAACTTTTTTTTTTAGAATTCGTCAAGTACTAGCGGAGCTACATGGGTGTGTTGCACGCCTGACCCACTTTTTTCTCCTCTCGTACAGGTGAGCGCTCTGAAAACTATGCAGGGAGGCGGATGACAAGGGAGCAAGAGGATTCGTCTTTTTGTCAGTGCGCAGTGACCTTGAGCAGTTTCATTTCTTTTTTGAACACATCGCTGACTTCAGTTTTGTCGAGACAGAGAGAGAGAGAGAGAGAGAATAAAATGTTTAATAAGATTTTCTGCTAGAGTAGATCGGTATGTAGGATCCTTAGTCAAGGATCCCATTGGCGCGGAGCGCTGTCCCCTCACGTTTCCCGAGGCACGCAGGGAAGTCGCGGCATCTGGTGGTGGGCGCGGTAACTATGAAGGTCATGATGCTGAAATCAGTCAATGGCCGTAGACTTCAATGTATAGCGCAGCGATTTGGGCATATGACATCATTTAGAGAAAAGGGGGAGCGATTTATAACAGGTTTTGAGCATACATTTTCAATTTCTGGTCACGTGCTGCCTTCTAATGCTTGGCTCACGCGTTCTCAGGAACCTTGACTACTGATTGGCAGTGCTTTCTGACCACGCTGAAAAGGTGTTGCAGGGCCTCTTTAACACTTTCGTGTCCCCGCCCATTCCGACGCTTAGTATGTTAACAATGACAAAGTTTATACATTGGCGCTCTGAGCGTGTCTGGAATGCTAACGCCAATAAGGGTAAAAGAGGCACTATTATACAGTTTCTCTAATAACTTTTTCGACGCGGGAGTATTTTTAAAGCTCCTTCGCAGTCGGGGAAATGTAAAATCGTGGTTTCAGTTGTGCCGTCGACCACTCTAGTGGGTGCTACACGTAAACGCCGAAATCTGACGTGTTCATCTGAGCATCAATCTCTGGTTCATGGTAGCAACACAGACACAGAAGGTGACTTCCGGTCTCTCACTGGACCATTTCATCCCTGCCGCGAGTTTATGTAAACGTACGTGGTGCATACTAAATAAAGGTCACAGTTGTTATCAGCAAGGTGTCAACTTTCTTCGAGCGGGAGCACTCGGGGCCAGCTGAGTGTAGTTCCGTCCGTGAAAACAGCGTGGAGTGGACCTTGACCTAGCTTAGAAGTGTGGCGGTTTGGGCTAGTTAGTATCACATGACGACAGTTATAACGCGAGAACTGAACAAAGACAATAGGACAAGAAGTGTCCTTCGTGTCCTTGTCTCTTTGTCACCGTTCTGTTCTAGCACAATAAAGTGCTGCATGGAGGCTTGTTTTTGGCCCCGCCGAGGTGGTCTAGTGGCTAAGGTACTCGGCTGCTGACCCGCAGGTCGCGGGTTCGATTTCCGGCTGCGGCGGCTGCATTTCCGATGGAGGCAGAAATGTTGTAGGCCCGTGTACTCAGATTTGGGTGCACGTTAAAGAACCCCAGGTGGTCAAAATTTCCGGAGCCCTCCACTACGGCGTCTCTCATAATCAAATGGTGGTTTTGGGACGTTAAACCCCACAAATCAATCAATCAATGGAGGCTTGTTCGTGTTTTCTTTGCTTATTTTTTTTCAACACTGAAATGGTCAGCGAGACGTGCGGTCACATAAATAAGTATGCATGGATGCATATATTTTTTTTAAATCCATAGCATAATGGGCTGATCTTTGTTTCACCACGTCAATAAACTGACTTGCGGTGGCATTATAGCAGCACTACTGTGTATATTAAAGACGATAGTCATTTTTGATATACTTCAACGCAAAAATTTTAGTCTGTCGGTCGGTCGACTTGTCTGTCTGCGAACCGAAACGGCTAAAGTTCAACTACTTTCTCAACGCCCACAAACCTTGATCTAGGTACTGCGTTTACACTTGTGCGCATTGTCGATTAAAAAGCAAATATCCCGCATATCTGAGGCACTATATCAGCACGTCAGTATTCTTTGGCGTGTTTGTTTACACTAGAAAATGAATACACGAGTAATTCTACGGACCGTAGCGTTTGCTACGCTGCGCTGACAATGCGACGCTATGCACGAGAAGGTGAATGTTTTCTAGGCTTGGCTAAGACGATACATTGCGGCCGCCTACCCATGACCTTACATTTTACAAATAATGGCCTCCAAGACTGCGCGCGCAGGCCGCGCGCTCGCTATATTGAAGGCCATTATTTTGTTTTCCAAGATCCCTGCCAGATGGCGCTAACGTCTCAAGCAGCGCCTCCAGAGTTTCATTCACCAATTTTCTAGTGCAGAAAACAAAAGAAACACACGAATCTATTTAGTAGGCTTGCAATCATAAGGGAATATTGCTCAGCATTGCTTTAATTGCAAATGTCACCCAAACTTCAGAGAATCTGCTACTTTGGCGAACAGCAATGACAAATTCAGAAGAGCAATTATGGAAGCATACTTTGTGATGTCTGTGAAGTTTGGTGCATGGGGGGGAAGCGAAGTGATTTTAAATAAAAAGAAGAGAAAAGTGAGCCTCGTAACTGTCTCTCAGGGGGTGGACACCTCAACAGTAGCTCACGAGGGATAGGGGTAGAGAAGAGAATAAAAGGATAGGATTAACAGGTAGAGAGAGAGAGATAGAGGAAGGAGAGAGCGAGGCGCGGGGACAGCTACGACGTAATTGAGGAGAAGAAGGAAAGATGGAGACGGTCGCAAGAGTCCGAGAACGGGGCACCACTGGCGAGAGCTCTTGTCAGCAACAGGAGATAGTGCAGGGCTAATCTAGTCGGTCAAAGCTACGCTGTCGTCGTTGACGGAGACCAACGTCAGGAGGTGGCGTAGGACCAACCCAGTCAACCAGAGCTGCGCTGTCGTCGGAGATCGCGAAGGCACAACCGGTAGGCACGGAATCCAGCGAGCGAGTCCAAGTTTGGCACATACACGATCACATGTTCAGTGGAACTCACACGTAGACAAGTAGCATGCTTAGAAAGGCAAATATAATGTTTTTAGACACTTGTGCTATCTTTGACACACGTACGAAGCAAGGAAAACGATACTATCGATTAAAATCACGTGTTTTACTGCATAGGTAGCACCCCAGTAAGATCGTGCGGCGTATGCCTTCAGTTCCCTCTTCTTTGTATGTTACCCAACCCCTTCTCGCTTTTTTCGTTTCAATCAATTCATTTGTTAGATACGCTTTTTCCAGTCCAGTTTTCTTCTTGTTTTTACCTTCGCAGTGCTTCTTTTATCTACATCAAGTGAATATTTTATTCCTTCTCTTCAGACGTAAGGCTGTCGCCTTTCAATGAAATTCGCAGTGAAACTTGTAGATACGGGGCAATTTTTTCTATGAAGTAAATGATATTTGTACTTACAGAGCTTACATTTGCAATATTATTCGATAACTGTTTGTTTGTTCAAAGCGCATGTTTCGATTTTCATTTTTCATGCTTTCAGGGCGCAAGATAAAGCCATGCAGAACTGGTTCCTTTTATTCAGATTTTCTCGGTGGTGTGACGTCATAGATGACGCTCCGGATCAGAACAACCGGCGCTGGAGCATGTTACGGCGACTGGAAGAACCACTGCTGCGCTTTTCAACGTAAGAAAACCCCACAGCGTTCTGTATGAAAAACTTCACGAGCATGCACTGTCACGTTCTCCTCCTATTATTTTCATATAACGAAGAAAAGAAGAAGGAAATGTTTGATGCTGACTAGGCTAATCTCACTTACTCCAGCACCGCATAACCTCGGCCTTTTCGCAAATATGTGACAAACCACAGAAGTACCGATGCCCGGACCCACTGCCTCGTAGAAGATGCAGCCCCGCCACAGTGGTCTAGTGGCTAAGGTACTCGGTTGCTGATCCGCAGGTCACGGGATCAAATCCCGGCTGTGGCGGCTGCATTTACGATGGAGGTGGACATGTTGTAGGCCCGTGTACTCATATTTGGGTGCACGTTAAAGAACCCCAAGTGGTCGAAATTTTCGGAGCCCTCCACTACGGCGTCTCTCATAATCATATGGTGGTTTTGGGACGTTAAACCCCACAAATCAATCAATCAATCATCATAGAGGATGCGAACAGTTCTTGCAACTCTCCCGTCAGAATGGAGAACTCGTAACTTTTATAGATTATGTTTTTATAGCCTGTGAAAAAATGAATGCTCAGAGATAACGCCATGCATTTTAATAGTGCACGTTTTGTTGACTTTGGCTGACGCAGACCGTCCAAGTCACGTGCTTTTTGTCGACAACATTCGACGGGGGAAACGAACTTGTGTGACGCACGGTAACACAACGCTTCAACGCTGCATATTTTCTGGCTATCCTGACCGGCTGAATCCACGCGCAAGACGACTTAAAGTCCTTGCACACAGATAAGATACACAGTGCACTCTTCAGGTCGCTCTCGTTTCGTATCTGTGGCCTTTTATCGCTGTTTACGATGTCTCAATTCTAGAATAAGCACGATACGTGACTTCTTTCCTTTTTTGTTCTCGCATCATACTCCCTACAGTGCAACGTCCCACCCACCATCTTTATAAGCCTGCACAATCCAAGCGCGAACCTCCAGCGTCGTTCATCGTCGCGCTGGTGTGAAGCTTCGGCGTGAAGCCTCTTCGAGCACCGGCTGTTGGATCTTCTCTCGTCCGTGCAAAGCTGGGCCCTTGTTGCCTGCCTGAGGCTTCGTCGCCGGCAAACGTCTCTCGGGGGACACAGCCTATAGCTTCGGAGCCAGAAAGGAGAGAAGAGGTCGCATCCCCTTTTCCTCCATCTCGCGGGAAAACACGCATCCCTTTACATAAACGCAGCTTCCCCTCTTGAACCCTATCGCCTTTCTTCCCTTCCTTCCCAGTCCCACTCTTCAACGGCGGGATCGGCCGCGACAGGCGGCAAACCTCTTGTAGGGCTTCCCATATGCGTCCCATAGCGCCCATTATCCTCACTAAGCAGGGCTGCTGCCTCACGCGAGACGAAGTATAGCGGTAAGAAAAGAAAGAAAGCGAAATATAGAAGCCCGTTGATGATTTTATGTGGCCGAGCAGCTTAAAATAAAGAAGGAGAAAGAAGAGAAGAGCCATCTCATTTATAGGGTCAAGTATCGGGTGCGTAAAAGGAAACGAGTTGCACTCTCAAGTTCAACGAGTGAAAAAAGAAACGAAGATAAAAAACAACAAGGACTCATGCTATACGCTTCGAAAACTCTGCCTTCGACTTTGCAGATATAAAGCTTCCTCCGAGCCTTCAATGAGGTTGAATGAGGTGATAAAGTGAACAAGCGAAGGCACTATATATACACACACCCTTTTCATGGTGGCCGCCAAAGGTCAGGACTCATTGGTTGGGACTCGCGTAACAGCAACTAGGTCTTCGAATCAACGAGTGCCGTTCGCATTGCCTGAAACACGCAGCGCAAACACAACGGCGGAGAAAAAAAAGTAAAATGCAGAAACTTTAGACGGTGTTGAGACGGAGGTGTAGAGATAAACAACGAGAAAAATATATGATGATGCCCGCAACATGCATTTTAGCCTTGATTGTGAAGCGTTTAACATATGTTAGTAAGAAATTTCTTTATTTTCGTATCTGAGAGACATGCTTTAACTGCTTATGCGATAAGCCTTCGCTAAAAAAGATGCACGTAAAATTGGAGAATATCTTGTTTATCTTCGGGTATTTCCAATATACATCTGTGCTTCTAAAGTGCACTGAAAGGCCGTGAGTACCTTTAGTTACTCGTGCCTTTAACCGGAGTTTCGGGCTAGCAGCTGCGACCCCAACACGACGACACCACCGGATAGTACAGTATTGAAACAGCCCAGGTGCCGCTTCATTATTACTCGTATCGGGAAAAGAACTGAAAGTGTATGAACAATAGTTGATTGGATGCAGCGTGTGCGTGCATGGTCACCGAGACTCGATTATGAATGTTGAAAAAAAAAGTGGAAAGAAGACTCAATATTACCTACTCGCTATCACGAAGATACTAATTGTGAAGTAAAGAAAGATGTGAGATTGATTGAGAGCTCGTTTCTTTGTTAGACACAATCTAATGAAGACCAACAGATAATGAAGGTGATGAATGTAGAGGAGAATTGTTCTGTGGAAACAGGCTGACAGGTGTCGATGCTGTGAGGCGACAAACTGCATATTTTGTCTGAATCCATTCATGGTAGATACGAACCAGAACAGGTGCAATCGTCTCGTGCGTTGTGCGTCATCATCTTCTTCACCTGGTCGGATTTTTGTGACCCGAATCAGTGCATCACAATTTGCAGTTTTTAATTGTGGGGTCCTAACTGAGACATAAACAAAAAAGAATTAAAATGCAGCAAGAACCAACCTGTCGTAAAGCGTATTTCGAACTTACAAACTTAATATAACGCGTACGATGCTCTGCGAATTGAGCTACGGTGGTGGCCGCGTTACTATCCACTGTGCCGGGTATTTCAGCTCAAATAAATCTAAGAGTGTTAAACAGTGCACCTCGCAGTTACAGCGGCGTGTCTGGAACACTCTTTTTCATGGCAAGAGCATTTGTTTGGACACTCTCGGCGGATTTTAGTATATGAGAATTAAAATTCACCTTTAAAAATGAAAAAAAAAAGCACCGGCAACACCTTGTGTCAGACGCCACCGCTTGGCGGTAGACGCAGAGGGTCACTCCAACCGCCGTATAGTTTAAAAGAAAAGGAAATATGAATAAGCTTTGGGTTCTGCATTGTCGACATTTTCAGCCTGTTGCTCAGACACAAAGGCGTAACAACTGTGAAAGTTCTTAGTCATTGCTAGTCTTGTGTACACCTGTGCATTCTTTTCGAGCGCCCTTCTTTGTGCTTCAGCGACGTGCTGGAAGGGTCGATCTGCTTGTCGCTCTTCGTGTGACATTCCAATTTCTTGATTACGCGAATTCATTGTCTCGTTCTTGCGGCAAAACTCACCTTTTCTTGGCAGCAGGCGTCGTAAGCCCGAGATGTCATTACGCGCTGAAAGGTGACGAATAAACCCACGCACAATATACCTAAGGCATCAAGTCTGCTGTTACGAATCCCAGCAATGAATCAACTTTCGTGAGATTAAACGGAAGACGGAGATATCAAAGCCGACACGTGTTCCTCTTGTTTTAAAGTTTCAATTGGCCGGTGTACGTCTTCAGTCATTTTTATGGCCACAAAACGGGCTTCTACAGCGTACATTCTCAATCAGAGCAAAGCTGCTTCGAGCTGCGTATTAATACCGAAGAACCTAGCCCGAAGGAGCGTTTATGCCGAAAAAAAACTTTGGTGATATGAAACAATTTATATTATATCAGCAATAAGTGCAACAGTACGCTCACAAAGACAACAATACTCGTCACTGTCTGCTGAATGTAATGAAGAAAAGTTTAAAAAAGTACTGAGGTCTTTGACTTTCGGTCAGCACCCTGCCGAAGCGTCGGGACAGAAGCGCTTGTGTTGAGTGTTCTGTGTAATATAGTTGCTGCGCTTCCTGCCAAGATGACAAAGAAGATCGCCACGCGAGGGGTGGGTGGACGTCTCCCAACCCTCAAAGAAGAATTCTCGAAAAAATAAAGGTGGTTTTAACTAAACCAAGAAAGAAACAAAAGCGACTGCTTAAAGTTGACAGGCTTAGGCGTGTCAACCGTGTCAACTTCAAATGTCACCACCGGACGGTACAGTATTGAAACAGCCCAGGTGTCGATTCATTACTACAGGCAGCGGGAGTAGAACTGAGAGTGTATGAACAATAGTTGATTGGATGCAGCGTGTGCGTGCTTGGTCACCGAGACTCGATTATGACTGTTGAAAAAAAAAGTGGAAAGAAGACTCAATGTTACCTACTCGCTACCACGATGATACTAATTGTGAAGTAAAGAAAGATGTGAGATTGATCAAGGGCTCGTTTCTTTGTTAAATCTAATGAAGACCAACAGATAATGAAGGTACGCTAATGAAGGTACGATAATGAAGGCTCTCAGCTTTGAGGAGCCAGTCAAGGTGACGTCACGATTGCAGTTTACTGTGTATTTTTTCTGCGAGAGATTCAGCCGAGTCAGTGTGATTCGCAGGAGGAGCCGTCTAGTATGAAATAAAAAGAAGCTGCTGAGAATTCTTGTCTGCGATTTGCTGACATTTACACACGGCAAGCTGCGTTCAAAAGAAAAATAAATGCAATATTCACAGCAAAATCCGTTCACTGTAGCTATAGGGATGAGTAAGGATGCAGTTTACCCGCCACGGTGGTCTACTGCAATAAAGAAACAAAAAAATCACCAATGATTACGATACTTCCAGCTGCGAATTCGAAGCACTGCTTTTCGGGTGTTTTATGTATGTATGTATGTATGTATGTATGTATGTATGTATGTATGTATGTATGTATGTATGTATGTATGTATGTATGTATGTATGTGTGTATGTATTGTTGCGAGTGACTGTGTTTATTTACAGATGAGGTGAAAAGGCGTTGTGAAATAGCAGCGTACTTCTGAGACAGGCCAAGAACGCTTCCACCTAACCACACAGTCCAGGCGCCGCTCCACTACTCACTCTTCTTCTTCTTCCGCGCCCCGTAGGCTCGCGCATCTTCGTTTCATTTCCCCCGGCGGCAGACGAAGCTCGCCGAGCGAGTTAAATAGGCCTATGATGGTACTGTTTGAGGCGGGCTACGTGAACAACTTGCGTAGTGCGCGAACGCCGGTTATTGGCTGTGACTCGGGCGACAACGTAATTCACGTCACTGAGACGAGTGACTATCACGAATGGGCCGGAATAGTTCGCTAGAAACTTCCGGTACAATCCTTTTCTACGAACAGGAGTCCACAGCCACACGTAGTCACCAGGAGAAAACTCTACGGGGATATGCTTGGCATCGTAGCGACTCTTGCTGTGTTCTTGCGAAGACAATGTTCGAAGGCGCGCTAGTTGACGTGCTTCTTCAGCGCGACACAACGTCTGAGCGATGGACAGATCTTCCTGATGCGAGAAAGGTAATAGAGTGTCCAGAAAACTCTGTGGATTTCGTGCGTAAAGCAGAAAGAAGGGTGAATGTCCAGTCACTTCATGCTTGGCAGTGTTGTACGCGTAAGTAACAAACGGTAAGACGGCGTCCCAGTTCCTGTGGTCAGCATCAACGTACATCGATAACATATTCGTGAGAGTTCGATTTGTTCTCTCAGTGAGACCGTTAGTTTGCGGATGGTAAGGGGTGGAGTGGCGATAAGAGGAGCCACAGAGGCGCAAAATTTCTTCAACCACATCGGCCATAAATTGTCGTCCACGGTCACTGATCACAACCCGTGGAGCACCGTGACGCAGTATGACCCGTTGTAACAGAAAAGAAGAAACAGCGGCTGCTGTGGCCGATGTCAGTGCGTCCGTTTCCGTATAACGCGTTAAATAATCCACGCACACTATAACATATCGGTGGCCCGATGGAGTCTTAGGAAGGGGTCCGAGCAAGTCAATGCCGACTTTTTCAAAAGGGGATGTCGGTGGAGGGATGGGCTGCAAATAACCCGCCGGGGCAGTGGTGGATGGCTTGTGGCGCTGACATATAGCGCAGCTGGTGACGTACTGTTTTGTGGTCTTCCACATTTTTGGCCAGTAGAACCTCTCACGTAGTCGATGCAGCGTACGTGTGAAACCGAGATGACCGGATGTTATGTCATCGTGCGCAGAACGAAGGACGACCTGGCGCAGGCTTTCCGGCACCACTAGAAGCAACGGGAGTCCATCGGCTGAATAGTTTCTTTTATACAGCAAGCCATTTGAAATTTTAAAGTGCTTGTCGACGGAGTTATGTGCAGCTTCGAGCAAATGTTTTAGAGTAGGGTCGCACTGCTGCTCACGTTTGAAGCTGCTGGTATCTGGGAAGTCGGACGAGACAGAAACTAAATAGTCATCAATGTCATTGTCGTCAGCATTGGTGTGTACTGAAGGAAGGCGGGATAAGCAGTCGGCATCTGTGTGACATCGTCCACTCTTATAGGTAACAGAAAAGCTGTACTCTTGGAGGCGCAACGCCCAACGAGCCAGCCGGCCAGACGGGTCACGAAGTCCCACAAGCCAGCATAGTGAGTGGTGATCGGTCACTATTGTGAACTCGCGGCCATGTAGATACGGTCGGAACTTCTGAATGGCGAAGACGACTGCTAAGCACTCGAGCTCGGTGACGGTGTAGTTCGTCTCTGCTCTGGTCAGTGTCCGACTGGCATATGCTACGACGTGCTGGCGACTGTTGCAGAGTTGGACCAGCACAGCACCAACACCTAGCCCACTAGCATCAGTATGAAGTTCAGTCAAAGCATCAGGATCAAAATGCTTTAGGATGGGTCCTGAAGTCAATAAAAACTTCAGCTGTTGAAATGCAGCCTCACATTTATCATCCCACAAGTACGGTGTGTCTTTATGAAGAAGGGACGTCAGTGGGGAGGCAAGTTGTGCGAAGTTCTTAATAAATTGGCGGAAATATGAGCACAGACCCAGAAAACTTCGCAGGTCCTTCACTGTTCGTGGTGGTTCAAAGTTGCGAACCACTGCGGTCTTCTGTGGGTCTGGTCGCACGCCTTCTTTATCCACGAGAAAGCCTAATACCAGGGCTTGACGTTCTCCAAAACGACACTTCTTTGAGTTTAAAACAAGGCCAGCTTCGCGTAAGCATTCAAACACAAGCGACAAGCGCTGGTTATGCTCTTGAAAAGTCTTGCCGTAGATAATCACGTCATCTAAATAGCACATGCAAATTTCCCATTTTAGTCCACGGAGTACTGTATCCATAAATCTCTCGAATGTCGCTGGAGCATTGCACAAACCAAAAGGCATAACGTTGAACTCAAAGAGACCGTCTGGTGTTACGAAGGCCGTCTTCTCTTTATCTGAGGGATGCATAGGAATTTGCCAATACCCAGAACGCAAGTCAACAGAAGAAAAATAGGAGGCAGAATGCAGGCAGTCCACGGCGTCATCTATACGTGGCAAAGGGTAGACGTCTTTTTTTGTGATGGCATTTAGGCGACGATAGTCTACGCAGAATCTCCATGAATTATCCTTTTTCCTCACTAGAATGACAGGAGCTGCCCATGGACTACACGATTTCAGTATACACGATTTCATACACGTTTCAGTATGTATGTATGTATGTATGTATGTATGTATGTATGTATGTATGTATGTATGTATGTATGTATGTATGTATGTATGTATGTATGTATGTATGTCAATGAGATGAGTGACGATGGAGGTGAACGGAATATTCTCGAGCATAAGTGATAGAAGGACTTGTTTGGCTTTATCTCGATATTAAGGTCACATTAACGTGACCTTAACATTAGCATAGTATTTAGGGCGCGGATTGTATATTATGCCAAAACATATCTCGTTATACAGTGAACGCATCATCATCATGTCTTATACCTTTGTACTTCGTTATGCCCTTACGCCTCAGTCGTTGCCCCATAGACCTTTTCACTCAAGGCGTTCTGGGCGCCGCCATAGTCCTCTATAGGCTGTTGTTGACGCGCGTGACTCGCAAATGCACTGCCTAGGCTGTGACGTGGGAAAGGAGGAAATCCTCCTCTCCGTAAAAAAGGTCCATACATACACACCGCTTCCTTTGGCACGAAAAACCTCAACAACATTTGCAAATAACGAGTAGTATCCTATACATCGTGTGCTCCAAAGTATTATTGCGATAGTAATTATATGCACAATTATATATATATATATATATATATATATATATATATATATATATATATATATATATATATCTTGCTTGTGAGTGCGTGGCATTAGCTACTAAGCCCCGAAGGAGCACGTCCTTTAAATTTAAAACTGCAAGCTACTTATTTGTACTAGTTACCGCAGGCGGAGCCGATCTCGGGGGGAACTATCGTGTTTTCAACAGACGGCGCAATGTGCGCGCGTTGCCAGATCATCACGGCGCGGCGACGCGCGCTCATGCGTTGATCTCTCATGCGTCCTTTGCCCTGTGGAGAGGGGGAGGGGGAAGCATACGCTCTTGCGGGCGCGCGCTTATCTCGCGTTGGGAAGTCGTACGCCTTTAGTTTTCACTGTAACGGTTCTGTTGTAGTTACCGGGTGCACAAAGGTCACTGCACTCACTGCACAGTCTCCGTTTGCAAAAATGGCGCGTTTATCCGACACAGCGAAGTAACAACTGCGACACTTAATCGCGTTCGTCTGTACCTGTGAGTACGTTTCGTGCGTCATTTGTGCGTGAGCTATGTGGGGCACGTTTCTATCTGAATGCCATTCTGCGCATGACATTCCAATTTGTTACAATCACATCCACTGCTTCGCCTTTAAGGCAAAGCTCTAGATTTTGTATGTGGTCGCTAGATTTCAGTTTTGACTTATCTTTCAAAGGGTGAGTTTTTTTCTTACCTGCAAAGTCGAAGTGCAGCGTATATAGTCAATGTAATATACACATAATAAATATGAGCCACTAGACAGCTAACTCAGACCTTTTTTCAACGGTGTGATGGCTTTGTCACTGGTACATATATCGCATATACTTTTGTTTGTTTCTGTCATGTAGCTGCTGTCTGATAATTAGGAAAGACTGTCACCCCGTTAGGCAAGTTATAACAGATATTTTGAATGGTCTCTGCAAAATTGAGCGCTACTGTTTAGTGCAATTAATCATAGCCTACTTCAGTGGTCCAGTAACTTGAAGGGAGCAAAGTCTCAGTTTTGACACACGTGGCAACGTCTTTCTCTTTTGACATTCATTTGTTGCTGTCCTTACTACGTATAAGTTCTCTATAGATCTATAATATCTAAGCAATTATGATACTATTTGTCATTGCTTTCAAGACATGAGATGTGTCTCAATCTAAATAAATACCGGTAGCGCAGGTTTATGCCTCAAACAACTAAAGATCTATATAGCTATGTCAATTTGCAGGCGTATATTGGTTGTATGGCTTTGTTGAACTCTATCTCTTTTGTTTTTTGGGTCCTCTAAATTATGTAACCTAAAACGTAGATACAAGAAGCATGACTGATGAAGAGTGTGTGTACAAATGCGTTTGCAACCCGGTGTATCCGCCAAACTGATTGCATCAATTTACAATAATGCGCCTGTAAAGCGTGCTTTGTCACACTAACTTAGTGCTTGAGAAGAAGAGAACTATTTGAAAACAAAGCCTGCACCAAGAATCTCGGACAGTGTCTTTTTTTTTCTTGAACGCCTTTCGTAGTCGCACGTGTTTTCTAACAATCAAAAAATCGAATAATCAATCGTTAATTTAATGTGGAAGCCACAGTCATAAGGTCAATGTGCCGGCAAAGCCGAGTTATTATTATTATTATTATTATTATTATTATTATTATTATTATTATTATTATTATTATTATTATTATTATTATTATTATTATTATTATCCTGGAAGAACCATGAGGTCTTAGTGCAGCCGCACGCAAAATTAAACAATACATAAACCAATACAAATTAATAATACAATACACACACTCTACTCCAAAATTCAAATAAAACGTGATAGTACACAGAAAAAAATAAATCAGCGCGACATGAGAAGAATAAAAAGACAAGGCTACAATCATAAAAAGGAAGTGAAAGTAAAATGGAATCAACACAACTATGTAAAAATGTTTTTTGAAATAAGGAAAGGGAAAAATCTTTACATTGTGAAAAAAATATATATTAAGGTCAGCCACAACAACCTTTCTGCAGGTCCATGTGCGGTTAACACGAGGCACAGAAAGAGCACGACTTATTTGGTAAGCTCGGTGAGCGAGAAGTACACAGCCAACGAAGCAGCCATTGCCCAACTTTGCTTGCCCAATCCTTGCGGCACATACTTCATTTTCGTTTGACACTCGCGTCTACCGTGCGCTCTTCCGGGCTGGCCCAATTCCTTTGGCCGCACTAGTTTGCGTGGCTAGGCCACTAAAGTTGACGCCACTAAACGCAGGAACGGGTGCCTCAGAGCGGCGTCAGAAAAGCCAAGGTGTTCTAGCAGTTATGGGGCTCGGCCACTGATCCGAAGGTCGCGAAATCAAATCCCCGAATCTCGGCCGTAGTGGCCGCACTTTCGATGGAGACAAAAGTTTATGAGGCACGTGTACTTAGATGTGGGTGCGCGTTCAAGAATCGCAAGATGGGCGAGATTTTCGGAGCCCTCCACTACGGCGTTCCTCGTGATCATTTTGCGGTTTCGAGACGTTATGCACCAACAATTATTGCTCCTCGTATTACAACAGAAAGACAAGGGGCATACCGCTTTTCTTTTGTGACACACCCGCGGGCGTTTCTTCATAGAGTTCTTACCTACGCACACCAAAAACAACAAAGCTTTGGTGGCCGGTTTATGTGACAGTAACTTTTTTATCATTTTAGTTCATTACTGACAGTTCGTGTCATTACTGACATGATTTGATAGTAGAGGAATACGCTCGTGGGTGGCACTGGCTTCTTGTCGCAAGGAATAGTGTCACGCGAACTAACAGTTTCTGCGGCCTTACGTCCGTTCGACTAGCCGGGGTCCTCTAACGTGCCCTACCATCGCACAGCATGCACGGGTCTCCAGCATTCCGCCTCCGTCGAAACGCTAAATGCTCCGTCGAAATGCCGGGGTCGAACCCAGATCTTTCGGGTCCACCACAGAGTTCAAAACTTTACGATGTACAACTAGTGGTCATGTACCAAATCTTCTGCGCCCTAATCGCCAACGACACAGAAATGAGACAGGTATACAATTGCACTTGTACTTGTATACTTCGTTGGCGTCTTGTGGTTTGTGGTGGTCTTGGAGGTAGTGGCACTATAATCGATGTTAGTCAGCGAGCATACCTAGTCGACGATTGTTACGTATGAAAATATTGCGCCTCGACCACAGGGGTGTTGTCACCAGGCGTTAATCAGCCCCATGTATTGAAGGAACGTAATCGATAAGTTTTGAGGAGGAGCACGAGATGGCGTAAACTTCAGCCCTTGCGGGAGCAAGGCTTGGCGCAGTGCCTTCCTTGCCTCCGCTGTGGCAAACTCACCTCTAATCATTGTTCTGCGAAATATTTGCTTGGATTTCGCCCCCTTGCATATGCGACCATGTATCGAACTCGAGACGTTGTCAACACCGGAGTGCGTATCTTCTACTTCACCTCCATTTTAGTTTCTTTTTGGCTATTAAGACATCACCAGCGATCCGCTGTTCGTGTGTGTTTGATTAGCCCTGCGAACTTGGTGCTAGAACATGACCTGTCTCTCCTTTCATTACAGATAAGGGTATAGCACTGAGTGAATGACAGCATGACCAGCAAACGATCGCGACGTGGCGATACTCTGGCTAGGCAACAGCCCATAAATTTCTCAGTAGCAAAGACCTGTTGCGGAGACGTCGCCGAGGCCTTTAAATGACAGCACAAGCAACTAGCGTGTAACAGAACAAACTTCGCCCAGAACAGTAAGCAGACTGTCCTCATCTTGTCACCGACACTGCTGTTTGCTGCAAACAAGTTGACACACAACTTGTTTGCAGCAAAAGACAAGTTGCGTTGTGATGGACTCCACACGCCATTTGTAAACACACTGACCAGAACAAACAACCATGATAGCGAGCTTCACTAGCTCATTTTTTTATTTTACCGTTACTTTTTCATTCATTTGTTTCCTATTTATCTCGTGTGTATTACGTACTGCTGTCATTAGGCAAAACGCTATCACATTGAAATGTAACGATACATCTGACTGTCTCACCGTCAAGTTACACGGTGCAAACAACTTTAGAAGGGACGAAGTTCTTCTGTCATTTGGGGCGATGTACAGCCAACTATGCAATATACGAAGGAATGAGAAATGCTGATGCGTCGTCCTGCAAGTCGAATGGTCAAAATACGGTGCGTCAATATACAACATCGAGTATCATAAATCTTGTTTGCTTTTGTCTCGATCCCTTTCATCGCATACATTTTTACTGATTCGCCCATCCTATATTGCAACGCGAAATTTATCCTCCCCTAATTAACAACGACATTTGCGGCCTCACGTGGTTGTCTTTGATATCTGACCCGTTATTTGTGAGTAGGCCGTATTTTAGTGCAATCAAATGTCGCTCTTTGACGGTCAAACAAACAGCCACCATCAGAGACCATTGTTGAAAAACGCGATTACAGTCGAACCCCTCCGAAACGAAACCACCGGGGAAGCGAGTTTTATTCGTTGTCGTGAGAATTTCGTTGTCGAGAAAGCAGAAAACTATGCTAACCAATTACATTGCACAACCAAATTCATTCAAAGAAGTCGCGTGCTCTGTTTTGCATTGCTTTGAAAGAACTTGACGGCTCTAAACCGTGGGCGCCGAGAAAATAGCGAGTGATTTCAAACGCATGAAGTATTCGGCGCGGACTTACTTGCCTTTTCTACGTTTTTTGGTTAAATTTTTCACTCCAGTCGTAAATCTGATAGTCATAGCGCACTTAAGATGATATATCATCGTCACTGAACTATTCATGCAGGAACTGGTCGGCATAAGTACACCATATTGTCCTGAACCGGCCTAAAGCAGCGACACACCTGTCCGGTGTAGTTATTTTTTCTCCCTCCTTTGTTTGCGGCGCTACGCCCACAATGAGCTCCCACAAACTAGCCCAATTTGCAGTTATCTCAAGCACCAAAATTCAAGCAGTTAAACAGTATATTGTTGAACTTGTGTCAGCATCGCCTGAATCAGTCTCATTGTTATCGTCAACATCCGAACTAGTGTAAGCAGCAATGGTCGCGACGATGCTTGTTGGCAGAATTGTATGTGCCCGACTTTTTGAATGAGCGCTGCTGCAGTTTTCGAACTTTTGAGCTCTTAACTAGCTGACGGGCTGAAAAACAAGTTTGCGGACTAATTACCCGCAAGTTTTGTTATTTCGGGAGTGCTATTTTAAAATCTCTTCACTGTCGAAAGAGAGCAAATACATTGAACGATATGAACGTAGACCGAGGACTCAACGCTTATTCACTGCTGCAAGAATTTCGTTCTTGAGGGCTTCCATTATTGTGAAGTTCAACCGTATCAATAATCAGAAATCAGCTCAGCCTGAACAAAAAGTCACTTAGGAGTCCTTTTGTTTCGATAAAATGGGGGAGAGCAAAGCGTGGTGCGTACGTGCCTGACGTATAATTGTTATTCAATTATTCAGTTTTTTCCTCCCTCTTTTCTTTTTCTTTCTTTCATCCTTCCTTTCCTTTCTTTGTTTCCCCACTCCTTCTCTCTTTCTTTCTTTCCTTCTTCATGTCTTTCCCACTTTCCTTACCTTGTCCTGTATTTCCTACTCTGTTTCCCCATTCGTTGCCCTTGCCTTTCTTTCCATCTTTCTTCATTTCTTTCTTTCCCTACTCTTGCCCCTTCATTCCTTCCCAATTTTTCCCTCAACCCTTCCCTCTTCTTTCTTTCATTCCCTACGTCCTCCCCTTCCCTTGTTTCCATCTTTCTCTCCTTCCATCCTTCCTTCTTTCTTTTGTTTTCTTCTTTTTTTGCCTCAGTCATTCTCTCTTTCTTTTTTCTCTCCTTCCTTCCCACTTTTTTGTTTCCTTTGTTCTTTTCCTCCGATCTTCTCCCTTTCTCTTTCTTCTTTCCTTCCTTTCCCCTTCTTCATTTCTTTCTACAGCTTTGCGCAATGCTCCCTGTTAACTATTCATTACCATGATGCCGGAAATTTGACTTTCAACCACGTGGTCAGGGTTGCCAACTGTAGGGTAATTGCCCTACTTGTAGAATATATTCGAAATTTTTCGGCCGGCGTGGTGTGTAGGGTGGTACTACGATTTACTTATAAAACGCAGAGCGATTTCCACTTGTCACTCGTCATCAATCTGCGAAAAATGTACACGATCCACATGACATATTCGAGGGTTTCATTACTAAAAAAATCTAGAAACGAAATCGTTATTCGAATAAAATCAGATGCCGCCAGCATAGTGCCAAGACTAAGAATAATACGTCACACATTCCTGTGCTAGCATTCTCGTTTTGCTACGGCGGTTGGTTCCAGTCTTTAAAGTGAAAGCCTTGAATGTTTTGTCAAACATTCGACTGGTCATTGCAATCGACTGAGAAGAAGAAAAGTAAATGGCGTTCGCCTTCCAGTCATATTTGGAGAAAACATAAGGAAGCATGCAAAAATGCGTGTTTGTTTTTACTTTTATTTATTATAGTGATTGGATGGGAGAAAGAGAACCCCTTTTAAACGGGGTGGCAACCTACACTCCACAAGCACAATATTTTCTTCTCCTTTGTCTGTCATCACAGGACAGGAGCCCCAAAGTCCTTTGCATATGCACGCTTTGGCTCAAGCAGGACCGAATAGTTTTCGAATAAGGTCTTAACGCTTTCGACACTCACCCAATTTTCGGTCACACTAGTAGTAGACGACAGCCGTCACTTCCGCGGATGCCGTCACGTTTGTCCGACGCAAAGCTTTTGAGGCAGGCTTTGGGGCTCCCGCTAAATTCGAGAAATAGCGTCCGCAACCAAAAACTCAAATGGAGTTTTGTTGATGCGCAGTGGCCTAGACGCTATTTAATTGGGGCCCCATACTTTTGGGACCCCTATTTCAAAACTCCCTCTTATGGCCTAATGTTGTCGGGTTGAATGAAAGCTCTCGTTCCATAAAAAAAAACCTAATAAATTGACAGACCAGCTTTCTTCGCTTTATTCGAGGTTACTCTTAATGATATTTCATGTTTTTGCTGTCTGCCTACTTTCCCGCCTGGAATTCTCCACTCGTATTTTGCTTAGTTATATCCCCGACATGTTTACCTTCCGCACGTTGTACACAAAACGCAATGATTTTTGCATGCTAGTGCCCAAACGTACAACCTCTACATTCGATCAAAACATTCACTTACGCAAATACCGCGTTCCTTACTTAAACTCAATCTATAACCACAGGTTTCATATCTCGTCGTTGCATCGTTGCATATCTCGCCTTCACCCTTCCGGAAGTTACTCAGGAGCCGGTTTTCTCTGCATCGCTGCTATCCGATACATCTTTTCCGCCTTCGTGATGTTTCGCTTAACGTTCTTTGTTGCCATATCGCTGACACTGCCAGCCGTACACTTGCTGATGAGTCTTCCAGTTCTCCTTTTTAACTGTGAGCCAACCCTCTTCGCCCGTATATACCGAAATGCTTTCTCTCTCTCTCTCCAAAACTAATTTCCAAATTGCTGAAGTTGCTTCCGACCTCAACACCACTAAAGTTTTGAATGCCATGCAGTGAAGCATATTGTGTACTCCATTGTTATTATACTACGCTACCTTTAGGCGTAGGTTAACTTGTAGTGTAACGAAAAAAGTTCTGCGGGGTAACATAGGGTAATCGTGACTATGACTCAGGGTATTCTTCGAATATAGTTGGCGACAGTGCACTTGCTAGGCCGCGCAACATTTCAGCTGCCACAAGCAACGACGACGATCAAGCATTCTTATCCAGGCCCCAACGAGAAACGGCAACATGAACCGATTGTCACTCAAAAAGAAATAACGATGTGATTTAGCGAGCAACATGATCTGCATGTCACGTATCGAGTAGTTATGGAACGTAGGAAACACACTCAAAAGCACCCTGACACTTCAAGGGTCCCGAAATCGATCTGAATGCTCTCTCACCTTCGCTTTGTCAATGACTACAAACCTGACCCGCCACGGTGGTCTAGGGGAGTGGCCCGGGGGTGGGTTGGTGCTCAACTGCTGACCAGAAGGTCACCGAATCAAATGCTGGCCACGGCGGCCACATTTTCGCTGCAGTTGACAATGATTGACGCCCATGCACTTTGATTAAGGTGCGCGTTAAAGAGCTACACGTGGTCGAACTTTCCGAACACTTCATCTACGGCGTCTTTCGTAACCGCACTATTGTTTCCGGTCATTAAAACCGAAACGATCATTACGACTACAACATTTTGTCAACTAGCTGACGGCGGCACGTTTTTTTTTTTTGGGGGGGGGGGGAGGGGTTGTTTTTGTTTTTCTTCAAATTGGCAACGATGAATCGTTAGCTCCTCGGTTCACTGTATTTCACATCTCTGCCAACTTTATCAGGACGTTTTACTGTTTGTTTTGTAGGGGGAGAGGATCGAAGTGAAATGTGGTCTTGTACAACGTTGGCGACGTTAGGTAAAAAGGGCTACGAGGTCATCAGCACGGATGATTTATGGTGAAATAAGGCAGGAAGGAACAACTCGGGGTCGGCTTTCTTTCCGGTTTAGCAGCGCCGGTGCTCGTAAAAACTGTGCGAGCTCGGTCAAATCGATTTTCGTCATAAGTACAAGACACAATGGGCCAAGAGCTGAAGAAGGGCATTGTTTATCTTAATAGACGCAACCACAATCAATGTGCGCACAATCAATGTTTTCATTTTAGGTCATTGATCGATTCCTTCTTCATCCAGTAGGTGCAGAGGTCATATTCACAGCAGTGTTTTTTCACATATAACAGGGCCCTCAAGATGCTGACGACTGATGTTTAAAATATTCGCTACTTAGTTCTCACATCACCGCAGCATTGCAATGGCTAAAGTTTTATACATCACTGCAGCGCAAGGTCCTAAGGGAAGAAACAAAAAAAAATTCTGCACGGATCACCTCATGTTGTCTTTCCATTGCGACAGCATTGAGTCGAAGTCGATAAGTGTTGGTGTCCTTTACGACGTAGCGTGTGGTATACGACTCGTATTATGACGTACGCAATTTTAGCTTTTGACGTCTTTATTCAGCATGCCCCTCAATTCCCGCAGTTATGACGTCAAGAAATGAGCGACATCCACTGACTCATAAAACGTATTTGAAAGTCAGCAAATGTGTATGAAATTGGTTGAAGACAACATCACTACAGTGTCATTTTTTATTTATTTGCGATACACTGAACGTACATACAATATATTATAGAGGATAGGGGCACAAGCACCGATGAATACAATACTACCAAGTGCTAATTCTGAGCGCATCTTTATGTTTGAAGTTTTGGCTTACCGCAAGGGAGCGATTACGCCACAAATCATAATTTTTTGTGACGCAGGATAGCACCTGCTACGTCATTATTCCCCTTTCCGTGTATTAGTGAGGTACCCGCTACTTATCTGTTTTTATTCCATTTCAACACTAACGTACGCAATGTCACAACATCTGGCGAAGCCCAACGAAGCTTGCAACGGGGCTGCCGTGTTTCGCGTTTCTCGCACTTGGCTGATAGTCGCGTTTGCTTCGCGCGTTTTTACAGTAATGTTTCGGACGCAAAGTACTAGTGAGAGTTGTGCGCCGGTTCCTCAGATATGCTCTTAATTTCTTTTCACTGCAGGCCGAACTATATGGCAGTTTCTAGCTGAACGTCATCTTGAAGTTAGCGGACGTGTGCGGCAAGGGTGTTGCAGAATTATCTCAGAGGCCGTGAACTGTAGATTCGCTGCATCGCACTTTTTTAATAGAACGCTTTTGTGCGCCTGGCTGCGCACAAAGCAGAAAACTGAGTTGAAACTGATTAACCTCCCCGCTTATCCATCCGTCCATTTCGCCCTCACCTGCCCTACGCAGCTTGCGTTGAGAGCGGTACCATCTTTCAAAACACGCGACCACCATTGCTCAAACCTCTCTATAAAGTTTTATACCTCTACCGACACCAAATCCTCATCTCGCACCATGGAAGCGGCCGGCAGAAATTCGTTGCAGTGGCTGGGACAAGCATCACTCAGTCAAACATTTCTGCGATGTCCCCGTTCTTCAATAGATGCAAAAAAGGATATTGAAGAACCCTTTTTAAGTGTGTCTGTTGAGGCTTGAAGGTAGCTTCGAGGCTGCCTCACACTAAGTGAGCACTTTCACTAACGCACTCCCACAAGAAAGCCTTCGCAATGGACGTGAGGAGTCCTTACCGCAATCGAGGCTACCGAAATCTCTCAAAATTTGCAGCGGGCCTCGTAAACTTGCATGCGTCAAGCGAGGCCCGCCAGAGGAATTTGTTTTCTCGGCAAGAAGGATGAGCCAACAGACAACAAACACGAAGCGAGGAGCCCACATGTAGAGGCGCAAGATTTTTGCCGCCAGACAACGAGAGGACCAACCTCCATGCGTCATTCGCAGAATTTAAAATAATGGTCTCCGTGACACCGCTGGGTAGAGCGTGCATTACTTCCCGTGCTCGGACCACCACCACGCCGTAAAACCTTTTTTTTCCTTTCTTGTTCACTCTTTGTATATCGTTCCCATCTCGAAACCAATCTGCTTTTGAGTCATTGTCTTGACTGCCGGTTCTGCGTTGTCGTAACAACTCTGAACGCCGTCCGAGCTATTCCGGCGCACCTTCTTTGTTGCTCTTAGCTTTTTTTTTGTAGGATAAAAACTGCCTGTCTTTTTATAGTTTATCTGGTTCGGGTGGAAACGGTGGCTCCGCGAGATCGAGAAAGGAAATTCAGTTTGCGAAAGCGTGTCGTTACGATCGTCGAAAAAAAAAGAAATGGATATAATTCAATCAACTCAGATGGCCGGAAAATAATGGCCACTTTGGTCCCATCAAGAGAAGAGAAGGGGAAAAAAAGAAGTGTCGTTGTCTGATGTAACAAGTTAAGCATGACGTTGCGAAGATGTGAGATATAAAATTTACATACACAGACAGTTATAGAACAACGCGCGAAAACGAAAACCTACATCGGCGGATTATTGAGCCTATGCAACACTGCACATGTTTTTCGTGCCGACGAGACTTTGCAAAAGCCTTTCGATGCAAATAGGTGTTGCAGCAGTCTTTGGCAGAGTACATATCAACAAATGTGCTGAACGTAAATTAGAATTAGTGATCTGAATTGGTGGAGTAGAAGTTGTGGGGGGCGGGGGGAGGGGTGTCATCAGTTTTGAGAGGCGGCTGATTCATAGAAAGATGGAGTGATCAAGCCGACGTGATCAACGGGAACGAGCGAAACGGCGTTCCCTCTCTTTTTTATTTATTTCTGCAGCACCATTGCTTTTTGCTTCCGATATTCGTAATCTGGTTATGTTACGTTATGTCAAATTAATCGATGCGGTGAGATAAGTAATACACGTGTCGAGTTCATGTTTTGTTTTTGGCCTCTGTTCTTCCACATCGAAGATTGCAACATGAAAAGAAGAAAAAGTAGCAACAGTCTAGTTTCCATATTTCTGTAGCTAAAACAGGACCGCCGACTCGAAAGCACACGAGCGTAAACGACTAATGACGGTGTTGTAATCGTTCTAATTAACATAATAGGGAGGTGTTGGGCCGATGAAATATACAGGATATTAATAATGCTAACGTTATGTGCTTAATAGTTTATTTAGGAACGATGCTGGACTTAATTGGACTGTCAAGCCATTCATAACTTCTGCGGCGTCCGAACCACGTAAAAGCGGATATTTTTAAGCATACTTTCTTCAAGCTCGTCAGCTATTTTGTTCTGTTACTTAATTTTACAGTGTATATCACTCAAGCATCAGTTTTGTTATACCTTTTGTTGAAAATTACAACCACGTACTAAGTGATAGAGAATGACCGACAAAAGAGACAGACACACTGCGCTGTTTGGTGAGCCACTTCTCAGTTACTGTGATTCGTCTATTATTGCAAGTGACTTTATTTACGGTCCAGTTAACTAATAAAACAAATAAAGAATTCACGACATTGCCATCTTAGTTTCCATGACAAAAAAACGCGTTGTCATTCTAGGAAACGGACTTTTCAGAAATTCCTATTTCTTTCTGCATGTACAGGCCTGCGTATGAATGAGAGCAGGGTCTTAAAACGCAGCTTATTCCTAAATTATCCTTAATGACCTCATCTTTTATTATTTCACCATGCGCCCCCCCCCTCCCACCCTGGTAACTTCTCCCAACGGTACCCTCCACCTGAGAAAATAGACATATCTTAGGGACAGCTTCTTTCAAGCGAACAAGTAGCGAGGGTTTAAATGTTATCCGAAGGTCTCAGCGTTAAGCCCCACGTTTAAAGCGTCCCCCCCCCCCTTCCCTCTCCCCGAAAAATCCAGGCCATAGTTCCCACGTGCGTACACGCGCCAAAAGGTGCCACTGCTGTGCAAACACGGCTCAGGCTTCCGTCAAATTGTGTGGAGCGGAGGCAACCACAATTAGCGCCTCCGTCCTTAAGTAAACACGCGAACTGATTTGCCGTCCGGCGAAGGTCAATAACCGCGTGCTCCACGGATCACGCACACTTGGCGCCGCGGAAGAACAGGCTCAGCCTTCCTCGGCGAATTTCACACCCAGATTCCTCCCTCGCAGCCGCGAAATGAACACTTCTCGATAAAGGTGAGCTCTATTGGAGGTTTGAAGAAGAGAAAAAAAAAAGTAGCAGATGAACCAGTGACGTAGCTGGAGGGGTGTGACACTCCTGTCCCCAAAGGAAAACTTCGTAATTTCAGACACACACACACACACACACACACACACACACACACACACACACACACACACACACACACACACACACACACACGCACACACACACACACACGCACGGACGCACGCACGCACACACACACACACACACACACACACACACACACACACACACACACACACACACACACACACACACACAGTAGTAGTAGTAGTAGTGGTAGTGGCGGTGGCGGCCCAGAGCAAGAGTAAGTTCAGTTCGATAGCGCGAAAACTACAGGGAGACACAAGAGGGGATACATACACAACTATACATTAATCCTACATCAAATGTTCTTAAAACGAACTGCGACAGATTGAGAAGACAAAAGAGCAAGTTGATAAAATAGATGCTTGGGCTATAGTTGGTGATTGGGAATCGACATATTTGCACAGCGCAAAACTACGAGTAGGTGGTACGAGTATGTGAAGGTGGTTTTCTCTGCCAAAAGCTTTCAGCGCTCTGTAAACGGGTGAATGCGCAGTCCACACGAAGGAGCTGCTGCACCATCAAACCTAGAAGGCTATGTGTGATAGCTGTCGTTTATTGTCGTTTATTGTCGTGATAGCTGTCGTTATGTGAGATAGCTGTCGGGAGCGGGCACTGACGAACAATGTTAAAGAAAAGAATACATGGACAAGACACTAGAACATTATTAAACACTGGAAAGCAACTATTATCAACTGCGACTATGTTATACAGCCAGTAGATTATACAACAAAACTATCAACAAAATCAAACGTTTACATTTCCAACATCAAGTATGTTATCAAGCGATGTTTTAAAACTGCAAGGCGAGGTGATGGATGCAACTGATTGTGGGAGGTAGTTCCAATCCTTGCTAGTTTTAGGCAGGAATGAGTGCGAATATGTTGATGTCTTGAAGCGAGGAACAGAAACTTTCTGCGCATGGTCAGTACGAGTTGAAATGTATGACGGTGGGGTTATTAAAAGTGAACGCAGAAGGGAGTTGTAAATTTTGTGGAAGAGTACGAGGCGGGATATCTTACGTTGTGTAGCGAGTAAAGGAATGTTAATAATTGATTTCATTTTAGTTACGCTAGCGGTACGGAGATAATCTGATAATATAAATCTAACAGCGCGATTCTGAATGCTCTCAAGTTCATTAACTAAAGTGATATTACCAGGGTCCCATATCGATGACGCGTATTCCAAATGCGGACGAACGTACGTAATGTAAAGAAGCTTTTTTAAATCAACAGGGGCCATGTAAAAGTTTCTTCGCATGAATCCTAGAACCCGGTTTCCCTTACATGTGACAGAGTTGATATGATGTTTCCAAGATAAGTCGTTAGTAATATGGACACCAAGGTATATATATATATATATATATATATATATATATATATATATATATATATATATATATATATATATATATATATATATATATATATATAGAAAGCAGTGTATGCTTCAGGGCTAGTTTTCTGTTTTTTAACACAATGTTATTGAGATCTAACAGACAACAATGCCAAGGAAAGTATAAGGGTAGCTATTAGACCGAATTGTAATGTAAATGCGAAGAAAGAAAAGTGGGTGGAAAGACAACGTGCCGTGGGCAGGAACCGAACCTGTGACCTTCGAGTAACGCGTTCGATGCTCTACTACTGAGCTACCACGGCGGGTATCCCCCAGCCATATTCTTGGTTAGATATATGTAAGTTTAAACGTGGGAGTGCTAGTCAGCGCCACCAGTATCCATGGTGGCTAGTGAGGTACACTCTTTATGAGCCTGTTTGGCATCTCGTAGCACGTGAACTTACTACGAGCTGGCAGATGACCAATAGTCTTTCGTATACAACCTAAAGGCACCAATTCTGCCAGTACGAGTCCTTCGTCAATGAATAGGGAAATAAGTGTATACTACAGGGCAAATTTTTCCATCTTTCAACATAATAATAATGAGATATAACACACAATAATACCAAAAAAGTATATGGGAAGTTATTAGACCATGTGGCTGTTTGGGCTAGTTGGTATGATATGACGATAGTTATAGTGCGAGAACAAAACGACGACAGCACTCGTGTCCTTCTTGTCTCTTTGTCGTCGTTCTGTTCTGGCGCTATAACTATCGTTATTACACCGAATTGTAATGTAAATGTGAAAAAAGAAAAATGGATGGAAAGATAACTTGCCATGGACAGGAACCGAACCTGCGACCTTCGAATAACGCGTTCGATGCTCTACTACTAAGCAACCATGGTAACTTGCACCATGTTTGCACCAGTCATATACTTTCGTAATTCATTGACGTAACGTAACACCAAATTTGGTATATGTGGAGCTAGCAAAACGGCCGCGAGCGCAATATAAAGGGCCCAATATACTCCAGTGTAGCGTTATATACTCCGGCGCGAAGTGCTACAATATACTCCGGCGCGAAGTGCGACATGCTGCATTTCGCGCCGATGCGCGCTACCCAGACAACCCTGCGTCTCCCTCTTTTCGTGACGGAGGGACGCCGGGCGCGCCGAAACGCGCATGCGTGAAAGCAACGCAGCGCGGCGCGCGCTTGCGAGTATATAGCAGGACTGGTGCCTGGCGTGGCAACACTGGTGTGACACGAAGAAATGAAAGCCTGTGAGCACGCGCACCGCGTCACGTCGAAATGTATTGGCGCCTTGTCTGTGGCATGTAGTCATGTTCACACATGACACGCATATCATGATTATCATGTTTGCACCAATCACATACCTTCGTCATCAATTGACGTCACGTAATAACAAATTTGGCATATGTGAAGCTAGCGAAACGGCCGAGAAGGCAAGCGGGTTAAGGGGAGACAGAAGGTTAGGTTAGCAGATGAGATTGAGAAGTTTGCTGGTATAAATTGGCAGCAGCAAGCACAGGAACGAGTTAAGCAGAACATGGGAGAGGCCTTTGTCCTGCAGTGGACGTAGTCAGGCTGATGATGATGATGATGAAGCTAGCGAAACAACCGCGAGCGCTTCATGAGCGTAGCATGCAGTCATGTGGTTATATGACACGCATCTCATGTTTATCATGTTTGCACCAGTATGATACCTTCGTCATCCACTCACGTCCTGCAAAGCAAATTTGGTATATGTGACACTAGCAAAACGGCCGCGATCGCATCATGAGCGTTGCATCTAGTCATGTTGTTACATGACATGCATTTCATGATTTTCATGTTAGGGTCTGTCGCTTGTGTTCGCCATGCAATCATGTCATACCATACCAGTTTTGCAACATGTCATGTAAACGAACACCGAGACAACCACGACCTTAATACTATAAGAACTAGCAGTAACCCAGATGACACCCCACCAGTAATAATAGAAGAAGTCAGAAAAGCTTTGGAGAGCATGCAAAGAGGCAAAGCTGCTGGTGAGGATCAGGTAACATCAGATCTGCTGAAGGATGGAGGACAGATTGTGTTAGAAAAACTAGCCACCCTGTTTACGAGGTATCTCCTGACGGGAAGGGTACTAGAGTCTTGGAAGAACGCTAACATCATCTTAATACATAAGAAAGGAGATGACAAGGACTTGAAGAATTACAGGCCGATCAGCTTGCTCTCTGTAGTATACAAGCTATTTACAAAGGTAATTGCTAACAGAGTAAAGAAAACATTAGAATTCAATCAGCCAAAGGAACAAGCAGGATTTCGAACAGGCTACTCAACAATTGACCACATTCATACTATCAATCAGGTAATAGAGAAATGCTCAGAGTATAACCAACCACTATATGTAGCCTTCATAGATTACGAGAAGGCGTTTGATACAGTAGAAATATCAGCCGTCATGCAGACACTGCGGAATCAGGGCGTAGATGAAATATATATAAACATTAAGGATGACTGCCAATTGGGCGTATTGGTAATTGTTCATGATGAGACAAGCGCAAAAAATACACACACTCAGAGAGGACACAGACAAGCGCTTTTCTGTGTCCTCTCTGAGTGTTTGTATTTTTTGCGCTTGTCTCATCATGAATATATAAACATTCTGGAAGAAATCTACAGGGGATAAACTGCTACCATAGTGCTTTATAAAGAAAGCAACAGAATACCAATCACCAAGGGTGTAAGGCAGGGGGACACAATCTCCCCAATGCTATTTACCGCGTGCTTACAGGAGGTTTTCAGAAGCCTAGAATGGGAACAGTTAGGGATAAGAGTTAATGGAGGATACCTTAGTAACCTGCGCTTCGCCGATGACATTGCATTGCTGAGTAACTCAGAGGACGAATTGCAACTCATGATTACGGAGTTAGACAAGGAGAGCAGAAAAGTGGGTCTTAAAATTAATCTGCAGAAAACGAAAGTAATGTACAACAACCTCGGAAAGGAGCAGCGCTTCGAGATAGGTAATAGTGCACTTGAAGTTGTAAAGGACTATGTCTACTTAGGGCAGGTAATAACCGCAGAGCCTAACCACGAGATTGAAGTAACTAGAAGAATAAGAATGGGGTGGAGCACATTCGGCAAGCACTCTCAAATTATGACAGGTAGATTGCCAATATCCCTCAAGAGGAAGGTATATAACAGCTGTATCTTGCCAGTACTTAGCTACGGAGCAGAAACCTGGAGACTTACAAAGAGGGTTCAGCTTAAATTGAGGACGACGCAGCGAGCAATGAAAAGAAAAATGGTAGGTGTAACCTTAAGAGACAAGAAGAGAGCAGAGTGGATTAGGGGACAAACGGGGGTTAAGGATATCATAGTTGAAATGAAGAAGAGGAAATGGACATGGGCCGGGCCTGTAGCGCGTAGACAGGATAACCGCTGGTCATTAAGGGTAACTAACTGGATCCCCAGAGAAGGGAAGCGGGCTAGAGGGAGACAGAAGGTTAGGTGGGCAGATGAGATTAAGAAGTCTGCGGGTATAAATTGGCAGCAGCAAGCACAGGACCGGGTTAACTGGCGGAACATGGGAGAGGCCTTTGTCCTGCAGTGGACGTAGTCAGGCTGATGATGATGATGATGATGTAAACGAAACCAGCGCAAGAACTGCAGGACCATGAAATGTAAATCATGACATTTTTGGCAAACATGTCATGATCTTTATGTTATGACTAGTCTAACATATTATTCATACAGTCATGTTATGTCATACCAAGTTTGGTATTGATACCATAATCGAAACGGCCTGCAGAGCTAAAACTCGTAGGCGGATAGATAGATAGATAGATAGATAGATAGATAGATAGATAGATAGATATATAGATAGATAGATAGATAGATAGATAGATAGATAGATAGATAGATAGATAGATAGATAGATAGATAGATAGATAGATAGATAGATAGATAGATAGATAGATAGATAGATAGATAGATAGATAGATAGATAGATAGATAGATAGATAGATAGATAGATAGATAGATAGATAGATAGATAGATAGATAGATAGATAGATAGATAGATAGATAGATAGATAGATAGATAGATAGATAGATAGATAGATAGATAGATAGATAGATAGATAGATAGATAGATAGATAGATAGATAGATAGATAGATACGCTCAAAGTTGCTGAAGTTCGCCAAGAAATGCTTCGCATTTAATAAGTCCATGCAGTTCCCCTTGATGCACAAAATAAGCGTATAATGAATACAGCGAAGGTTCCGGTTTCTCAAACGTAGAATGCAACTAATGCGCGCTGATGAGACGATACGAACGTATCGGACGGGTACAGCTTTGTAGGCTCCACTCCACGCATAACCCGTTCGATAGAGAACGACGTGCCGGGTAATAACAGCATCCTTTGCGTTGATCCTGAGTGGCCCTTTCACACTGTCGGACGCGTTTGCTTCTACGCAGGGAAGCAATAAGTGAGTTTCGCCACGTGTGCTGCCACTTGTACCGCGCTATTTACGGAAGAGCTGTCGATGGACCATTTGCGGCGAGCGTGTATGCATACAAGGTGCGCATTACCGGGGCTTTCGGAATGGTGTGCGTTACGAAAGGCCGGTTGGAGAGCACATCGAATTGGGGCCCCAAAAACAAGTGCGCTTCCGGAACGGCATTCGCCGTCATTAGCTAGCTTAAACCCAGGGCCCCCTTAGCTAACTTAAACCCAGGCTAAGGATTCGTAGTTCGTAAAGATTGGCGAACTGTTTGCGAGTGAGTTGTTTGAAAACGAAGCTGCATATGGCAAAAAAAAATGTGTCCGTTCTACGCACACAAATACTTCTGGCGTGCACGTGCCGTGAGATAAGGCAAGCTCTTCTACTCTCCACTGGTACCCTAAAACTGAGCAAGGGAACACACGGGCGTAAAACAATGAATAATATTTCTGAACAGACGTAACCAGAGATTTAAAAAAAACAATGAATCGTCGCCATTAACCGAGTGACAAACAGCCGCCCCGAGTGAGTGAGTGAGTGAGTGAGTGAGTGAGTGAGTGAGTGAGTGAGTGAGTGAGTGAGTGAGTGAGTGAGTGAAACTTTATTACCAGTGCAAGACGCTGAAGTTTCCCCGCACCACCCGGCTACACGTTAGACTAGGTGAGGACCGGCAGGTCTAGCCCCATGGCCCTGTCACGGGCGCACTGAACGGCCAGGATTTGGTCCTGCAGGTTTTGAATACGCAGAAGTGCACCGCACTCGGCCTTGCTGTAAGTCGGGACGAGTGATCCGCACTCTCAAAGCATGTGTGCTAATGTTGTGGTCTGCAATATGCGGTGCAGCTGGCGCCGGGAAAATTGTATGGAGAAATTCCATGTAAGTATGCTAATAACGGGTGTGAATGGTTTTGAAGTAACCGCAGCCAGACTGCCTGTGCTCTTTTGAGTTTCGAATGTAGCGTCAGGAAAACGCCCGCCTCGCTGGGAATGATTGAAGTGTCTTCATGTCACGTGCTCTCAGTGTGGGAGTCGTCGCCCATGTCCAGAGAAGCGTGGTTCAGTTTGGCTGATTGACCGCCCGTACGGAATACATGCTTGCTCTTCCAATGCTTGCATGGTGGACGTACGAGAGAGAAAGGGGGAGAGAGAGGGAGTGTGTGTGTGTGTGTGCGTGTGCGTGTGCGTGTGTGTGTGTGTGCGTGTGCGTGTGCGTGTGTGTGTGTGTGTGCGTGTGCGTGTGTGTGCGTGTGTTTGTTCTTGTGTGGTTGAAATAGGAGTGCTAAACGCGCATTAAATTCGGCAGATAAAAAAGGAACACGTCTTACGCCGATGCGTTCCTTTATGCCATTTTTTATAGCCAGCATATGCATTCACTCTAATTATTAAAAAACAATTAACTGACATTACCATATATTGTCACTCCCAGAAAAGAATGGAAGGCTAAACTATAAAAAGTGATCAAACAGTTTTGTGGTGAAAGGATAAGACGTTAGCTGGAGAACGACAAATTTCACTCATACTTGTCGGTGATAACAACGACCTACAGATTGCCTGTTGTAGCAAGTACCCTAACTATGTAGTAGTAAAGCTCAGTCTGGCATGCTACGATTGTTTGCATATAACAAAATTGGTGCACCAATGTGGATCTACTTTTTGCGTTAGAAGCAAAACTTCAACGAGACAAGCGAAAAAAGAATTGGGGGACCCTTAATTTCACCTTTAAGAGTTGAACGCGATATGAAAATACGGCCCCTAGTGCACCCTTCAACCCCCAAGTGCATATTTAATATGTTTTGACGCGCGCGCGCGCAAACACACGCAAACACACACACACACACACACACACACACACACACACACACACACACACACACACACACACACACACACAGTAGTAGTAGTAGTGGTGGTGGCGGCCCAGAGTAGACAGAGACAACTCCGCTTTAGGTGCGCATATCCGCAGGAGCAAGAGTAAATTCAGTTCGATTGGGCGAAAACTACAGGGAGACACAAGAAGGGATACATACACAAGTATACATTAATCCTACATCAAATGTTCTTAAAACGAACTGCGACAGATTGAGAAGACAAAAGAGTAAGTTGATAAAACAGATGCTTGGGCTATAGTTGGTGATTGAGATTGGGATTGCACAGCGCAAGACTATGAGTAGGTGGTACGAGTGTGCGAAGGTGGTTTTTTCAGCCCCGGAAAAGCTTTCAGCGCTCTGTAAACGGGTGAATGCGCAGTCCGCACGAAGGAGCTGCTGCACAATCAAACCTAGAAGGCTATGTGTGATAGCCGTCGTTTATTTGCTCTCGTCGTCATGCGGAAAGATATATATTGGCAAACGGGCCGGTGCCTGAATGAACGTTTAAAGGAGCATCATTACAATGTATACTCAGCTGTGCAAAGTCATTTGGGCATTCATTGCAGAGATTGTGGTTGCAGCCCGGAATTCGAAAAGTGCACTGTTTTAGCCAAACTTCGTCACCAGCTAACACTAGAAATTATGGAGACCAATGAAATCCAAATACTGGTTGATCGATGTATCAGCATGCCTTCGCTTGCTCTGACTAAAAAGGAAATCGAGTTTCTGGCTTCGACATAATAGATCTTGAATTTGTGCTGAGCTGTGACGTCGTAACCATATATAATGAGATGATGATTGTCTTGCTGTGATGCCATAGGTTGCGCGATTGCGCGGTGATACTCCGTTACGAGTATATATTTCCAGCGTTTTCGCTAATAAAATTTCAGTTGAAGTCAGCGCTTTTTCTCTCCTTGTATCTTCTTCTGTAGTTACTTCATAACTACTCGGAGTCTTGCGCTGTGCAAATATGTAAAAGAGTAAGACTGGAATGAGCACTTTTTCGAACACCGAAAAGCTAAGCCCTGGCCAACAGCAGACGCTACGACTCCCAGCCAAACCGCACCTCGGTACTTCTAAAAAAAAAAAAAAATATCCGAGGCGGGAAGCGAGTAGAGAAGCATTCAGAAGAATGAGAGCACGTAAAAGAGAAGCATCGCTCCCCCTCCTAAGTCAGCATTCCCCTCTCATCCCACCTACATTCACAGGCCGGCTAACCCGAAGAAAAAAACAAAAGCAGGAAGAAAAACCGGTGGTTGGTTGCGACAAAGTGAGGCACTCAGTATTCGGTCGGCTCGTTCTCCCCTTTAGGAGCCGCAGTAGCAGCGTCGACGACGCCACAACGACTCAAAATGCGCGCCATTTGAATTTCAAACGCCGGTGACGATGACGACGCCGTTGACAAATCACCGCTTCCCGTTTCGTCGGCCGAACCCGCTTCCCATATCCCAGACGCCTGTCCCTCGCTACCGCCGACGGCGAGCAAAGTCGCGCGAGCGGCCAACAAGCAAGTAAGCCGAGCAAGGCAAGGAAACAAAGCAACAACGCAATAAAGTGACGCGCCGCACTGCTCCTGTTTCCACCGGCACGGTGGGCTCCCTGTGTTCGTCGCCTCGTTTCTCTTGCTCCTTTTTCGACGGCCTCGTTCATCGTTTTGCAGCAGCACCAACAGCCCGGGTGTCCCAGTGCTCTTCACCGGTGCCGGTCCTTGCGCGGGACTCATCGATCTTCCGTTCTTTTTCCGCTTCTTCGGGCTACCATCACTGCTCGGAAACGAAGGGCCTCGTCGCACCGACACCGCAGCTGCTCGACACCACAAGGCGAACGCGGCCCTCGGCACGGACACTGCGATGCCCGTCCGCCGCCTCGCAGTGCTCGCGGCTTCGTTGTCGAATACGATCCCCCCCCCCCCTGCTCACAGTCTGCTCGTCCCCATGTGTAAAAGTTTTGCAGTTATGTGCAGTGCTAACGAATCGCGTCGCATCTGCTCGCACCTCATGCCCACTACCAGCATTCTTTGGCAATGACTAATATTCACTGCAGTAGTGCATGTTCTTTAGCGATTTAGCACGATCGGTTTATCTTCACAGCGTTAGATACTAGACAATACATGTATGATGAAAATGGGAATTTTTTTAGTGTCTCATTTTTTTGTTAGACAAAGCCAAACTAACATGCTGTTGCACCAGCAAAGTCATTAGTAAAGACTGAACCGCTCCACCACCTGGTGCTACGAGTTGTCTAGTTTAATGCAGTTACCGGTAACGTGAACTAAAATACTGTCCGTATGGTGACTAACAATGGCTAAATTGTCGTTGGTGTTAGCTAATACCGGCTAAATATTGAACTCGTGCGGATCTTGTCTGTCTTTCGTACGGCGGGATTAAAACTCAATTCGGTAAAGTTCCACTTCGGCCGTCATGAAATTTCTGTGCTCGGACATCTCGTTGATTCTGTAGGCGTTCGCCCTGATCAAGATAAAATACGGGCAGTAAAAGATTTCCCTGTACAATCTGTACCAAAGACGTTCGCAGTTTCGTTGGCCTATGTTCTTACTTCCGCCACTTTGTTTAAAACTTCGCCGACGTCACACGTCCTCTCACTCAACTACTCAAAAAAGACGCTGGCTTCATCTGGGGCCCCGAGCAGAGAGATGCGTTCCGAAACCTAGTGTGGCTGCTTACTTCTTCTCCTATCCTCGCTCACTATGACGTCTCAGCTCCAACAGAAGTTCGTACAGACGCAAGTGGCTATGGCATCGGTGCAATCCTGGTCCAGAAACAACAAAGACGAGACCCTGTTTGTTGCCTATGATAGCCGCCTTCTTTCGCCTCCTGAGAGAAAATATTTGATAGCCCCGCCACGGTGGTCTAGTGGCTAAGGTACTTGGCTGCTGACCCGCAGGTCGCGGGATCGAATCCCGGCTGTGGCGGCTGCATTTCCGATAAAGGCGGAAATGTTGTAGGCCCGTGTGCTTCGATTTGGGTGCCATTAAAGAACCCCAGGTGGTCAAAATTTCCGGAGCCCTCCACTACGGCGTCTCTTATAATCAAATGGTGGTTTTGGGACGTTAAACCCTATAAATCAATCAATAAAATCAAGAAAATATTCGATAACTGAACGCGAATGTTTGGCACTTATTTGGGCAGTCGGCAAATTTCGTCCCTATTTGTATGGTCGGCCATTCACAGTCATCGCTGATCAGCAGGCCTTGTGCTGGGTTTCGTCTCTGAAAAACCCTTCAGGCCATCTTGGTCGTGCAGCGCTGTGCCTTCAAGAATTTGTCTTCGCAGTCCTGTACAAAACCGGCCACTTGCATCAACATGCCGACTGCTTGTCCCGATATCCTGTCGACCCTCCAGACGGCGACTTCTCTACAACCACCCTTCCTGTCGACGTTCTATCTCTATTCGAATTTATTGACATTGGAATCTAGCAGTGACGGGATGCTTTCTTGGACGATATTATCCGAAGGCTAACATCGGTGACGCCCAACCCTTCTCTTCGAATTTTTGAGTGACATGATGGTGTATTGTACCTTTTCAATATGCGTGCTGACGGCCTCGAAAGACTTCTCGTCATTCCCCTCCAATCGCGTCAGACTGTTCTCACCCAGCTTCATGATGCACCGATTGCCGGCCACCTCAGCGTGTCATAGAACTACGACAGAGTTCACCGGCGCTTCTTCTGGCCTCGCATGTACCGCGATGTCTACCCTTATTTTGCAGCTTGCGACCCTTGTTAACGACGGAAAAATCCAAATGCCCCTCCTGCCGGACGTCTTCAGCTACTGGACATCCCACGAGACCCATTCTACCATGTTGGCGTGGACCTGCTTGGCCTACGTCAGCTGCGGCTAATCGGTGGATTGCAGGAGCAACCGATTATATTACCCAATACGTGATCACACGGGCCCTTCTAACCAGCTGTGGAACCGATGTGGGCGATTTCGTTTTGGCGGACGTCTTCCTAAACCACGGCGCCCCTCGGCAACTCCTTACCGACCGAGGCAGCTACTTCCTTTCCAAAGTGGTTGATGACCTCCTCCGCTTCTGCGCAACTAAACACAAGCTTTCGACTGTTTACCATTCATAAACAAATGGTCTAACGGAGCGCCTCAATCGCAATCTCACCGACATGATCTCCATGTATGTCTCCACCGATCACCGCGACTGGGACACTACGTTACCGGTTGTAACATTCACGTACAATTCCTCTAGACACGACACCACCGGGTTCTCTCCTTTTTTTATGTTGTTCGACCGTGACCCTGCGCTACCTCTCGATACGCTTCTGCCGACTGGACTAAAGACATGTCCGAGTACGCTCGGGATGCAGTAATGAAGGCTCAAGTGGCATGCCTAATTGCTCGACGATGACTACTGGACTCCCGGGACAACCAGAAGAGCGTATATGACACCCACCATCGTGATGTTTACTTCACACCCGACAATCTTGTTCTGCTTTGGTCCCCCTCGCGCCGCCATGAACTTTAGGAGAAGTTACTACCACGCTATTCAGGTCCCTACCGCATCTTACGCCAAGTAACTGACGTCAATTACGAAATCGCCCCTACGGACCCCGCCATCACTCACCCACGCACTGACATGGTACACGTTACGTGACTGAAGCCATATCACTTTTGTGCCTCATGATTAGCACCGGGTCGGTGCTCCAGCCACCGGGGAAATCGTGTAACGAGCGGACGAAAACAACGAAGAGGATAGAGAAAAAGACGACGTGGGCTGTCTCTACGAGCGATCTGGACGCCATCTAGTCCGCCCCGAGTCCATTCTGTATCTTGTCCAGTGAAGGTATTCTCTACGAAAAAATGTGGCTAAATTTTAACGCGTTTAGTGTTGACTAGGTGTCGGAAAATTATGGCTATATTTCTAAATGATGGTTGGTGATGAGTAATATAGAGTAAATGTAATGTCAGATAGTGACAGTAGAGAGGCTAGGGTCAGCTAATATAGTCCATTCGATATTACAACAGTGGCATTGTGCTCGTTTAATATCAATCCAGTCACTGAGGTGTTACGTATTTTTTAATAAAAAGTGTGAAGATATCATAACGTACGCATGCTTTCATGGTGAACTCTCCAGTGCAGCACAGTACAACAAAACATTACAATGTACGTATCTCTCTGTTCATTTCTCAGGTAATATTCAAGAGCAGCGCTCCTGATGCTTTTATTTGCGCCGGGCATTGCAAAAAGTAATTATCGTCATCATAAATCAGCACGCATTCGCTTCGTCCTCTTCTTCTTCGCTCTCAAACACGTGCACCGACTTTTCCGGCGTTGAATTCAACAACTATTATGGGCCAGTCTGCTACGCGACTAAAAATCGGGTAGCACCACGTAACAACCAGTCACGGAACCGAGATCTCGTAACGTCACATAATAACTAGTCACACGACTAAAAATCGCATATGAACTATTCGCTTGACTATAATCCCCTAACTAGTCCCGTGACTATAATCATGTAGCATCACGTAACTACTCGCGTGGGCAAAAATCACTTGACGTCACGTAACCTTAAGCCACGAGACTATATAAGCACGTAGCCCCGCCACGGTGGTCTAGTGGCTAAGGTACTCGGCTGCTGACCCGCAGGGCGCGGGTTCGAATACCGGCTGCGGCGGCTGCATTTCCGATGGAGGCGGAAATGTTGTAGGCCCGTGTGCTCAGATTTGGGTGCACGTTAATGAACCCCAGGTGGTTTAAATTTCCGGAGCCCTCCACTACGGCGTCTCTCATAATCATATAGTGGTTTTGCGACGTTAAACCCGACATATCAATCAATTAATATAAGCACGTAAAAACCAATAACGTCACTAGATCCATGCAACATCGCGTCATAGCTAGTCACGTGATACTTCCCGTCGAAAACCTGCGCAACAGATAGTGACGTTACTTTTAGGATCAAGTCTAGCCGTACTTAGTGATGCCAGCAAAAAATTCAAGGTTTGTGTCGCGCCTACGTTTCGACAGGCAGACTTGTCTTTCTCAAGGCTAGAACATAAGTGATTTCCGCTAGCGTGTCTACATTTCAACAGGCAAAATAGGGTACGCGGGTGTGAGATAGTGGGGGTTGGGGTTGCTGTGACGAATTGTATCAGTGATGAAGGAACAGGTGTTCCGTGAATAAAATTAATAAGGAAGTGGTGGGAAGATGAGGATGTACACAAGTCGCTCAATTCCAGTAGTCGAACCGGAACGCCTGTTGATTCTTCACTGATACAATCGCCACAGCCCCCCCCCCCCCCGCTCTCTCAAACCCACGTATCTAATGTTGCCCCCTACCTTTTCTTTGTTAGAATGCAGGAGAGGGTAAAAAACCTAGACACGCTTGTGGTAAAGAAATCAGTCCCGTTCTAGCCTAGAGGAAGACAAGTCCGCTTGTCGAAACGTCGGCTTGACACAACCCCTGTTTACGGATTTCTCATCGCAAGCTTCCAGTTTCCCCTTCCTGCCGTTTTTCAGCAAAAACTTAGCATCTGTAGCAAAAGCTTGGCTTCACTAGATAAACTTGGCTTGGCCGAACACTATAGCATTGCACTTCTTGTGCAAGCTGAGCACTTCTAGCAAATTTGTGACACTGTCCGTAAGCAGAAATTTAGAGGCGAAGCTCTTTATGGCGTGGCTTGTGCGTCCCTCGTTGTAGTGCGTGACCACCGGTGGCACATACTCTTAAGAGCTTTCTTTAGAATGTTTGCTGGATGGCACCACTTGTATATGATGAATACATGATGAAAAGATGTGAGATGGCTGGACTTGGAGTGTTCACTCAGTAGACAGGCGGATGGACGGACTGACAGACACATGAACGGACAAACAAACAGAGGGGCGGACGCAAGCACGCATGCACGGATGGACAGACAGAGCGATGGCCACACGAACAGACGCACGGACGGACGGACAAACATACAGACGACAAACGAACAGAAGGAAGAACGGACGTACGAACAGCCGCATGAACGGATGCACGGACGGACGCACCGATGGTCACACGGATGACCGGAAACACGTACGGACGCACGGATGGACGCATGAACGGATGGAAGCAAGAACGAATGGATGGACGGAAGCTCGGACGGACTGACGGACGCTTCGCCTCGCCAGTCATCATTCACTCCGTGGATATGCCATGATTTTTTTTTCTTTACGCCTTCGTGTATAAAATTATCTCACCACTTCTCTATGTTCATATCCCACATGGTCGTATTCACTACATCAGTTTTTTTTTTTTCATCCAAGCAATGCCTATTTGGACGTCATGGTTGGTTGTTTGGTCAGACATTTGGCTGTTCAGTGCACGTTGCGATGCGATATTGTGCGGAAATCGCACTGAATTTTGTCAAACCAGGCAGGTAGACAAGTGTCTGCGTTGATTGAAATATGTCAGCGCTGTTTAACCTAAAAAAAAGAAGTCAGATCAGGCATTTATTGCCTTGAAGGTGTGTAAATATTGCACATTTTTGCAGTTCTAGAAGAGTACAAGTATATAATAAACCTGCGAACATCATGTTCGTCACCAGCTACATTTTCGTATAGAATTTTAACTGAACCAAATATGTTTACAAAACTATTGTACTGAACAAAGAGTGCAAAACGATGCGTCAATGTCGATACGATAATAGCTGCTGTAGTGGTCGTAAAATATGATATTCGCTATGTAAAATGGCTTAGCTGTCTTCTTGTCTCCCTGAGAATTGAAACTGTACGCTGTCCAGTCTCAATTCGCGTAGTGCATGGTAATTGGTGCAAGTGCTGCGACGATTTAGAAAGAAAAAAAAAGCGGTGGAAGGGTTCGAGAACGAGGACCTGGGTGAATAGTATTGTACGGTCACAATTTGAGGCAAAAGTCGTGTACAGTAAAAATACTGTGAGTATACTGATGATGTTACCACACTCCGAGTAATACTAGCTCAGATGATAAGACCGGCAGAGTAAAACATTATTACTTCAGTTTTATTTCTTCTATTCCCTAGTTGGCCAGAACTTGCGTCCAGCCTGCATTATCGCCACAGCCAGTTGGATTGGCGATAAGGACGATATAGTACCATGTCAAAAAAAAAAATCGTCACAATATACAGGCTCTGAGCAAGGACTGCAGAGCTCGTATAAGCGCACACAAAATAATAACAAAGGAAAAAATAAGAGGCAAGACGTTTGCACTGATGTTTTCATTGGTCCCCGGACTCAACTTCGGCCCGAGCGCATGCAGATCTGCACCCAACTTTTGTGACACCTCGAAGCTCGCGTCAGCCCTCGGAACACGAGAGCGACTCTACGTAAACGAGCCAACGCCAGAACGGATTCGCCGGGATCGTTTTCTCTAGTGACGGGACGAGGAAAAGAAGAGTGCAGCAGGAAGGAAGAGAGAGAAAAAAACGTAGAAGGCAGTGACTGACAAAGAGAAAGCCTTGGCACAAAAAAGCTGGAACGCTTCGAGTGCTCGTCAGCGAGGCGCCAATCGCGCTTCACCGCTCGCACGAGCATTCACTTGAGCGACGCCTCCTTGTGTTGGCGGCTCCGGCTTTTCTCGCACCGATGCACACACTCCAATAAATGCGGTAGATCCTCCCTCTTCACTACCGCTTTCTCTTGGCTATCTGCTTATTCACCCCTAAATTCATTCGCTTTCTAACTCTTCTTTTTTTTTCTAAGTGTCCCTCTGCACAGGAGCATCTTTGTTATTTTCTTCTGTTCCCCTAAACGTTGTCGCTCGCCCGGGATACCCGACTAGCGGGCAAGTGGCTCCCTTGTCGACGATACAAGGAAAGGAAGCGGCACGTGGAGGCATCTCGCAGAAGGCGTCCTCCACATACCCCACGCTGTCGCATTCAGATGAAGCGTTATGCGCTGGATCTCGACAGAAAGCGTTTGACGACTGTCTTGTCGTTTACCTTAAAAGACGAGAGAAAACGCACTGAGTGGTGATCTCGACATACATTTACAACGAGGAAAGCACCACACCAATCTGACTAGTGAAAAAAAGTGCAATAGTGAAACTGCATTGGTAACGAGACTCACTTGCGCATTTTAGCATCTATCTATCTATCTATCTATCTATCTATCTATCTATCTATCTATCTATCTATCTATCTATCTATCTATCTATCTATCTATCTATCTATCTAACTATCTATCTATCTATCTATCTATCTGTCTGTCTGTCTGTCTGTCTGTCTGTCTGTCTGTCTGTCTGTCTGTCTGTCTGTCTGTCTGTCTGTCTGTCTGTCTGTCTGTCTGTCTGTCTGTCTGTCTGTCTGTCTGTCTGTCTGTCTGTCTGTCTGTCTGTCTATCTGTCTGTCTATCTGTCTGTCTATCTGTCTGTCTATCTGTCTGTCTGTCTGTCTGTCTGTCTGTCTGTCTGTCTGTCTGTCTGTCTGTCTGTCTGTCTGTCTGTCTGTCTTCTGTCTATCTATCTATTCTATCTATCTATCTATCTATCTATCTATCTATCTATCTATCTATCTATCTATCTATCTATCTATTTATCTATCTATCTAACCGCTTATGATTAGATGCTCTCGTAATCACCCCCTTAACTTGGCGTGAATTAAAATTAGTATGGGAGGGTCAGATGGTTTCACGAATATGACGTGCTGGTCAAGACACCGCTGAACAGCGACACATACCCTCGGGCAGGTATTTGCCACTGGTATGCGGGTATGTGCTACAGGTGATTGGCAATTAGTATCTACCCAGGAACGGCGAGAACGCACATGGGTAATTTTAACGCGCGAGCGTTAGAAAAATGTGACAATGGCCACGCTGACATGACAAATGCATAAAATAAATATCAGGATCCCAGCATGAATATAACCCTAGCTTTCTGCGTGGCAATTAGGCATTCTACCACACAGCTACGCCAGATCTCGGAACTACTTTTCAAATAGAACCCAGTGTTTGTGAAACGTCAATTGTGGTTGAAATGCTGGCTATTTAATTTTATAAACATTACATATGTACTCTTATAGTACAGCCTTCATGTCCTAATAACGTCAATTGTAGATAGGTACTATGCGTTGAAGTTGATTTATGTAGCAGCGTCCATGGCTACCATCCTCGCAAGTACCAGCTCTTCTTATCAGCTTATGGCTTCTGGTGTTGCCAGAACTAATGTTCCTGTTAGCATCGTTGCGCAAGCGAAAACAACTGGCTATATAAATATCTGCGGCCGCTCAACATATGTTTGTGCGTGCAACGTTTGTACATAGATTTAGCGTCATTTCATAACGTGCCTTCATAAAAAAATACAACACGGTCACCTTCCTTCCCCATGCTTCCCATAACGTCGATTCCCAAGGTTGGTGGAATAGGCCACATTTTCTTAGTTAGAAAATGTTTCTGCATATGATTTCGGTGAATCGGAAGCTTTGTGCGAGCCTAGTGAAGGTGACCCCCTTAAAAAAGTATAAAAGAAAAAAAGGTAAAAAAAGTGGTACGAGCGAAGTATGTTGGGATGTGTCTCTCAGTTCGCACTTCAAGTCCAGAGGCGACTCTAATCATTGACTTTGTCCGGTAGCGGCACTCGCACTTTGGAGTTCGCGTACCTTGGGTACATTGTGCTTCGTGCGCTGCCAAAACGGATCTCAGAGGCCACACAAAAAGAAGCACATGGCTGAGGCCAGCTCTGCCAGGTGCGGCAACCCTAGCTGCTCGAAACCTTTCAGTGAATTCGACCATTCAGCTTTCATAAATTCTGCTCAGAGCTATTTCGCCGTTAACATAACTAAAGTTGTCTTCCGATATCATATTATCCCGCATAACCTTAAATTTTAATCAGAACTAATGATTTCTAATTTTAGAAGACTCCTTCTCTATTATTTTCCCCCTTTCCCCTTCCCCTTGTAGAGTAGCAAATTGGGTCCAACCTGGCTATCCTCCCTACCTCGCCTCATCTTGTCTTTCCCTTTCTCTCTCTTTAGAAGACCATTTACAAATATTAAGAAGGAAGAAGGTGCTCGATCATGATTGCCCAGGGAACACATTACTGCGATCGATCAGTGCTCGCGCCAATAAAATACTTCCTGCCTTAGTCCGGTGGTCGCAAGGCTTTCCGCGCCATTTTTTACTTACATGTGTTTCTGTAAAGCGTGCTCTGTTACAACAACTATCGTCGTGCGGAGAAGACAACCATTTAGGAACGGATTGCTGGTAAAAGCGTCGAATTCATCGAAATGGTGCTTTGCAGATTTTGATCTATACGCTTCTCTAGAAAGAGAAGCTTTTTTTTCGAAAGCCTGCTTTTAGTCATAGCAATTGGTGGTGTCAAGAGCTCACATGTTTCGCAGCTGTATGTACTTCACGCACCACTCCTGGGATTCCAGTAGTATCGCACGTCGAGCACAAAAGCTTACACTTCAGTTTAGTAATGACGGCTACACTTCTCTAGATCCGACCAGCTAAACAGAAACACAATCATAATAATTCAAAGTGGAAGCCTCAGTTGCTTCATCAGCCGTAATAATTGACCATCGGCGTCATCGGCGTCGTGCGACGTGTGTGCAAACACGAGTGACACGAAAACGCACCAAAGTTCTGATAACACCATCACATGACAACTTTTGAAACCTTCGCCTTGTTATCGTAACGTCACATGATGACGTAATCACTTGATATTGATTTTTAGTCAAAAAGGAAGTCGATCACAGCTTGCGAAAAGCCCTCGAAGCCTCGAATTCCGAAAACAGGGAAAAACTATTTTAGACGCAGAACCCTTTTGGATGGTGGAGGGAATCAGTCCATCTACTAAGAAAAAGATAGATAACTTCCACCCTCGAGTTGTCTTAGCCGAATGCCCAAAAAAACCCTGTGGTTTGTCTCGGTTGCTTCTCCGTCGAATAAGCTGCTTAAAGGAATTCGTTATAAACATGCAATCGATACCTAAACGATAAAGTGCTCGCCTATGCATGTGCCTGTTAAGGTTTAAATGTGACCCGTACATTGGGCCAATCGCTCTATGACGTATGAAAAGTGATCATATTGGAATAGTTAAAACAAACGAAATCGTGCCCCACAAATTTATTGCGCAATTCAGCTGAATGAAATTTAGCTTTTAAAGCAATTACTCAATGTTAGATGCGACTGCGCTCATTTTCAAATAAGCATAGTAACGTTTCGAGATTCCAGCGAAACATGGCGCGTGCAATGAGCATCGTAGCTATACTTTATGTAAGGTTGCTATCACATCTCACGTTTCTCATGAAATTATGAAATGCTCCCAAGCGTTGCCAGTGTGCCTCGGTATGTGTGTTTGTTGTACAGTAAATTTCAAGCCTTACTTAGAAGACATGCATGCACGTAAATCAGCAGCGTCAACATTACGTTAACGATTGAAGTTCGTTCAAAGATCAATAAAATAATTTAAGAAGTTTTATTAAAAAACATGCTTCTCACAGGGAACGCCGCATTTTTCCACCCCCACATCCGAAACTTAACCGACCGCAGGCATTAACCCTACGCCTATTACAGACACACACGTACCCAAACCTTGCCACGCTTCACGTTTATTATCCCGATGCATACCCCAGCGACACATGCCCATCATGTGGACACACAGCGACACTCGAACATATGCTCTGGGAGTGTAGAACAACTCCTCCCGACTCTACCTCAAGCAAGTGGGAGAGGTCCCTCAGGAGCTCACTTCTCGCCGACCAGCGATGGGCCGTCCAGCAGGCCCACGAAGCGGCCGCCAGGTACTCCCTGTCGGTCCCTACGTGGGAGACGCCCGCTACGCGCTAAGCGCGTCCTGCAGGACCGAAATAAAGTTTTTCCATTCCATTCCATTCTCACAGGAAGCGTGGCTCATGGCATATTTGGTTTGGCTTTACCGCGTAACTGCATAGCCAACGATGGCGGATCACTTCGACACCCTGACTCCAGTGGAAAGCCAGGATGTGAAAGTGATCCGCCATCACGGAGTAACTGTAGCAGTGAAGATGAGTTAGCACCCCTGTCTCTTCGTCATCACCTTTTTTTTCTCACTTGGACCCACTGCGATTTTCATTCATGCCAAGTTTGCCTCTTCCGCAGTAGTAAGAGAAATCTCGAAGTACGAGGAAAAAATCCAAATTATAAACTTAATATGGGCGTAGCGAGAGCCCTTTGGTGAGATGTGGAATGCCAGTGAATATTTGTACAAAGCTAAGAGCTGCAAAAGAGTTTAATTGCGCTTTGCGTGCGTGCGTACATGCGGACACGAGTGTGTGCATCTACAATAAGTGTGTCAATTCACAGACAAAAAAAAAACACTACAACAAAAGGAAACTCCTGCAAAAAAGAGGCGTCACAGCATAGCGTGCGCGTGACGTACATAAAACAAAAATGCAGGTTAGTCGGAAGCGCAACACAAGGGGTTGAAACACAAGCAGCAGGATAAAAAGGTCGGGGGGCGTACGAAAACCATTATCGGGCACCGATCCCCACGGTCCTTCATCACCTGAGGGGCGGACACGGTGCATCGACGCAGTAAACACTGCCTCGGTGACCACGCTATCGAGAAGCTGGGAGGGAGCGGACTCGGGAGGCTCAGATGGGAGAGAGAGAGAGAGAGAGAGAGAGAGAGAGAGAGAGAGAGAGAGAAAGAGGGAGAGACGCGCGTCCACGCCCGCACACAGGCGTGGATCTGGGCATCTCCTGCGCCAGTCCACCTCCCCAATTTTCCCAGTCACGTTGGCAGAGGTGGTGTAGGAGCACGGGGAAACATTTTGGGCAGTGAGAGCTCAGGGCGCGAGCCGTTAACGCGACCGGTCCGTGGTGTGCTCGTGCACCTCTGCGTTCCCCTAGCTCCGGCGATTCGCTTGCAGCGAGCTAGAACTCCGTGCTGGGCCATCCGTCTCGGAAGTGGCGGAACTCGAGTTACTTTCCTTCATTTACGGAGAGCTGGAGCTCGCCGTCTTATCAGCTAGTCTTCGGAAAGGAGCAAAAAAATAGTGAGATAGAGAGAGAGAGAGAGAGAGCTCGCACTCGCTCACAGAGTGCGCCCCATCATCATAGGCTAGGCTCGCTGCCATAAGCCTCGTAACAGCACGATCCCTGGGGCATTCGCGGGGTCATTGACTTTCCAGGGCCGCTGAGGCAACTTTCTTCCGAGGAGCGGCGGGCTGATGTTCTGCGTTATACAATCGAGAGACTGAAAACTAAAATGAAAGACAGAAACAAAAGGAACAAAGCAGCTGAAAGCAACGCCCACAAATTCCGAGTAAAACCGCGCCTTCTTCGCGAAGAGAGAAGGCCCGTCTAAAGCGCTAGATTTATATTCCAGCGTGCCGCACCTCCTCCGCGCGCACCCCGGTTCAATTTACCGAAACATGAATTGAGTGCGAGAAGTGTTTCAGCGGCGCTCGATGGATGTGGGCGCCCGCTTTGGAAGCAGGGGCCGGGGCGCTTATATGCTGTTGCTCTGTGTATACTGGGCACCAAACTCCCTGCGAACGTGGCCCGGTTGATAGCGGCTCCCAAAAACACTTCTCCCAAATCTATTTCGGTTAAGCTCGTCACCAGGGCGGGCCTTCGAAGAAATATGCAGATTTGGCCGCCTTTTCAATGACCATCGGGACGCTTCGTAAGTAAGTAGCGCCGCGCTATTTTTTTTTTTACACCCTATTCTTGTCTGAAGCAAACAACAAGCCTCTCGGATCTGCCGAGCAGTTGCGAGCCCTGTCATTTTCTATGCGATCACATCAACGAAAGCATGTTTAGAGTTTTTAGAGTGCGTGTGGCAGTACAACGCGGAGACAATGAAATCTTCAAAAGTTTCGATGTGCTTTAAAGAGAGAAAGAATTTTTAAGGAAATTGCAGGGAATGGAAATTGTAGCAAACCAGGTTGTACCTGGTTTGCTACACTACACTGGGCAGGGAAGGAAGGAAGGAAAGCATCTATTAACGGTAATTTGTTCATTGGTGCGGGGCAGGTAGCTCTTCCGCCCCACAAACTGTGCCGCCAGAGGCAGGTACTTCATGGTGGCACAGGTAAGTGCCACCCTGTGGGCCCTGTCGATCAAACTGATCTGATCGTCAAGGCTATCTCTGGCAAGCAACTACTCTCACCGCTACACACTGGCCCTGGATAATATTAACGCAGGGTCACATACGACTGAAAAGGAAACCAGGATGCAGACAGGGAGCGGGGCGGCGAGAGCAGACCGAGCAACCTATGACCATGTCTCGGAGGAAACCCTACCGGCCCCGTGTCAGTATGCGGTCATCCCAAATTAGTGTGAAGAGCTCAGGCGTTTACACTTCATCTCTCCCAAGAAGCTACTGAAGGAGGAAGCTGTCAGATAGAGCTGGCGCTTAATGCAGCCCGGAACCTACCCAAACTTACGATTTCTCCATAAAATGCACATAAAAGTTCGAGTGCGCTGCCCATGTTATCTGGGAAGTCGACACTAATGCACACCAAATGTAACCACCGGGCCATCCCCAGCATGTCCCCCCATAAAGAAAGGAAGAAGGAGAGAACTAACACGTGCAACTAATATGCATACGTATATGAGACAACAGCTCCATCTAGCAGAACGCTTGAGTCATGAAGCACTTAGCAGCGAGAAAAAAAACATATAGTTACATGTAACACCAAGATAGGCCGGGAGAATGTTTACTTTGGCACTAGTCTAACAGAATGCAAATTTTACCCATGAAGAAAGTTGGAGACGCGAGGTAGAGAAAACATCTACAGGGAATGTTTGCCAAGAGCAAAAACGCACTATAAAAGGGGAACCTCAACGAGCTTTTGCCGAAGCGGCGAATGTAGCTTTTCAATAAAAACGGTAACGTGGTTGCGCACGAGAGAGAGAGAAAAAAGGGTTATTCTCTCTATGTACAGGGAGTAGGTGGGAGATGGCCAGGTGCGAGCCACCCCTCACAAACATTAGCTGGGCTCCTCATTGTAGAATCCCTTTGGCGTCCAACGCAACTCGACTGATCAGGGCCTTCTGGCTCGCCAGGTTGGAGCAGCCGAGTAGGGCTGCCTCCCAGTTCTTCTGGGTGGTGTTCAGTTTTGGGGTTAGGCGAGGGGTTGACTGGCATGCCCACCCCATGTGGATGATGTCCGAAAACTTCTCCGCACAGTGCGAGCATTTTCCCTGTACAAGCAGTATCGGGATATTCGAAACATTTCTATTTTCGAACTATGCTATCACGAAACTTGTAGGTCAGGCATGTAGACGAGAGTGAATGAATAAGTTGAAATGACTAAAACGTCTTCTTTCAAACAGCCTCCTCGTGGTGTAATTTCGATAGCAGCGAGAATAAAATGTAGGAAATCGGAAAACGGTGTAGGCCCGTGGACGTGCAAGTGCTGCCGAGAAACCATACTCACTGGTGCATTAAAGGATTCCCGTATTGGCTTTCTTGATCTTGAAAGTCGTTCAGTACAGACACGGCGCTTCAATAAAGACCTTCGCTTCTTCTGGAAAATAACCAAGCGCATAAAGTTCTGTACAGACTCTAAGAGTGAAATCTGCTGCATCGATTGCTCAGCCAGTGCTGCCGTATTTGAAAACCGTTGGTACTTTTATTCCTTGGTTTGAAACCACGTACTATACATGTGTACTAAAGCTCATTGTACATTTACGTTATGGCTCTGTCATCACATGTGTTTGTAAAGGTTTCCATTGGTTGTCTTTTCAGCGTCACACTATTGACGGCATGGTAGCGCTGCACGTGTCAACACCCTTCGTGGTGTAGGGAGACGAAAAACGTGAATTACCATAAAAGCCCATGTACTGCCAAAGTTCTGCGGTCGATTACATGAAACGCTACGTTTCTAATGAAATGTTTTTTTTTCAAATTGAAATAAAAAGAAGACAGGAATTGAGGTGATTCTCTTTTCTTTTGCGATGACCCAATTTTGTTCTTTTATTTTCTGAATATGTCTTATTTTATTATTCATTCCATGTCTACTCAATCAGAAATTCTCACCACACTAATCTACGACCCTTAAAGGTACCCTACGAGACCCTGTAAGATGTGCGTTCTGCGATTGCACGGTTGCCCCTCACAACGTGCCACGAGGAGTTCACTCTAAGTGATCGTACCCACTGAGGTCGCTCATTAGAGGTTATGAAACTACATTGATCTATCAACCTAACCAGGGGTGCAGGTTATAGGAACCCCACCCGGTAAAGCTGAATCCTATATTTCCCCACTACGCTAAGCCTCATAACAGGTTGGTAGTACATGCTCGATAAAACCAGGGATCCTTTTTCTTCTTTTTTTTGTTCACAGTATTTGGTAGCCATGATGACATTCAGTAAAAAAATAAATATCGCACGTACCACGACGGTACTTCCACGACACAGATTATTCAAAACGCAACGTCAAAAAATTCACAGGCAAGATAAGAAGGCTTCAAACTCCACCACGAGTTTTTTGTGTTTTTTTTTAATTCTGCTATGTTGGGTTCTCTCAGACAAAATAAAAGTGAACAGAAATAAAACAAAACAATAACGCTGAAAATTTAGACCCCGACATGGTCATGACAAATGCATAGTCCCTGCCTCACCTAAACATTATCGTGGGGCAAAGTCACCAGTTACGGGCATATACGTTCAGGTGTGGTCCAGTTTAAAGACAATATTTCTACGTGATCTTCTAGGTTAAACCAAAGCTGAGAAGCCACACCCATACGTAACTACGGCATGAGAATAAAATTGAATCAGAAATTTCATGTTATCAAAGCAATATGCGATTGTGAGGCAGGACGTAGTCGGAGACTCCTGTTCAATTTTCACAGCCTGATCTTCATATGTGCTCGAAACAAGCATTTTTGTTTTTTTATCGCTCTTTTTATTCGCGTTTTGGTCTCATAAAAATGCAGCCGCCGTAGACAGATGTCCGCATTCATATGCTGAACACCAGTCACGGTGGTCCAGTGGCTGTGTGCTCGACTGCCGCTAGCCTGATGGTCGCGGGGTCGACTCCCAGCTGCAGTGGCCATAGTTTCAACGTAGGCGAAAATTCTCGAGGTCCCTGTGTTTAGATTTGGGCACACGTTAAAACCGCTGGCGGTAGAAATATCTGAAACCCTTCATTATGGCGTCCGTCGTATCGATATCATGATTTTAGAATGTTAAACATCAACTAATAATATTAACATATTTTTATGCTTAGCGGAATGTTTCCTTGCCCAAAATACCACTGTAATAACATGCAACGTACCACTTCTGATTTTTTACTCTTTTTTCAACATCACCAATGCGAGAACTTGGAACCACAGCGTTAAACCGATGGCTGGTGCACTGCCGCAAAGCATGCCAATGTTCCGAGTGTCCTTTTGAACGCGTAGTATATAGGATTGTGTTGCACATCAGCCGCAACGAGTCAGAAACCTAACCAATTCGGCCCTGTTCATTCTCCCCGAGTACAGCTCTTCCATTTTTCCTTCTTTTTTTCTTACGACAGAGATTAAATATCTAGCCCTTATTAAACGGTGGTATGGGGGACCCATACAAATGGAATTACAACGTTACACTGACATACAGAAAGTCGTCTCAGCATGCGATACTCAAAATAGACTGTTCCGAGTGCGTCCGCAGAAAGGTCAATCGTCCCTTGCGAGAACGACAGAATATAGCATACCCGTAGGAACAAGTGCAATGTTCTACATGTATCAGAGTGAGAACACTGATAGAAAGATGCTTTCCATTCGATGATTAACTAGGCACAGACCATTTAGCCCTCTTTACTCGTAACCGCAGCTCAGTGCCGTTCTTTACCATTCAAATAAAAGCTTCAAACATGTGCCTCACCATGGACCCTGATGACTTCTTCGACAACATTATAACTGGCAATGTTGTTGAAGAAGTCAGTAGAGGTACGCTTTTACGTATTGCGCATGACGAGATACAGCGGTCAAACCATCGAATGTGAGCATTAACGTAGCACTGCGAAAATTAATCGATCGTAGAGTACATAAAAATGGATCAATTTAGAAAATGGGAATCGATTTGGGTGAGTAATGAAGCCGCATTCAAAGAAGGAACAGCAAGAAACTTTTGTTTCGGCAATATAGGTGAGTACAGAATAAGCTACTCCACACACACATAGAAATGTATTTAAATGAAGCAAAACGTGACTATACTTCTAGGAGGGCAAGTGACATTGTTGCTAGCACTCTTTTTTTTACTATCTATGTTTAAAACTAGGACTAAACAGACAAGTCGTGAACGTTGAGCAGACAATCCGTAGAAACCCAAACATGTCCCCCCTGATTTTTTTTTTTTGCTTTCGGCAGGCAAGAGCAGCGACCCCAAAACATCTCAGATCATGCTGAAACGAATCCATGCTTCTAAACATTCTTGATATCCCATATATGTGGAACATAGTTTTTTTTTCGGTTTCCCCCTCAAAAACGTGTATTTTAGAGTAGCGTATCCTGTTAAGTATCCACTAGTATTTCGAACGTTAAATATCGCGCAGAGGCTTATCCGCGTTTATGTTATCAAAACTTAAACGCGTCAAGCGTTCAATCATTTTATCATAGATATTCCAATCAGGTTGCCTTATCAGATAATTCTGTGTTGGGTGACCTTGTGTCCACAAAATATGATAGCTTAGAACGAGATCAGTGGTAACAGAATCAAATGGTTTGTTCGAGGTCGCCCGCAATCGGTTGTGCGCGTCAACCTTCGTTCCAAAGCGGTCATTAGCGATTGCATCGGCTCTTGCATGCACTCCATTATTCACGACATGGGCCAAAGTCCCATTATAATAGCCTCGTTTCGCAAATCGGAAGAGATGACAAAGCTTACAAAAAGAAATAGTAATAATACTAACGTACCGATATACAACAAGCGAGTATTGCGCCATTGTTGTGACATAACAACAACGATACTTCAGAGACCGCTACTACAGGCTTAATGTAAGTAAAAAAAACAGTGGTAGAACGTTTCAGATGAAGAGCTTAGTAGAACCGGACCCATGTTGTCACGCTTCTGATGGGTCATTGGTTACATTACTAAAATTAATTACGGAACGGCTACGATTACTGCATTTTCATACGAGCTTTACCGCAAATGCGAGACAAAGGAGGTAAACAGCATGTAGTCATAGCTATGCAGTAATAGATGTAGTCGTACCGCCTGCAAGTCGCAACAGCGCTGCGCTTGATTCGATTGAATTCGGTATCCATCGAAACAGATCAAAAATTTTTGGGCGCAGATCATTTCAAACCTAACAGTTTCTAACCGTTGTAAATGACTGAAACAGGTCGCACGGTCGCTTTAAAAATTGCAAAAAAAAATTATAACTGTCTCAAAAGACGTTACGAGGAATCAAGAGTTTTCATTTGTGTTATTCTCTGTGCACGTGGCGTTCTGACAATCTTCAAAGTTGTTCACATTTAGACAACTCTAAGAACTTTTGTCAATAAATTACAATGTGGGGAGGTTTGGTTTTAAATAGTGAACCGGCGAAAACCACCAGTTCGCACGTGAGCGCGCCCTGTCGCCAGGTCTTCAACTTCAAAAGGGTTTCACTACTTTTTTTTTCAGTACTGCCCATGTATAGCTCATAGACACGTCCCACTTTCCAAGTTATGTTTTTTCTATTGATATTATTCTCGGAAATGCGCCGCTGTGTCTTCAATCAATAAAACCATGGCCCGGCCTGCAAAACAGTGTTACGGGCCATTAACGTCGCTCAAAACACAGGGTACTTACGTCGTTAACGAAAAAAGAAACGTAAAGAAAAAAAGGAGCAGAGGGACCAAACAAAGTTCGACTAAATGCGCTGCTAAGCTTATGGTCCAAAGGATTTGGTTTTTCAGCCGTTCTCTTTATGGTATTCTCCTCTCTATTTGAAACAGGCAACATCACAAGATCAGACGGCCAGACTACTCGGCACTTTGTGTGTTTGTGTTTTTGTACTGTCGCTAGATGGCGAACGCGTTAAATGGGTCAAAAACAAAACGCAAACAACGCGCAGGCGAGGAGGCACTCGCAAGGCCGAGATAAAGGCGTTTATCCATTCGAGAAAAAAACAATTTAAAACAAAAAATTTGATACCGTTTGAGAAACACACGAGATTCGGCTTAAAACGAACACTGTTGACGTTGCGCCCGAGAAGCGCTTCGAAAAGAACAATGCCTCGACGGCGCGAGTGAAGCATCGGAAGCGCACTTCCGTTTTTTTTTTCCGCCTCCTCCTCATCCTTGTTGCCTTATTTTAATGTCCCTCCTTCCTTTCTCTTTCTTTTGTCCTGGTTTTCGTTTCTCCGTCGAACGGCCATTTCGATTCAGACAGTGAAACATCCTCGCTGTTCTTCGGGAATAGCGTTCAGACTTCGTTTCTCGATGCCCATTGTCCGTCCACTTCAACAAGCGAAGCCCATTCCGCGTAACGGCCAACCATCGCATCCGCTCAAGAACCGCACGAAAATCGAAGCGTTTACCGCTTTGTTCGTCCGTTTACCTTTTGTTTGTTTGTTTGTTTCTTTGTTTTCTTCCCTAGCAACCCGTCCAGCTGAGCGTGTTGAAAGATCTATGACGGGTGGTAATTCTAGTTTTGTTAGTTTTGCCAATCCATGGCGAGACGTTGAGCGCTAAGTATAAATGAAGAGATGACAAGACTAGGACACGACACCAACACGTATATACCGTCGCTCGAAATTTCCGGCCTGAAACACAAACAAACAAACAAAACAGAAACGAAGGATAAGTCCGGGAACAAGTTCGTGTTGCCTGAAGCGCAATTACGTCGTGACACCTTTTGCAGCTTCCGTCGCAATTCCGTCGTGACACCCACAGCCGTCAAACGCCCCGTCCCGTCACCATGACGTCACTGGTTTTTGTCAAGGGGAGAGGATTTCCCACCCGCGTTTTCTTCAAAAACGGGATAACTGTGACGTAGAGCACTGCTCTAACGCTCATCAGTTTGCAGGGGATATAGAGAGCACGTCGATAACTGCGATCAGCCCCTTTGTGGTACCGGTGCGCGTCCGTCGTATGTTTTCTACTGGGCAATAAAATTGTGGCCGCAGATACGCGACACGTGGAAAAATCGTTGTCGACGTATATATACGAGCGTCGCTGACTCGGCGTTGACGTCGCCATCGACTCTGCTCCTCCCTCTTCTTCGTGTGCTCGTTCACCGTTGTTGTGGGGGCCATGATAAAACGATGAGCGGCCACTTATATACGAGGGTCGGTACCACCCGATTCGGTGATTCTGATTTTCTTTAGAAAAGCGAAACATTCTACGGGAAGAATTTCAAGAGCACATTTTGGTTTCGCATAAAAAGCACACTGTTAAATGTTGCAGAAAAAAATTGCTAGTGAGGTAACTTAGGGCACAAAAGCTGTAGTATAAAACTACGATTCGACAGTATTGAAATTTAGAAAGGAAAAGGAAAGGGCCCTTTTCCTATCTGGAACGGAGGGCGAGCGAAGCTTGGGGTGTGTTTGCCTGACTTACAATGTATCTTGCTTTGTTGAGGGAATGGATCGATGGAAACAACTTTTAGTCCGGTGGTGCTTAACAAATCCGTCTCGGGTCTCTCAGGCAGACTTCGAGGCCGAAGCTACTGCCATTTTAGCCGCTTAACAGTTCAATTCCACAACATGTGCGAGAGCATCGCTCTAGTGTCCTGACATAACGAGTGCCATGCACTTATACACCGAAGGAAAACGGTGTTTAACCATGGTCAACAGTTTAAAACGAAGCAGTCACTTAGCTTCGCTGGTAAGCGGAGTGAGGGTGCCACCATTTCGTCATCAGAAAGTTTATAACGGTTTCACCGCTATGGGCGCTCCCACGTAGTAGCCAATATTTGCGGATAGTCGAGATTATATACAGCGGCTGGCGCATATATGCGCAAGGGAAGGTGAAGCTTTTGGACTATGATTTAGTGTAACAAAGTGAGTATTGTTGGTATCTCATGCTCCCAATGATCAGGCGGTGTCAATACTAGGCTGATAGGCACGTGGGGGATGATAGGTACGTGGAGGTATAGAAAAAAAAACCTTGGCAGCAAAAAAAAAAAGAAAAGAGAAATGCTGCAGCAATTTTTTAGTTTTAAAAGTAATATGTGATCCCCATCTACCTAATTACTCGTTTCTTGGCCAATCTCTCAGAGTGTGTGAGAGCCATGCCTTCAGGCCATCATCATCATCATCATCATCATCATCATCATAATGAAGCGCAGTTATGAAGCACCAATGAGCACAGGAGTAGCTTGTCTGCGTCGGCGTTGCCTTTCGCGGGAGAGAGAACATTCACGTTCGTTTTTATGCATGGTAGCGAAAAAATGTGTGGTCTGGAACTCTATTATTCTTCATCGCCATCAGCGTCGTCTTCACCGTGAGCCCATACAACGCACAATGAACAAACCCACACCCTATAGGGTGCTCCGCTCTTAAAACTCCTGAAACCGACGGCAGCTACTATGTATTGCATTTCCCGCTTTAACAACATTCGTTTTGATCTTCTTCACGTCCCTTCAGTTCCATTTTATAATAATAAGAAGAAGAAGAAGAAGAAGAAGAAGAAGAAGAAGAAGAAGAAGAAGAAGAAGAAGAAGAAGAAGAAGAAGAAGAAGAAGAAGAAGAAGAAGAAGAAGAAGAAGAAGAAGAAGAAGAAGAAGAAGAAGAAGAAGAAGAAGAAGAAGAAGAAGAAGAAGAAGAAGAAGAAGAAGAAGAAGAAGAAGAAGAAGAAGAAGAAGAAGAAATGCTCGAGCTCTGAAATCTCAAAATTTATCGAGTTCACTTTTCTATTTTTTTTCGTTTGTTTCCTTTTTATGTGGTTTTCTTCTCATTAGTCAAATTATAATACAAATTGATTTTTACAATTAGTTATAATGCTCACAGAAAAAATGCACTACGCTTTTTTGCCGATTCCCCTGAGTGGGTGTGACCCATGAGCCTAGAAAAACAAACAAACAAACAAACATGCCAAAATCACGATACGATTATGAGGCATGCGGAAGCGGAGAGCTCCGCTGATTTCGAGCACCTCGGATTTCTTGAAACGCACCGAATTTGAAATACCTGGACTTTTCGAGTTACACCTCTATAAAAATGCGGCTGTTTAGAAAAAAGTACAGCAAGCAGTACACATACTAAAGTAGCTCAGTGACACAAACCAAGTTGAATTTTTAATTAGTGCTAAGCGCATTCGGCCTTAGTATCTTGACATGCGAGATGGTACGTGCAAAAAAAAGTGCTTGAGATATAGCAAAAAAAAATTCGCCTTAAAAAACTACGAGGAGACAAAGAAGAAGAAATACCGTTGCACAACCTAGAACAAGTCGTTGGGCGTAAAACCAGAATATGCCGCGTGAAAACAGCTGCGTCTACCGAATGCGAGTCATGTTATGCAAAGTTGCCGCAATCCCACACATTGGGGTTCCTGGGGAACACCTGCTCGCACGTGTCGTAAAAAAACAGAAAACCAAAACTCGGGTAAACGCAAGCAGGAGCCGATTGTATTCTGCGAGCACGAGCACCTAACTTGCGAGATGTGAGCGAAAGGCAGCTCGTCGAGCTCACGTTGCATTTTTTTTAGTTCCCCAGGGATGACAGGGAACTTCGAATACTTCGCGCGCCTCGTTGCCACATGCTGTACAACTGGCCTTTATTTTTTTTCCCTATTCTTTTGTACCGCTTTCTATTTTGTTCTCACGGCGAAAAACTGGGTATGTTTGTATGAGCACACGCGTCTAAGAGAGAGAGAGAGAAAGAGAGAGTGTGTGTGTGTGTGTGTGCGTGTGTGTGTGTGTGTGTGTGTGTGTGTGTGTGTGTGTGTGTGTGCGTGTGCGTGCATGGCGAAAAAGAAAGAAAAGGCAACGGGCACCCGTTACAAGTACTCGATGGTGTCGCAATTTCAAACACGCCGCTAATGGGGAGCTCGAAAACTTCAGCGCTTCAAAAAAAATAAGGGGAAAGAGTGAAAGATCTTCGACAAATTAAGGCCGTCGATGAAAGCAAACAGGCTTTTCAGACAAAGTGGACGAAAAGAGAGATCCCCTCCCCCTTCTCTACTCTTGCACTCTGCAGGAGATACAAAAACCCTTTCAAGTACAGCTCCCTTTTCAAACGGCCCGGCCTGTTTTCTAATTCAATTCGTCCTCGTTTACTCCTTTTTATTTATCACTCATTTTTACTTTCTTTCATCTGCAACTTTCCCGTACACTAACCTCCTTTCCGACGGATTTACACTCCGTATTGCTGGATGTACGGCATAGTAACAATTCCCTTGACTCTACATCTCCCCTGTACACGCGGGATCCCACGGGATGGCACTTGCGCAATGCTGCGGCTTAGTGTTGCGCCTCTTCACGGAACAGATTGCCAGGCGTTTGATTGCGTATTTTATGGCGAAGGCGAGGATTGAAAAAAATATGCACGACGCTCTCCAGCCTGCTTGCGGGAAAGTGGACACAAAGTCAGACAAAGTGAACGTTTCGTTTGGCCGGGTGAGCTGCCGCAAGCTGCCGAACCGCCTGTGGCATCGCGGCGAATGTCTTTGTGCCAGTAAAATGCGAATGACGGAAAGGCAGAAAAAAAAAGGCTACATCAATGACAAATAGAAGGTGGAAAGACTCGGGAAGAAAGAATTGAGGCTTTTACGGTTAGAACTCGCAATTTACGACCGCGTCAGTACTCGCTGAGCGAAAAAAAAAAGTAATCGCAGCAGTGATAGCAGCATATGGCCAGATCGATACCAAAATGTTGACGTGCACATGTGGGAAATGTTTATTTTGTTTTGTTTACTTTTTAGGTGATTAAAAAGTTGACGACGCTACTTCAAAGAAAGAGGGGGAGGAAGTTTTTTTTTTCTGACGTGCAGATCTGTTGCACAAAAAAAAACGAAAGCAAATGGAGATGTGTCAGCCATAACCTGTCAAAGTCGCGCTCGGCTTTTTTCGCGCCGCCTCTATAGGGATGCCTTGGGGCAACATACAGGCTATATTGGATGCCACAGTAACTTTTTTTCTGTTATTATCTATCCCAGCTAGATTTCTTCTCGTCCCGTGAGCTCGCTTGCGATTCTTTTTAACGTTACGCAAGGCCCGAGTAGACAGATGTCGGTCCATGCCTGAATGCTAAAGCTCGGCAAAGTGGCGTTATGCTTGTCTGCAGTTATAACGGTATTGTTATCCAGGGTTTCCCGACCCTTTAAATGGGGAAAAGAGTCTTTCTAAAATCCGCCTTAATTCTCGAAGTAGCAATTTGTAGGACATCGTTATCCTGAGAGGCATACAGCAGGCAAAATGTGCTTCGCCACACACTATCCGTCCAGCGGTTCGGCGTCAATTTTCCCTTAAGTGCATCAACGAAATGAACAAGTAGAAAAAAAAGCACCCGCCTTTAATAATAAAGTGTAAGCTTAAAAAATAAAGTGATATAAAAGGAACAAATAATGCGCTAAAGATAGAATACGGTTGATCAATTACACATTTACAATATAATAAATTGTGTTGCACAGCCTGACATTGTTCTAAATTTTTGTTCAGATTCCAACCATGACAGTACAACTTGATAAGCACGAGTTGGTACACCTTTAGAGAATACTTGAAAAGGACAAACCACGAAACCCAACTAAACACACCCAAGAAAGCTGGCGATGTCCTGTTGTATGTGGATAATATAATCCTTATACGACAGGTGCTGTTGTGTGAGTGTGTGTGTGTGTTTTTTCGTCGTTTCCGCTTTTCAAGTGCTCCTAATGCATGCGTGAGCTGCGGTTTTGTTTTCCACTCATGTTCGTGCATGCAACCGGCGCACCGGAAATAGAATTGCTAACAGAGACATCTCATCATCAACGAGAAACTGAGTAAGTGAGTTCGAGAATGACGATATCTTTGCTACGTACTAACCCGTCCTTTCTGGTCACTCCATTACTGTATAAGATCGTCTTCCACCGACGAAAAATATAAAAGTAAGCAAGCACACATGACACTCCGGCACCTCTATTTTTCCTGTTTGCGGACGCGACGTTTAGTACAAAGCGCATGCATGGGAATAAGGAGGAAATGGCTGGTAGCTCATTCGTCATTGCATTTGAACAGCCTGTACTTGGAGAATGACGATGAAAAGAGATAGAACGGGCGAGCGTCGAAGATGGGAAGCTACAGCACATACTCCTTCCTGCTCCTTATCCCTTTTCCCTCAGTAGAAACGTTGGTATCGCTTGACAGAGCAGCGCAACACCAGGCGGCGTGATCCCGAAACGGCTGCCGAAAAGTCCGTGGTAAACACGCGATGCGTACATACCGTGACGGCGAGCGCACCAAAAAGAAGGAAGGGAGAAAGGCGTAGCGAATACGCAACGTCTTCGGACAACCCTTCCCTGCGCGCGCACGCACACAGCACGCACGAACTCACGCACAGGCACTAACACGGCCTGCCTGGAAAACAAGACATTTCTCTCTTACTGCTTGTCCAGCGACTCGTATCTCGTCTGGCGAGTGTCAACAGCGTGACACGACAGCAGTGTTAGGCCTGCCCGGCGGCCATAATCCGCGCCGCCATGCCAGTCGAGATTGCGCTACCCGGCTGGTAGAAGAAGAAAAAAGAAAAAAGAAAAGACAAAACAGGGGTTAAGAAAGTGCGACAAAACAGAACCAGACAAACCGAGACCCGACCCGCAAGTAGCAGAGGCGAAGCTCATCACATGAAACACACTCCAGGATGGAGTGAGGCGAGCGAGAGAGAAAGGAGATGGAATTCGCTGTAAGAGAACGAGAGAGACAGTTGGTACGCTAAACCGAAAAGAAAACGAAAAGTAAGAAATCTAGGTAACGGGGCCGAAGATTGAGAAACGAAAGAAAGCAAATGCCAAAAAAAGATACGAAATAAAAATATGCGGTATATTGAACTAAGGTTAAAAGGCAAAGAGATAAAGCCCACCGGGAGACTACATCATCATGCCCGCCGCTTTCCGGCGTCGCCAAGCAAGTCCCCCGTCTTGTTTACTTTAGAAAAATCCGCCGCCGCACACTCCGAGTTCACCGCCGCTGCTCCTTCGCGTCTAACGACGTCGCACTCGCTCTGTACCGCGCACAACCGGTGCTACCCAAGTGATTGCCTGTCGTCGTTCCTTCGTTCGACCCAAGGGCAAAAAGTAAAAAAAGAAAAGAAAAGCAGCGAATCGGGGGCACGAAAAGCAGGGTGCGCGCTGTAACGGCCGTGGTGGCGACGAGAGCCCCGTTCACTTGAGCTATATGCGAGAAGATGCCGGAAGAGTGTCGCCACTCTCCAGGGAAATCTCACGCAAGCTCCGCGCCTCCTCTTCTATAAAAAAGGGGAAAAAATCTGGAAGGGGGAAAAGGCCTGCCTTCGACAGCAGTGCTGCTTACCCGCCAACGAGCTGGGCTGAGCAGATCTCATCGAGCAGCAGTCGCTACCGCTTCGAACCCGTCATCACGCGGATTACTGGCGAGGTGGCGTGTGGACCTAAACTGGTCTGGCTGGAATTATAGGAAAACAGGCGGTGATGCGGACTGAGAAATCAGAGGTTTTGTCGAGGTAAGCAGGGGTATAGAAACAAAAAATAATGAATATAGTGATAAACAAGCTGAGAAAAATGTATAGATAAAAGCGGCGAAGCGCAGAAATGGGAAGACCGAATCTTCATCTTAAATGTTATCGTGCGTGAATGACGAAAGTGAGGTTTAAAAAAAAAAGGCAGGGAAGCTGAATCGAGGCTGAGCTATTCTGCACTGGAAAAAAGGAAGAAAAGTTAGGGCGGAAGAGGGAAAATCGATGTTGCAGCTGACGAAACAGTGCCCCGTTTGATATCACTGAATCAGTTTGGTATCCTTAACGAAATAGAGTAGCGCTTCCGTTGCCTTTCAGAGCAGTGATGGGCAGTCCCTTGGTTCCAATATTCTCTCAATAATGAAAGCGTCCCGTCCAGAGCATTTAGAGCACTGTGGCGGCGAAGCCCCTCGTTTGCGAAAATCGCCAAGCAACCTTAAAGGAGCAAGAAATAAGCTGTATAAAGAAATCGATTTCCTAATAAAACGAACAGTGCACCTACTCTCCCTGGTATTGTTGTGTGGTACAAGTGATTGATCGATCCTCCATCGCTATCATGCACTCAAGCGTTTTGAAATGGATGTCTAGCGGCCATGCAGTTCTAGGCGGCAAAACTAGAGCATTCACTCCCTTCACCCACAGAAGTACTTCGCCCAGGGCACGCGCGTGCGTGTGAATCATAACCAAGCCCACCTGGCAGGTGTAAGTGCGTGCTTAGATGCCACAAACATGCTGAACGTGTGCGCGTGCGCGTGAGCACGGGCGCAGAAGCTTTCATTTGTTTCATGTATTCCTTCTCAATAGGATACAATACGGAAATCGTACCTCAGACACCTAGTTTGCCACTCAGTAACCCCGGCGGGTATACACAAGGAGGAAGCTTAGTAGAACCGTCTGAGAAAGCTTAAATGTTGGTGCAAAGTGTCACTACCAAGAAAAACAAGGGAAGCGCGGGTAGAGAAGGAAGACGACGTTGATTCTACTGTGATCGCGGTCTCAGTGCCTATTAAAAAAACCCCTTAAGTTTCCTCACCGTACGTAACAGTTTGGTGGAAGGTGCTGGGTAGGATGAACCCAAAAACGGGAGCTTCACTTCCAGGACTTCGTCGCAGCCGCCGCCTCGCCAGACTCGCACCTTCACCAATCGTAATGGGCCAAAAGCAGCCATCCAACGCTTCGAGGCCAACTCCGATGGGTTCCGTGCCGTACTACAGAGTGCCACGAAACTTCCGCGGGACCTCAGGAGAAGAAGTCGACGTGTGGCTCAAGAACTACAACCGGGTGGGCAGAAGCAATGGCTGGAACTCGAACGAACAGGTCGATCATGTTGTATTCTCGTTAACTGACACCACCCTCATTTGGTACTAGAACCACGAGAACATTTTCACGACTTGGGAACGTTTTGTTGAAGAAGTGCAGAAATTATTCGGTGATTCTGACGCAAAGCATAAACGCGCGGAGCCGACATTGTCTCAGAGGGCACAACTTCCAGAAGAAACATGTACGACGTACATCGAAGAAATCTTGAAGCTGTGCAAGATCGTGAATGCATGGATGTTTGAAGAATACAAGGTTGGACACGTTCTCAAGGGCATAGCCGAAGACGTGTACGATTTCTTAAATGGGAAAGACTGCCTGAACTCCGTGTCCGACGTGATGAAGCACCGTTGTACCTTTGAATCCCACAAGATGCGACGAATATCTTTGAAATTCGGCCGCCTGTCCATCGTCCCCACTGTGGCTAGTGTTGAAACAGTGCCGCCTAACGACCTTGCTTTGACCATATGGCAGATCGTCAGAGAAGAGCTGCTTCGATGTCAGCAGACCTATCATCGCCTCAGCGATTTTCAGGAAGCGTACGCCTGAACCTGTTTTGCCTGAACCGTGGTGTGACACTTCGTGGTGTAAGTGGTGACGCGTCGTGTCCAGTGGGATATTGTACTGTGGACGAATCGCTGTGTGGCAAGGTGTTTTGCACAGAGTTTGCGGTTATTCCGCGGTCTACACATGACGTTATCTTGGGTGTCGACTTCTTGTGTGAGCGTGGGGCAACTGTAGGCTGCAGAAGTGGGTACATTTACACGTTACTTTCCCAACGGCACTCTCGTAAAATTCCTGCTCGAATCAATGCATCTTTTTCGTCTCCATGGACATAGTCGTTCCTGTATTTTCTGCTGTGTGTGTTCCCGTGAAATGATCCAGTAACAACTGTGGCACGTTCGACGCCACGCTCGAACTGATTCCCTTGACATGCCTGAAAAAGAACATTCTCATTCCCCATTGTATAGTGTCAGTCATTGATGGACAATGAACAGTTTCTTGGAGCCTGCAGTTTTGCCAGGCGGCATGAAACTTGCAGTATTTAAACCCGAATCATCTACGACGCTGGTTGCACTTGTTGATGCTACAAGCCAAAATGAACATCTAGGCTCACAAGGTTCAGAGAATGCCCAATCGCTACAAATGGTCAGCAAGTCACTTGACCACAGCGAACGTCATACACTGCTCGACGTTCTATCTAAGCACCCGAAAGTGTTCAATTTTTCTAAAAATAGCCAAAGGCTCTTAATTCCAGCGTCCCAGATATGTCATCAGATCCACACCGAGTCGGTGCATCCCATTAGGCAGAAACCTTACCGTGTGGCACCATCGAAGCGCAATATCATCGATGAGCAAGTCCAAGAAATTCTGGAAAAGGGAATCGTACAGGAATCGGCAAGTCCGTGGGCTGCTCCCGTCATTCTAGTGAGGAAGAAGGATCGTACGTGGACATTTTGCGTTGACTACCACCGACTGAATTCTGTTACCAAGGAAGACGTCTATCCACTGCCACGCATCGATGATGCTCTAGACTGCCTGCATTCCGCGTCCTACTTTTCATCTGTTGATCTGAGATCAGGTTACTGGCAAATTATCATGCACGCAGCTGACAAAGAAAAGACGGCATTCGTTACGACCGACGAACTTTATGGGTTCAACGTTATGCCACTAGGATTATGTAATGCTCCTGCGACATTCGAAAGATTTATGAACTCTCTATTGTGTGGTTTAAAATGGCATATATGCATGTGTTACCTTGACGATGTCGTAATTTTTGGACGCACGTTTGAGGAGCACAACACTCGCCTAGACCTCGTGCTCAACTGCATTGAAAAAGCTGGCCTTGTATTGAATTAAAAAAAGTGCCACTTTGGTGAGTGACAGGCATTGGTGCTGGGACATCTCGTCAATAAGGATGGCATTAGACCTGACCCACAAAAGACAGCGGCTGTTGAATGAATCGTTCGAGCATTCTAAATCTGTGAAACAACTGCGGCTATAGCTGCATCAGGCTCTGCTCTTATTTACGCCAGTTCGTACCCAGGTTTGCGGATGTCGTTCACCCCCTGACGAGCCTTCTACGTAAGAACAGCCCGTTTCAGTGGACCTCCGAGTGTGATGCCACTTTTCACCAGCGGAAGTGTTTGTTAACTTCACAGTCAATACTTCGGCACTTCAATCTTTCGTCGCCCACGGAAATTCTCACAGACGCTACTAGCATCGGTATTGGCGCCGTTCTCATTCAGCGTTCTGGTAAGAAGGAACACGTCAAGGTGTACGCAAGTCGTTCTTTAAGCAAGCCTGAACGAAACTACACAGTGACCGAACAGGAATGCCTAGCGGTAGTCTTCGTCACGTGTCACGCAACGGTTTTGCTCATACATCAATGGTCGTCCGTTCACTATCGTCACAGATCACCATTTCCTGTGTTGGCTGGTCAACCATCGTGACCCATCCGGCTGCCTTGCACGATGGGCCATTCGTTTGCAAGAATGTATTCACCATTTCATACAAGACTGGCCGTCTAAACTCTGATGTGGATTGCCTCTCTAGGATGCCGCTACCGACCACAGATTGTGAAGCCGATAACTTTGACCACCTTATCGCTTCTCTGTCGTCTGGCTTTCCCGATTCCATGGCTTTCGCCGCTGAGCAGCGTAATGACCTAAGCTTGAAAGCTCTCTTCCCTGGAGCAAGAAAGTCAATAAGCGAAGGCCAATTCTGCGTCTGAAATGGTCTTCTTTATCAGAGAGAGAGAGAGAGAGAAACAACTTTTATTGAAACGGCAAGTGTTAGAGGAGTTGACTCCCCTCCCTTAGATGGCAGCTAGGAGTCCTTGGGCCCTAGCGGCATCTTCGGCTTGCCTGATGACCTGTAGTTGGTCCTCGATGCTTGAGCTTAGCAGCGCGGTCTCCCACTGCTCCGTATTCATGTATGTGTTTGGCCCCTTCACGATGTTGGGGCAAGCCCAGATAATGTGTTTGAGGTCCGCCCGCTGATTGCAGTGTTTACATCTGTCTGAGTAGAGGTCCGGGTAACAATGATTATAAGCGATTGGGTTTGGGAACGTGTTTGTTTGTAATAGGCGCCACGCTGTCGCCTGCTGCTTATTTAATGAGGAGTGTGGTGGCGGGTAATGCTGCCTCCCTAATCTGTAGTGCTTGGTAATTTCGTTGTAATTGAACATGCGGTCTCTCTCCGCACGCGGGCTCCGCGTCATTCCTGCCCCTGCTCGGCTCGCTAACTCTCGAGCTAGGGTGTGTGCGGTTTCATTGCCCGGGAGGGAGGAGTGGGCGGGCGTCCATATAACATAAACGTCGCGCTCTCCGCGAAAGTTATTTAAGATTCTTAACGCTTCAAATCAAGCGGGCCACCTGCTTGCTAGCGGCACCATTAAAACAGGAAATTCGGAAATCGCTGAAGAAACGGCCATAGCGCTGACGCTTGCGTCCACAAGGGCCAGCGTCGTAATCAGTGATTCTTTATCAGAGAAACTTGTCCACGACGGGCGCCTGCTTTCTGCTGGTTGTTCCTGCGTCCCTCCAAACGTCTGTTTGGAGGGACGCAGGAACAACCAGCTAAACCAGCAGGAACAACGAGCAGGAACAACCAGCAGGGTGGGATCATCATGCGTGAGACGCATGATGACCCCACCTCTGGCCATCTAGGAACCGCACGAACACTTAGTCGCACGAAAGAACAGTTCTATTGGCCGAAAATGAGCAAGACAATTCAAAACTACGTGGCCAGCTGTACGCAGTGGCAGAGCCACAAGCGGCCCACCTCAGGTCCAGTCGGTCACCTGCAGCCCATAAAGCCCAGCGGTTCTCCTTTTTGAAATGTCGGAATTGATCTGATGGGGCCATTTCCACGCTCCTCCAAAGGTAATCGGTGGATAATTGTATGCGCCGACTACCTGACGCGGTACTGCGAGACGACTGCCTTATCCTTCGCCACGGCAGTCCAAGTTTAGGAGTTTCTGTTGCATTCAGTCATCCTCCGACACAGGCCACCTCGTGTGATAATAAGTGACAAAGGACGACAATTTACCGCTGATATTGTGGAATCATTACTTCTCTGTGTGCCTCCAAGTTCCGACACTGAACTGCGTATCATCCACAAACTAATGGCCTGAACGAGTGCACAAACCAAACCTTAATCAACATGTCATCAATGTACGTCACTTTCGACCACAAAAACTGGGATGATGTATTACCATTCGTCACGTACGCCTTCAACACGGCGAAACACGAAACGACAGGTTACAGCACTTTCTATCTGCTCTACGCTCGCTCACCTCGACATACGCTGGACACTTTTTTTTTCTTTTGTAGTCCCTGACGATTTCACAATTGCAGAAACTTTGTGTCGTGCGGTAGAGACACGTTGGCTTGCCTGCTTACGAACACTGGCAGCGCAAGAGTCCTCCAAAACTCGCTACGACAGTCAACACCGGCAAGTAATCTATGCCCCGGGTGATCTAGTGTGGGCGTGGACCCAAATACGCAGACGTCGCTTGAGCCAAAAGCTATACTGGCGCACTACGCCGGTCCGTTCATAATACTCCATCGTCTCAGCGAGGTCAACTATGAAATTGCACGTGTCATCACTATAGTGGCCGACGTTCATGCAAGACAGAGGTGACGCATGTTGCCCGTCTGAAGCCGTTTACACGAAGGATACAAGAAAGACTCGCCCAGAGGGCTTCGTCTGAGACAGGAGGAATCATACGAAGTGTCACCACCAGGAAAAACAAGGGAAGCGCGGGTAGACGAGCAAGACGACGTTGCTTCTACTATGATCGCGGTCTCAGTGCCTATTAAAGACCTCCTTGAGTTACCTCACCTTACGTAACAATATCTCAAAACGGGTGAAAACGAATAAAAGTAAATGTCCGAAGCAGCTAGATCTTGTACACGTTGCAGTTTTCATTTAAAACACATAGACAACAAAGCAAGGGCAAGGTAACAAACCTCTCCCCCTCCCCTCTTTCTCCCGCTCTCTCTCAGTCACGCCCGCTTCTATCATCAAAGCAATGAGGTTGACCCTCTACGAGCTTAACTTTCTTGCTGTTATCTTCACTGTGGGTTTATTTTATTGCTGTTTACTGTATGTTCTTAAGTACCGACGAGGCCCGTGCAAGACAAGGAAGAAATAAGAAAAAAAGCACAAAAAAGGAGGGCACGTACGAGCAAGCACCGTCACTTTCTCAAAGGCCCTGGCACCGTGCTGTCACTTCCATTGCGCCCGGCCGCATGGCCAGCTTCCATCGCTCACAGGAGGCACTTCTAAAGGCTTTCTTCAATTATTCACGATCCTCATTAACAAGCAAGAACTCCGTCGAAGCTGGGTCAAGCACAAAAGAACCCGGCGAATCTCACCTTCCACCTCCTTTTTCCGACGTTTAGCTTAGTTCGTTGACTAAATTTTTCTCGCGAGAATTCTTCGATCCCCGTTAAAGCTCGCACACTCTCTTTTGTTCAAGAAGTCCAGACCTGCTCTATTATTCGCGGCTACTGAAGGATGTGTGGAACAAAAAGAAATTCGAGGAGAGAACAAGGAAGACCGTCTGCTCCACTTCTTCTTGGTATGCACGTCCCTGCTGAAGTCTCTCCGCATGCAAAGTTCCTTCAAACAGAACATGCATTTGCTTCTATACCTTCATTCTGAATACCTTACATGAATACGTAATGCAACCATAACAACTCTGACCGCGGTCGTCTATGACGTATTTTGACAGCCATATTCTGGCACGTTAGCTGACGGGCTGTCTATGGCACACGCTTTCACTCTGAGCTTAGCAATGCGGAATACGCGAACGCTGTCTCGACAGGGTATGCTAGTGTTACTCGTCGGCTCTGTGAAGTGTAAAAAATGGGCGTGCATTAAGAAAACGAGTGCTACGTTGGTTTTCGCACCCTGGAAGCTCTACCGAGCACCCACACGTAAACGGGATCGCATACAGTGGTGCACGGTTTCGCTAGAGAGAGGGAGATGGGGATATGCAGAGGACGGGAAACAGGAACGTAGGCACGAGATTAGGATGAGGGGAAACACGTCTATATATATATATATATATATATATATATATATATATATATATATATATATATATATATATATATCAAGTGCAAATATTTGCGCACCCAGTCGACTGACAACTTCACGACAATGTAGGAAGTCTCTTGACAACACATATTCTCGCCTCCAATCCCTTTAGCGTAGCCTAAAGGAACTATACTTTCTCTTCTGTCTTAGTGCCTCTTATTTGCCTACTTTTCCTATTATTTTCCTATTTTTCTTTAAATCAGTCTGAACTACAAGCCGAGGCCGGTGATTCATTCTCGAAAGTTTGAGTGTGTTTATACGCCAAAGAACAGCCCTTGCCATATTAGGGGCCTCAAATCGATGAGCATAGCATATGAAAATTTTGTCGTGATACTTAATGTTTGTCGTTTATCTGGTACGGTTTCACCTCTCCATACTGTTGTTGTTGTTGTTGTTGTTGTTGTTGTTGTTGTTGTTGTCGTTGTTTTAAGTTACGATTGCTTGAACATCTTCGACCGAAAATCTCTCTCTTAATATAACACCGCATATTACACTAATAAAAACTATGTGTGACGATGTAAGAGCATATATGTCGACATATGTGGTTAACGTTTACCTTAGGTGGATGCAAGTATGGTAATATGCGGCGCGCCTTCCCCGCATACGGCGTTAAGTGCAGCCACATAAGGCACGGCCACACGGAACATACCACTCCGTGCTTTCGCGTCTAAATCAAAATAATAAATGCACAAATATCATCTAAGTGAAAGCTCCGCACTACGCGTAAATTGCCTTCTAAATTGGAAGTAAAAACAAAACTAAGGCACCAGTTTAATGGAAACAACCGTATCTGGCGAGAGGGACTTATGTCAGCGTTTGCTCTGTACCCTATTTCTCTAGCTGCCAACGCAACCGCTCAATTGGAGACGGCACAGACGCAGCGGGGTGCCCCCAGCTGACGACACTGCGCATGAAATGTGCCGCCCCTTCTTCTCTAGTCCAAAGGATTACAGGCGAGCATCACGGGCCTCCAGTCGCCTGCGGCGTTCGCTTACCTGAACCACAAAATGAAGCTGCCAAAAAAGGGCAAAACCATCTTCGGCCGATCTGATGCGAAGAGGCAAGCGCTTCGTGACACGTTATTAGAGCTTTCCGGCTACCTGTGTCGCCCGTAGACGAGTAGAATTAGAAACGGCTTAGTGCCTTCGAGCTTCTTTTTTACCTAAACTCGTATATTTCATTTGAAGCTATAGTCGGCAGGCACATCGATTCGAGCTTCAATGCTGCGAATATTCGTATGGACGCATGGAGTCCAACTGTAGTTACGAAAGGCAGAGGAGAGTACTGTTGAAATGTTCGAGTTATTCAGCACGCTTAGTTTAATGACGTTACAGTGGATTCAGGCAGTTGGTGGAATATTGTTTTGCCTGCGTGCTCTTTTGTTTCCGTAGTTAATAGCTTGCTTGACTGCCTTGACTTGTTCTGCCCTAGTTTGCCTTCTCTTGGTTCGCTTCGCCTTAACATTAATTTTTTGTTGTCATGTGCATAATAAACTGTGTCATTAATACATTCCTCTTGAGCTAGTTTAATACATCACATTTCCTGTGATATACCCGACCATTTGTGCGCCTTCTACTTGCGTTAAGGTCACGAGAACAATAACTCAACAATAAGGATAGGGTCGGTTTATCAATACTTTTTCGGTTAGTTCATTTATTCTTGCAGCATAAGTTTTTTTTTATTCAATTCATTCCTAGATGTGACTGATTTACACGCATATCTTTATTCGGCCTGAAGACTGGCATATTAGCTGCGAACCCATGTAAGCTCAACAATTCTTAATCAATCAACGAAATCGGTTAATGAATTTAATAATTATTTATTTATTTATTTATTTATTTATTTATTTATTTATTTATTTATTTATTTATTTATTTGTTTGTTTACTGATTGATTGATTGATTGATTGATTGGATGAATTCGTACCTAACGAGCTTTTCATAAAAGTCATGAGAGTAAGCACTTCACCGGAACGGTCCCGGCAGAAAGAAAACGGAAGAACACCATGTAAGCTCTTCGCCCACAGAAGCCACACATTGTTTAGTTGGGTGTGCTTGTAACACAAAACCGAGGGTCCTTAATTTGTTTTTTTACGTCGATATATATAACAACTTGGGTCGATTTTTGCTTGTTCGTGTGCCATACTAAAGGGTTGTAGATTTCTGCGTTGTACAGCCTTAGAGACTAAATAACTGAGGTTGTGACATAATACGCAGGGAAATTCCGGCTCGTCGCTGGAGTCATCCTAGGGACCCTGGACTAGGGGTTCCTCCAACGCCCTCCTTCTCCGCGATTTTGTGAATAAAGACGTTCCTCTCTCTCAGAACTTCCCAACTTGCCTTTTTCTTGTCGTTTTTTTTTCTCCGCGCTTTAACGAGGGCAGTGTTGATAAGGAGGAAGTGATCTAGACGACCCAACATGAAGTGACATCGCTGATGAAGGATAAGGCTGCACGAACAAAGTAAGCCGGAGAAGAGCGGAGAGAGTGGCATGGGATGGCGAAGTGTTTACCACGACGTTTTTCTGACGGAACGCGCTTGGGTTTTGCCAACGTTGTACGCTATTGCTATCAAATATATCCTGAGTACATGGTTTCTTACATTCGTCATGTACGCGGACGCGGCCAAACACAATGACCAATGGTATGCCGTGAGTGTGGTGACCAGCAGGAATAAGATTACCAGTACCACCTCGGTACAGGTGCCCTCCACCATAGAAGCTGAAGAGGCCGCTATTACTTTGGGCATAACGAGCGCCTCCACTTGAACCATTCTAAGTGACTCGAAGAGAGCCATCATTAACCTTTCGAAAGTGAGCATCAACACCAGAGCCGCGACTGTTCTGAGGAACTGCCAGCGTGACAAATTATTGGACTAGCACGTGTCCCTGCCCACTCGGAGAACCCAAGGAACGAGGAAGCGTACCAGGTACTCCGAAGGTTCTCGGACCCCATCTTCCACGGTGAGGTCCCAACTTCGTTTAATGACTTCACGAATCTCTACAAAAACTACCGCTGCATCTACCCTTCAGCCAATGAAAACCTCGCCAGAGCGCGGGCCACGATCCACCGCCGCATTAAAACTTAATCACTCATTTCCCGGTCCTCGCCGGCTGGCGTTTATTGCAACCAAGAATCAGCCACTCAAAAGCACATACTGCGGGGTTGCGAAGGATTTGCTCCCCATAAAATGGCTCTTGCCAACTCGCTGATGGTCAACATGGGAGAGGTAATTAAGACATCCATTAAGGAAAAAGCAGCTAGTGATTGCTGCCTGGCCTGAAAGTGTCGCTTTCCATGTGGAGCCACTCGAAGGTTCGCGTCTTCTTATGAATACAGCGGATTTCTCCTCGTTCCCGTAACATTGCCCGTCATATTTGGTAGCAGAAGCGTACAAAACTGCCGCAGTCCAAGTGCGTTCTGCTCTGCACTTCATCATCGTCATCATATATATGCCATATTCTCCGCCCAAGAACATAATCCGCGCCAAAAAATATTCGTGAGCGGAATATGCAGAATATGCGTGAGCATATTCCGCACCAACACTAATACCATCTTTGACAAATCGTACCGGTGCACACTGGGGCACCCCTGTGTGATTTGGTGAAGATGCCGAAAAATATTATTACTGATCATTGTTATCACTATTATTAACACAGAGTCGTTGGTGCACCAGCAAATTGGGAAGGTGGTCTTTGAGAGTCGATCTGTAACTACTGAAGCGTTCTGTGCAAACCACCATGAGCTTAGAGTGTAGAGGGCGTAGCTTCTGCAGTTGACAACTCCAGTTCCGCCTATTTATAGACAAGTACTTATTAAAACATAAAGTGCACGAAATAAACGTGTGTCGGTTAGGCGAGCCATTTTAGAACGGTAGCAGCGCTGGCTAGAAATACCAGAGCCCTTCATGGAGGCTGCATAGAACATACAGGCACGCTGTCACCAATTACTTGAACGTATAAAAATAGTGCCGCGGGCAGTGCTGACGGACGCCCCAAAGGAAAAAAAACGGTAAGCCTGATGGGCAACAGCCTGCATCAACTGGTTGTTCTCTAGGACGTCAAACGACTTTGTGCACACGGTATCATAGCCGCACAAAAAGACTCTGCGCAAATACGACGCCCAAAATAAACGATTCGAGTGCGAGTCGTGACTTCCGCATTGCGACGCGAACCATGCAGTTTCGAGTGCTAATGTAAAAGGACTTGGTGCGTTTGCATTTCTTTCTTTTTCTATTCGAACACTAAACCGAGAGCGGAAACTCGCAAACTACGCACCCTTGAAACTAAAGCGACCATGAGCATCATTTTTCACCGCCATAACAGACGTACAGAGCGAGAAAGACAAACACGCCAACATGCAGGCGTGCGAGGCAGACGCACGTACAGACTGAATCAGTACCGCAGCGGCAAATTAAAAAGAGTTCTCTCGGCATAAATTCCAGTGCCGGCGTCGTTGGTCATGGGCGAAAAAAAAATACGGCAGCTAGTGGTGCCAAGCCTGACGTAAGAGCGGAGCTGGGTGGCCTTCCCCGTTTCTCTATACTTTTTCTCTTTTTTTTCGTTTTTATTGTATCTCTTCTCGTGTATATTTTATTTTTATGTCATGTGTATTTTCTTTTCTATTTATATTTTTTCCCTGAATTGCTCATTCTCGCTTTATTTCTTTTTTTTCAATTTTCCGTCAATTTTTTTCTATGTCTCTTTCTCTGTATCTCTCAGTTGTTTTCATTTCTTTTCCACATCTATTTATATCTGCCCCTTTTTATGTCTTTCTCTCGATTCATCTCTTTGTCTCTCCCTTTGTTCCTCTTTTTCTGCCTCGCTCTGTCTTTTTTCCTCGATCCATTTTTTCTGTCTATTTCTTTCCGTCGCTTTCTCGCTCTGTGTATGCCTCTCTCTGTATCTTTTTATGCCTCCATCCTCTTTGTTTCTCTTTATGTTTCTCTTTCTGTATATCACTTTTTTTCTTTCTTTATCTCTATCAATTTTGCATTTCTCTTTCGATCTCTTTCTCCCTCTCTTTAACGCTTTTCACACACTCCACGTCACCTAACAGAGTTTTCTTAACGCTTGCACCCGCTGTACTCTGTATACATGGGCTTGCACAATTCCGTGTGACACACACCCATCTGTACAAGCTTGCCCGACGCATCACAAGCTACAGATAGCTTAACCAGACTTACATCGTTATCCCTCAGTGAATATTAGAGAGATATAGCCCAACATAGCGCCATAAGGCTCGGCCTGACGATACCGACGAGGACTCAATCTGCCACGTTCCGAAAAAATGCCGCCTTCGGGACTCTTGAGTTTTATGAGGGAACCAATGAACGCAAATGAGGAAAACAATAAAAATGTTCAATCAGAGTAGAAATCGAGACCCAGTTTTCCTGTCCCAGAGCCACGCCAGTGCTTGTAACTGTATCGAAAAAAAAAAACAAGAACCTCTAAGAACGTCGCGCAAAGCGACGAGTCTCTTTAATGCATGTAATAATGCGTAGTGGAAGCGTAGAGTTACACCAGGCGTCAAAGCATGTGAATTGTGAATCGAGTGAATGTTTTGAAGGGCTACTGGTTACAAGATGTTAAAGCTTATTTAGTAATTATTATCAGCGACATCCTTAACAAGGTGTGCAGCTGCGGGAGTGTGCGTGTCGCCTTTCAGGCGCGTCGTTGGTACATCGCCACCTCGAAAAAACTGAATTTTCGCGTAGTGAGACTTTCGCAAGTGCCTTTGCAGGAAGAATTCTAGAATTAATTGAACAAGAGTTTCTTCAAGGGTCACTTGGTACAGCGCTTGTGTAGTGTGTTCAATCTTTCTCCATCCCAATTTTTTTTGCGCCATTCTCCTCAGTATCAATTCTAGAATAGTTGAAAACGGCCACTCTTACGCGCACAAGCGTTCTTATCATTATAGCACAATTGTGGTGTCCACACAAGGGAAGCCAAGTTAGCTATTGAGAAGGCGATGCGAATGTAGTCTCATTATGCTATCGCATTCTACTCTTGAAGGACGCCTTCAAAGTTTTTATTTCAGGGACAAAACCCTTTAAAGGTGAGGCTTGTCCGTTGTCACGGCTCCATTATATGGGACAACGCTCGGATAACGTGTGGTATAGTCGAAGCATATAAGATACAGACGCATAAAAGGGCTTAGCACTAGACTAACACCAATCATAATAATGACAGTACAATATAAAACACCTGCAAGCAGTACCCTTTAAAATGGTCGGCGACTTCAATGTACACATTAGGCACCTTAGGGCCTAACTATCTCGTTGGCTCTTTATGTAACTTTAGGTTCCTCAGCCTACATTATATGGGATAACGCTTGGGTAACATATGCGAGACACAGCATAGTTTAAACAATTGTTTAATATCAATCATAATTGTGACCAGACAATACAAAACGCCGAGAACCACAAGCACTGTATACTAGTCGGAGGCTTCAACATTCACATTATGAACCTTAAGATTTAGCTTACCCCATCGTCGTGATGCATGGATTCCTGGAGATGCATGGATTTTTGTTGTTGCTGCAAGCATCATTAAAGGGACGCTTAAGTGGAGCAACGAACAAGTGTATAGCGATGAGGTACATCTTGCAAGCTCTAGTGTCGTCAATTCCACTGCCAAAATTTGTTAATTATTGAGATGATCGACGCCAAAAGCTTCACTTTCAAACTTACCCACCTAAATATCTATGGTGAGATCATAGTGTTCAAAGAGTATTTTCTTGTTTGGGCCACATTGGCTCAACGAAATTTCCAGAAGTTTCGTACGGGAACTTTCCGGCTCCCTCAGACGACAATGCACTTCATGCACACCTATTAAGAACTACGTAAACAAGACGCCATCCAAATTTATGACGTCATAACTACAGTTGTCGAAACGTCAATGTGACGTTGCCCTGCTTTTTTTGTTTTTGCGAAATTTCTCGTTTGCCAAGCGTCTTTTCGTGGTTAGCGTACTGTTTTTGGTATCGTGAAAAAGTAATTTATTATTACAAGAAAACCGTTTTCTTCCTCAGTGCCATTTTGAAAGTTTAAGAGCAGAGACCATGGGGTGTCGAAACACGGTGACTTCCTCTTTTTTTTCTTTAGTGACCGAAAAGCAAGGCTGAGAAAATGAGGACAGAGTGATCCCTTTAAGCGAGAGCAAAAACGCTCACCGCCAGAGGCCGCCACTTCTCGCTCAATGTTGGAACGGTACTTTCATATGGTCTTAATCAGACCCGTTCTCGCGTGGTTTCTGTGTCATCTCCTTTATGAGACGCTTCTTTCCGTACAGTACATCTTCGCGCGCTGTAAATATTTCCTGTCTCTCTTTTTTTTTCTAACTAAGGACCATTAAATGAAGGCACGAAGTTAGGATAAACACTAATGTGTCACTCCTAAAAAAAATGAAGAAAGGCTTCCCCAATATTTCGCTGAAAAAACGACGCTCATTAATCGCAGAAAAAATATGAAGGTCAAGGTATAAGGCGATAATGTTTTCTAGCAGAGATACTTTTAAAGAATGAAGATATATTTCACAGCGCACTTTCTTCATATTTTTTGTTTCTGGCCGGTTCTGTCAGTGATGTACTACGAGTAGCACGTTGGGCTCAAATGTTCGGTGATAATAAAATGTGATCATAAAACCATTCGTGGATATGTGGGCGGGAAAGATAGTATTGCAAAAATCTCAGAACTGTGATGCAACTAGGGAATACGGGCTTCTTCGGTATATATCGGTGAGTAATTGCCAGCGTGTACGTTTTAAATATTTTCTTGTGGTCAAGCTATCAAAGCACATACGTGGATAGGAATCAGTGCCAGAAATAAACTGGAACCACAAAAAAGCAAAACGCAAATTGACAAACGTGATATGTGGATGACGACTCAGCCTTAAGTGATAGCGCTTGCTGGACCGAATCCCCTGTTTTGTTGGTCTCTAGCTCGTTTGCTGTTTATTTACTAGCTTTGTTCTTTAACAACGACGCTTTAAAAAAAACAAAGCAAAAAAAGTATCATCGTCATAAACAGGTATATATGTGCCACAGAAACTGGGTGAATTGCACAACTCAATACTAGTTCAATAAACATGAAGAAGGGAACAGTTCGCACAAGAAATGGCTGCGAAGTGATGGCGTTGAGGCACAGACTACGTACTACGAGAGACTACGTACTACGAGAGAATACGTACTGCGAGAGACTACCCCGACGCGATGGAAGGCCTCCGCAAAAAGGCGGCGTGCCAGCAGGCCTACGAGGCGTGCGAACACTCTCTTCAGCGCGAATTTTTGTTTCTGGAGTTTGAACACCCACGTCGGGTCTGTGACTGTCTATGGTTCACATCTCCGCGCTGAGAATCAACGTACAAACAACCTGCGCCACCTAGCTAAGGCCTAGAGACAACCATGAAGCGATAAGGTTGGTCTTAGAATTGCTGAGTTTCAAATTTTCAAGGCTTGCGCGGCTTAGTGCTACTTTCGTTTTTTATTATTATTATTTAGGTTGGAATTACGTTGACAATTCAGGCGCATTGCTATCATTGCCGCCAGCATAACAGTCATGTTCTGTATAACGTCCAAATCAATAACGCCCCCCCACATCGTATGTTCCATGGCATGTGTGCGAGCGGAAGCTTGTGAGGGCTACCGATGATCGCTGCTGAAGCAGAGGGAAACACGCCGGCCACCACATGTCGCGCGGAAGGCGCATAGAGGTAAGATCGCGGAAGGGGAGGGTGGGGCTGAGTCGGACCGGCAAGGAATGCACACTTCGGCCGACAAGGCGCAGTCTTCCCCTGTCGCGTGCGCGCTATCTTTAGAGCGATTCAGCAGACGGCTCATGCCTAGCTTAGTGCGTGCTGTGCTCCCATAGCGAAATTTGAGCTGAAGTCATATACAGCTCGAAGGTCACTTCGCTAGCTGCAGTAACCGCGTTTCTTAAATAACTGAGCAGTTAGCTTCGTACATTAATCTGTTCTGTTGCTGTCGCACCCATTACGCCACCCTCGCGCAGAAATAGGTGTCTTGTTCTGTTTACTAATGTCATGTGTGGACGATCTTGGAGTAATTAGAAAACGTCGTCTAGAAACCATGGCTGCTCATTACGTCACCTACAGAGTGGTATATAAGAAGCTAAAAGTCCGGGCCCTACTTACCATTTAGCCGAGAGCATCGACAGTCTATAATAGAACCTCAGCTCTCTGTTCGCTATTTAAAGTACTAAACGGCCTTCTTTTCCCTACTGCGACTGTTAAGTGCTTAATTCGTTCTTTGTTTGTTCATTACTTTGTTTTAAGCCTACTGTCAAGTTGTAGATCCGGGAGGGTGAGGAGTCAGAGACACGTAAGATGTGGTATGGAAACGATGGCGTAAGGATGACGTCATCGGCATGACGCACGTTCTTTCGTTAATCCGCACACACGTGTGGTCTTAGAGCACTCTCACCTTAACAAAACTAAGCTGCCTCAAAAGAGCCAGAAAAGCGTGCAAGATTACTACGAAGACAAGGTTCTTGATCAGGCTAGCGAGGAATGACGTAAGATGGTAGAGGGAGTACGATAAAAACTAAGGTCAGCAAAGAATGTAATTATGGGCAGTGCGGCTTCTGTTCAAAGGCAGTGGCCATAATATAAGAAGAAGAAAAGAAGAAGGGGCAAAACAAGAGAGGTGTATGTGTTCTCTCCTGTTTAAAAACTCCAAGACTCCATAAAAAACATGGCGAGTTCAGCACTGCGTAATGAAATAAGCATACTCATAATTATTCTTAGGCCAGTGTGCCTTTCTAAATATGTTACGTAAGAGTAGAGCGCACATCAAGTACGTTTTATGCAGTTCGCATCAACAAGCTGAAAGCAACACGGATTCAAAATGTAAATGAGAAAATGTCGAGACTGGCTGAGACGTCTACCACCGAGACCAGCCTTGAAACTGGACCTGCCAAGAGTATACAAAACGTATGGAAGGTTAAAGCTAGCAGAGGAAACAGTTTTTAATAGCAAACAAAGTGATTTATGTTACGCAAGATTGCTGCGCGTACTGAACCACGTATTCAGTTCCGGGATCTGACTTGTCCACGTGCGTCAGAAAGTAGAGATAGCATTCGCTTTTCGCAAAGTACACGACCTGACAGAGCTTGACCGGAAATACAGGACTAAAGTAAGCATTTATACGGGCACGCATCTGCAATCATTCTGCGTATCAAGCTATGTTCGTGGTCTACCTAAGCAGCATAGTAGCATGCCAGAGGATAGAGATGCCGTCAAAAACCTGTTTTCAAGTCTCTCTCTCTCCCCGCAAGCCGGCCGGCATTTATACACCGCAGTTGAGCAGACGTACATCTCGGTTAGCTTTCACACGAGAAAGTAACGGATAACGTAAAGAAAAGCGGATAGAGTAGCTATAGTGTCCACGCATAGCAGAAGGTACAAATCGTCTACAAATTCGCGATGGTCGACAGATAGTGTTAAGGCTGCGTATCCGTGCAACGTCTATAAATATCATACAAACTACCCCAAAAGTGGTGCTGCGCTTCTTGAGATCCTCTAGCCTGAGTAAGCGCATTCGGCAAATTGAACGATGAATGTAACTTTGCAAAAGCATGTTTGTGCAAGTGTGAACTTTTCCTCTTATGTTTTAAAGTTTCCTTTTCCCCTTCCCAAGTGAAGGGTAGTCATCCAGTCTCAGCCTAGTTAAACTCTTTTCCTTTGCCTTATGACCTCTCTTTCTATCTCTTTCCTGGAAACGTTTATAGACCTCCTACGGCCGTCTAAATGAATTTTATGGAGAGACCAAACGGAGGACACTGAACAGCTCCTATCTCTTGGGCAGAGCAGAGCGTATAGATGGAGCCGCGATGAGGCGCCTTCCAGTTATACTGGGGAGACGCGCCACCATCGTCGATGTGTAGCGGAGAGCAGGAGTTATTTAACGCATCGCGGGGCCCCCGAGGACACAACAGATAAGGCTCCCCAGCCTGTAATGCGCCGAGAAGAGAAAAGGAAGGGACACTTATCTTCCCTTTATTGGCCGATGTGATGGATGGCGATGCCCCATTTGGTCCCCATTTTCGTCCTGCCGGAAAGTGTAGCCACGTGCCAGCGTCGCCTTCTCTTTTTCGTCGTTCGCCGCATGCGGGATGAATGGCCATTTAGCGCGAGGGGGAGGGGGGAAGAAGCTGCGTGACCACGTCCACTCTTGTGCAGACGGGAGGAGTGGGGCAACTTGACGGGTAAGGGAAGAAGATGGGAACTCCATCAATTCTGATTCTTAAATATATGTGACCAAGATTCAGGACTAACAACGCTAGGAGTGTAATGTAAATAAGAAGAAATAAAAGTAGGTGCGGGTGAAAAAATAACTTGCCGTGAGCAGGAATCGAACTATGACCTTCGAATAACGTGTTCGATGCCCTATCACTGGGCTATCACGGTGGCTATCCCCCCCAGCCACTTTATTGGGTTTATATCTGAATTTAAACGTGGGAGTGTTAGTCAGCGCCATCTGTAGCCAAGTGGCGAGTGTGGAACACTCTTCTATCAGCCTGTGTGGCGTCACGTAGCACGTGAACTTATTATGAGCTGGCAGCTGACCAATAGTTCCTCGTATACAACCTAACGGCACCAAGTCTGCTAGTACGAGACCCTCGTTAATGAATAAGGGAAAGGAGTGTATACCTAAGGGCTCAATTTTCCGTGTTTTGACACAATATTAATAAGATCTAACAGACAATAATGCCAAGGAATGTATAAGGGGAGTTATTAGAACTGTTACGGCATTTATTAGCCGGCACACAGCGAGCATACACAATGGCGACAGTAACGGCCAAGCACGGGCTCTCAGCGCGAGCGGCGTCCTTTTCGGGTAGACCCACTAGAAAGCACTTGAGAGTTAGACTCATTTCAGTGTTTGGCGGCTTCTCTACAGAACCAATGTAATTACATCGACTTAAAATATTACACAGCATAGTCAATGGTTATTCTAAGCTTGACTTCAATACTTATCTCGAATTCAACATGTCACGCCCCCACCCGGAACAAGCACAACAAAACAATCCTAATGCCTCTCACGAGAACAAACGCTCACCGTCTATCCTTTTTCCCGAGAACGATAGCAAAATGGAACACTTTGCCACGCGACGTTACTAACTTAACTAATCAAAATGCTTTTTCAACGGCTATTCAAAATTGCGTATGATTGGAAGTGCTGGTCTAGTTCCCCTGTTCTATTGAACTAACGTATTTCACGTGTTATCTTGCTACCATGCCACAACGCACACTGCTTGTCTTTTTTTTTGTTTGCGCAATTTTTTACCTTTACATGGCAACATCCGATTAATTTTTTTTTCACGCTTCCTGGTAAATGCGCGTAGTGTACTTTGTGTGTTTTGCATTAGACTAGCATTGCCGGTTTTATTGTATATTCATGTAGCTATTTGTAACGAGAATTACTGCTGCTTTGCGAATCGTGGGCCGTGTTACTGATTGCGTGCGCTTGAGTGTCGTGACAATCTGTAAGCTTACTGCATTATTGCTTCCCTGTGTACCACGGACCGTGTTACTGGTCGCGTGTAAACTTTGTGTTCAAACTCTGCACTGTACCACTGCTGCCCTGGCTGCCAAAGGGTGGCTGGCAGTATTGAATAAATAAATAAATAAAATAAGAAAGAAAAGTGGGTAAAAAATTAACTTGCCGTGAGCAGGAATCGAACTACGACCTTCGAATTATGCGTTCAATGCTCCACCACTGGGCTATCACGGCGGCTACCCCCCGGCCACTTTATTGGGTTTATATGTGAATTTAAACGTGGGAGTGTCAGTCAGCACCATCTGTAGCCATGGCGGCGAGTGTGAAACACTCTTTTATGAGCCTGTGTGACGTAGCACGTGAACGTATTACGAGCTGGCAGCTGACCAATAGTCCCTCGTATACAGCCTAACGGCACCAAGTCTGCCAGTACGAAAACCTCTTTAATGAATAAGCGAAAAAAGTGTATACCTAAGGAATCGCTTTTGCGTGTTTTGACACAATATTAATGAGATCTAACAGACAATGAATCCAAGGAATGTATAAGGGGAAGTTATTAGACCAATTGTAATGTAAATGTAAAGAAAGAAAAGTGGGCGAAAAGATAACTTGCCGTGAGCAGGAACCGAACCTGTGACCGTCGAATAACGGGTTCGATGCTTTACCACTGAGCTCCTGAGTTCCTGCTCACGGCAAGTTATCTTTTCACCCACTTTATAAAGATGAAGGGGATCTGTAGATAACGAGGATTTTACAGAGATTATTCCATGCTCTTACCTCTTTAATTTCGGTATTGTCCGTGCTATAGGAAAAAAAACAAATTCGCGTAAGAGATGTCCGAACAAGTTAAACCGCACAACCAGATGAATAACGAAAAAAAACGCGTCAGATACAAGGGCAACGTAGGTTGTTCATAGAAAGCCCTGTGTAGTGCACATTGGCTTGCACCATGATCGATAAAGAAAAAGCATGTTTTTCTCTGTCTTTCTCTGGCTGCGCGTTTAAAATTTATTGGTCATGTATTACCAACACGCACGAGCTGCCACAATTACGTAATAGAAAAACGGAGAACGAGAACCAAGGACACAGAAAACACATGTACCAGTGAAACCTTGAGCGTATTTATCCACAGTACACCACGCAAGCGGAGAAATGATCCTAAGAACAATGTAGACCATTTAAAGAAAGCACCTTGCAGCGCGCGCCACCTTGAACCATGTTATGTGATAAAAAAAGCGCGCTCGTTCAATATTATCTTTCTGTATTCATACGTGAGAGCTGTCGTCAGCCAATCATGAAGTTGATATGATCATTGATACGTGAGGTTTAACGTCCCAAAGCCGCTATATGAATATGAGAGACGCCGTAGTGGAGGGCTCCGGAAATTTCGACCACCTGGAGTTCCTTAACGCGCACCCATATCTGAACACACAGGCCTACAGCATTTTTGCCTTCATCGAAAATTCTCAAATCGTGCACCCAATTCAGTCAATCATAAAGTGGGGCATAATAATGAACGTTGCTATCGATTGGCAAAGATAAGTTGCGAACAACATGTTCTGTAGATTACTAGGCATTCAGTGGTTGGCTGGGTCACACGAGTCTCCACTTTGAATGACGTCACCAACTGTTGTCACGAAGGTTGTCCTTTTACCATGGCACCGCTTTGGTTTCCGCCCATTGATGTTCCTGTTTTCTCTACTCATTTCGTTCTCTTGCATAGCACATTGAACGGCCCCATGAAACTATCTCTTGATATTCTTTCTTATCTAACTGATATGTGGGGTTTAATGTCCCAAAACCACCATATGATTATGAGAACTGGTCTCAATGACGCTTTTCATTTCAGTATATTTAAATATTGTACAGGTCTAAATAATTGGTCGACAACACTGCCTTCAGTCAGGTTGACCGAAAGCAATGTTGCTGGATTTACAGCGGTTAGATATCATCAGCAGTTGGTAAACGGAGCCCGTAGTACGTAAGTAAATGCGTTAATTGAGGTCGCTTTAGTCGTTTAAACACTCTATTAAGACTCACGCGCGGCTGTCGGTGTGTCTGGTTAGCATCCCTGTCTTCTTTTTCATATAGTATACAATGGTTCGAAATTTTCATCCCAATGCCACCATTTTATTATGAAGGACGCCGTAGTAAAGTCCTCCGGAAATTTTAACCATCTGGTGTTCTTTAACCTGCATCTAAATCCAAGTGTTTCCTGCGAAAAAACTTGAACATCTCGTAGTGCACTGTCCCACATTTGCTACGAAGCGGTCTTTGCTTATTGAGGAATGTATATTCCTAGGAGTTAAGTGCGCGACCCTAGGCGACTACCTCTTTCCGAGTGGTTGTCCCGACGCGACCAGGCCCTCCGAGCTCTCCTTACATTAATGAAACAAATGAACCTGGCCACCCGTTTATAGACGGTCTTTTTTATTATTATTTTCAATAAAATTTTTTACTCATACTCGTCGAAGTCCTCGTCATTTTTTTCCTTCTTCATCCTCTTTCTTCTTTCTCTCCTCTAATCTTTGTTTCCTCTGTTTCTAAAAGTGAGCAGGCGTTGTGCCCCACCAGGTGGCAATTGCCAGCTTGCTCTCTCCCTCTTTCCGCTGTGTCCTTGTGTATCTGTGTATGCAAATCAAATAAATAAATAAATAAATCCAAACACACATTCTTTTAACTTTCCGCCTCCATCTAAATCTGGTCGCAGTGGTCGGGATTCAACCTTGTGACTTTCAGGTCAGAAGTCGCGCTGACTTCCCTTCATATTCCTCCTACTAACTGGCGAACTCGGTCAGCCTCAGCCCCTTCCAGTTCAGACAGATTGTAGCCACTGTCTCCTGCCGAGCATTGACCAACTCAAGTGTAGTGGTGACAACAGCGTTTCGCAGTGTGCGACATCGCGAGAGAAAGCAAAGTACCTTCTCCTTCCAGAGTCACGGAGCCAAGGTGCCTCTTAAGCGTGATAAACGCGAAGCACTCGTGCGTAGCGACGGAATGGCGCGCACCCGTGGAGTATATACGTATATACACTATATAGCTGGACGGGCCGATGTTTCTTTCGTGTCCGCCAAGCCGGGCCTATACCGCAACCTTCGTTTTCTTGCGCTCGCCGCAGGCCCACTTCTCGCGGCTAATCGGTGCCTCTCATCCGGCCGAAGCCAGTCACAAAATATCCGGCGAAGATGTCGGCAGCCGCTGCCCGTCGATGCGCCCGCTGTTGCGGCCTCTCCCGCTGGGGCTCTGCTGGTGCGCTAATGGAGAGCCAGCGACAGCGGGCCGCCATTAATACTAATACGCGCACTCTAAGGGGGGCGCGAGATGAAGAAAACGTGTTGTGGCCAGTCGTTAGAATTAATCACGTTCGTAGACGGACCATCGGAGCTCCGCCGCCGGGGCCCTGGCAAGATTGAAAACGCTCGTTACCGGAGAAGCTGGGCGCACGGCGTTATACGGCGAAGCTCATTCGCAATCATTGCACCGGCGGTCGCGGCGACCCGTTCGCTTCGTCGGGTTCCTCCGGCATTTTTGTCTCTCTACAATGGCAGGCTCGCCCATCAGCGGCGCAATCGCACCGCTGTTGCGAAGCCGCCGCACCATACGTGTATAAATATATACACTGCAATCACTGCCACGGCGTATTCGGTGAGCACCATCTCACGTTCCGATACCTTCCACCTCTTCTTTCTTCTCGATTTTCACGACGGACCTTGCGCCTTCCAACGAGCGTTCATTGGCCGGTGAATAACTTTTTTTTTCTTTAATAGCAAGATCGTACGATACGTGATACCGAGATCTTTGGTACAGCTGACGCAAGTGCGGCAACGAAAGCGGCCAATAATTTTTGTGTTGGGAAAGCGAAGACCCGTAAGTACCCGATCGTTTCAAACAATTACTATAGAGGGGTATTTTATCTTGTTTCATTCATTGCCTTTATTGTTGCCACGTCAGGGGTCGAGGTCAAAATGCGGGAGATACCACGTACCTGGGAATCAACGTTATGCGAAGCATGCGAGGGAAGGTGATCGCGTTGCAATTTTCTTATTGAGTGACACGTCATTATCTAACGCTAAATATATTTACAAATGTTGCACGCACAGACATGTGTTGAAGAGTTCCAGATGCTTATCTAATCAGTTGTTCGCAATTACGCAACGAAGCCAACTGGAACATGCGTATTAGCAACACCAGAAACTGATATGAAGTGCTGATGCTCGCGAGGATGTTGGCCCTGGACACTGCTACATAAATCAACTTGAGCGCATGGCAACTAACCACAATTGACGTTAACCCAACGTGGCGGCTGTATCAAAGGAGTACATATGTAATATTTATGAGATTGGGTAAGCAACACTGTAACCATTATTGACGTTTCACGAAGATTAACATCTATTTGAAAAGTAGTTCCGAGAGCTAGAGTAGCTCTGTGGTAAAATGCTTCACTGCCCCGTAGAATGCTTGGGTTCGATTCAAGCTGCGACCCTGACATTTATTCTTTGAATTCGTGGGGTTGACGCTACCGAGTTCGGGCATTTCCTAACGCTCGCCCGTTAAAATTGCCCACGTGTGTTCTCATCGTTCCTGGGTAAATACTAAGTGTCAATCACCTGTGGCACATACCCGCATACCAGCGGCCCATACCCGCCAGTGGGTATGTGCCACTGTCTGGCGGGAAGTTTTTGACGACGTACGCAACGATATTGTGACATTCATGTCTTGACCAGCGCGTCATATTCGTCAAACCATCTTACCCTGCTATGCTAATTTTAGTTCACGCCAATTTAAGGGGGAGACCATGAGAGCACCCAAACGTAAGTAGATAGATAGATAGATAGATAGATAGATAGATAGATAGAGATAGATAGATAGATAGATAGATAGATAGATAGATAGATAGATAGATAGATAGATAGATAGATTACATAGATACGCTCAAAGTCACCAAAGTTCGCAAAAAAATGCTTCCCATTTATTATACAGGGAGAGTCAAAGGCAGGGTGCGTATCTCGAAATCAGCTTGAGGATGCCCTTCGTTTCTCCTGGTCGCGTTGGGTGTGATCTGAGCCCGTAGTCGAGAACATTTATGGCATAGGACACCCAAGCATTTTGCCAAGAACGGAAAACGACTGCAGCCGAAATAACTGGATCACTCATGCATACACTCACAACATACATACATACATACATACACACATACATACATACATACATACATACATACATACATACATACATACATACATACATACATACATACATACATACATACATACATACATACATACATACATACATACATACATACATACATACATACATTACCTGGTTGCTCTGAAATGCTTGGCCGTGGTTTTCCCGCACATTTCCTTTGATGATTTGATATGTGGGGTTTAACATCCCAAAACCACCATTTGATTATGAGAGATGCCGTAGTGGAGGGCTCGGGAAATTTTGACCCCCTGGGGTTCTTTAACGTGCACCCGAATCCGAGCACGCGGGCCTACAGCATTTTCGGCGCCATCGAAAATGCAGCCACCGCAGCCGGGATTTGATCCCGCAACCTGCGGGTCAGCATTCGAGTACATTAGCCACGAGACTACCGTGGCGGGGCCACATTCACCTTGCCCCAACTAAGTTAGATGACCAGTCGCAGTTACAAGAAAGTACACTGCGCCATCGTCATGACTCATCATCACAGAAGAAGGCCGTGCAAGTGCTATTGGGCTTCTTGTGAACTACTGACCTGTCGGAACGCCTCTGAGTGGACTGATTTTGTATGTGCATGTGTGTCCGTGTTTTTTTCTCTTTATTTTTGTCTCTTTTTTTCTCTTTCTCTGTCTTTCAACCCCCTATTCTCCAACCCCAGTGTAGGGCAGCATCTGGTTAACCTTCCTGCCTTCCTTTTTTCTCCTTTGTCTCTTGCCCCAAACTCATTTCGCAGGAATAGAAGGGAATAGTACTATGACGCAGAGCATGGTGAGATACACTCACGAGGTCATCCATCCTTCTTTGAAGGAAGGCATGCATCCTTCATAAAAATGACGCTTTAATAATGCACACCATTTGTTCTATTTCTACTCAAAATTCGTTTATATCATTTATCTAATTTTGTACTAGTCAAGTAAAAACAAAAGGAAAGATTATGGAAGCAATACTAGATAAAAAAATAATTTCGTTCAAGCTGTACAGATCCAAACTATTCATGTTAAGCTAGCAAAAGTCTCATTTGTGTACGCGCACTTTACCAGCATATGTAAATGCGTACCATGGGTATCTACGCTACCGATACGTAACAGTGTACTCACGTAAGATGGCGGCGCAGTTACTGTTTTACGCCGTGCACGGCACGTGTTTCAATTGGCATTCGTCAAATGTTACTAATACAAGCCCTCGTATATCAAGTCGGACAGCGGTTGTCACAACGTCCATAGCGCGGTTATTTCACTGCACGGGTTTATACACCACAAAAACCGTCGGAGGCCAGTTTTACACCGTGAGGCGGGTGCAAGCCAAGCGCCCTTACTGCAAGAAGGATGCGTTGATGGTGCTTCACTGTCACCTCCGAAGAAAGCGGTTCGATTCTACAGCGCGTCAAACTATACGAAACGCCGCGAAGATAGAAGCTCTCGCACGCTGAGGTACGGCGACAGCGGGTGAGCAGGCAACGAAGTGCAGAAGAACGTAAGCGACAAAAAAACAGTGACAAAACACAAGGCAGAATTTAGGCAAGAAACGGGAGCAGGGCTAAGGAAAGGTATACGTCTCGGGAGGAACGACGTTGCTTTCTACGAACATTACGAGGGTCGTTATTGGCACCCGGAGCTCGACCAAGCGCGTTCCATGATCCCGAGCCAAGAAAGAAAGGGGAGGAGGGTTGAGTCACAGCCAGGGGGAGTTGTGAGCTGACGCTACAGCAGCGCTGTACTGGGTATATACAGCGGTAGCCGGGAAGATGCTGCAGCCAGCGCGCGCGGCGCGGTGCCTTCTATACGATCAACGGCGGGTTGACGAACGTCGTGCACTGTGTTGGCACCCACGCTGGCTCCCCGCGATGCTTGCCGAGACAGTGCCCTGCGCCAGTGCGTCAGAAGAAGGAAGAAAGAGGGAGAAAAAAGGGAATTGGGGTTGCAGGAGGGGGTCGGCGACTGATGTTGCGACAGCGGGAGCCGATGGGTGGCCCGTTTCGGCTTCTTCGAGACGACGGCGAATTCTTTTCTCGCCGAGCGGTTGTTGGGCTTGTGTGACGGGAGCACGCGTCGTTAGGGCTGGTCCGTTAAGCGCACCGCACAATCTGCCTGGCTCCTTTCTTCCCCAGGTGCCGCGCGAATGGGCCCGCCAAACGGCCGTCAATCCCGCCAGGTGGTCGAAACATCGCACGCCGCGCCACACGAGCACGGCATTGTTCTTAGCCTCCCCACCGTTTTGTTCTGTTTCCTCTCACGTCTCACTCATTATTTCTTCCTTTCTTCATATGTACCCCACTTTGTTCCTTTGGTTGTTTTCTGTTTCTTGTTTCGTGAGCCACTTTCTTGCATGTCTCCACACTCTCTCAACCTACCCCTCCCTTGGTTGTTCCCCAGTGGTAGGGTAGCACACCGGATTTTTTTTTTCTGGTGAAACTCTCTGCCTTTTCTTTATTCTTTTCTTTCAGTTATTTTTTTGTTGTTTCGCAATTCACTGTACGGTGCTCCCCTTCCAATGGCCCATCAAGCCTCCCTAACGGCGACGCGGCAATCACAGTTTCGGGATATTAAGAAGTGGTGCAGGGCTACTGTCGCATCAGAGAACCGCCGAGGCAGTTGCTCCCGTGCATCCTGCTGAGCCAGAGTTTATGCACCTGTGCCTATCTGTTCTCAACGTAATACACGGACCCGAAAAAAAAAAGTTTTTTTTTTTTCATATGGTCTTACTTGTTTCTAAGCGTTTCCAAAAGAGAATTCTCAGAGATGCACTAGCTCTGAACTACAGTTGCGTACAGGTAGCGATGTATGTCTACAAGTAATAGGGTTCATCGCTAACTTGGTTTACAACTCCACACTAGAAACACGGGCAGAGGGAACGAGCAAAAGAAAAAGAAGAGACTTCTTCCTTGTGTCCATGTTTCGAGTGTTGAACTGTAAACCAAGTTCACGACGAATCCAGACCAAATAGCCCAACTTGCCGTCTTACAGTAATAGGGTGTCTAGATGCCCATTAAGGCATCCTAACATGAAATATTCGATGCTAATATTGAAACAAACGGAAGCTGTCCCGCGTTAATTTTTGCGTGTCCTGTTTTTTTCAGTAGCATACTGTTCGCTCTCATTTTCTTGTCGTCATTCACAAGACGAACGTTGAAACAAATTTTATCGTCGTGGTGACAGGTAGTCTCGAACATCTTCACGGAAATTGTAAGATAAAGAGGGGCGTGGATCTATGACAGTGCCTAGCACTATAGAAGAGGACGTATATGTCATAGCATGATATTGGTTGGCGATTTCCGTACTGTGGTTCAAGCGCCATCGTGACAGTGATGGCGCTGACTATAGCGACCTACTTGATGTCTGACGTGTGCGCGTTCTTGACCAATTATCTCTGATGTAAATGCGCTGTTGCGACACAGAAAGTACTTAAACTCTTTATTAAGATACTGCACTTACGGTTCGCGCACACCTGTCATCTCCATTTGACAAGTATGCTGCAGTGATTTTATAGCAGTTTGATTTATTCATAATCGTGTTGAAAGATGAAATATATGCACTGTATTGAGGCGATGAGAAGTGCCGGCTCGCTCAAGTACTATGCGATCGTGCTATTCTTTAGTATACCATGGTGGCCACCTAGAGGACACGGAAGGGGAGAACGGCAGCATAAACATTTGTGGTCAGAGTGGCCGTGATTGTGAGTTCATCAAGGACCCATCAAGGTTCATCAAGGTCGTAGCTTTGACCATCGGTTATTTTGGGGAACTCTGAGTACACTGGCGTCAGAATAAGAGTGAAAAGTGGTGTTTGCCCCCACCCCCTACCCCGAAGCACTCCCGGACGCCCCCATTCACACCAGCAATTCCTCCCTTCCCCCAACGCGACGGAAGGGTTCACACCCCTCAAAATGAAATGCTGCTGACGCCCATGCCTGGAGGTGCGGCCTTGCCAACATTTTTATGAACTCGGATGCTGCCATTTGAAGATATTACTTTAAATGTATATGCTTAGCAAGGCACAGGTAAGAAACAAGCGGAAGGCCGGAGAAGTTAACGAATTCTTAGACCGGCTGGCTACCCTGTGCGGTGGAAGGGGACTAAAAGAAGTGCCAATGTGATGTCACGTACCTGTGAACGAAGCCTCGAAGTTGCGTCCGTTCTTGAGAACGGTATAACTGTGCATTGGGTATCTTCATGTGCATATCTAGAGGCCTCATCTGCGCGGTGGCTGCCATATAACAATGACGTGGTGTACACTGGTACAATATATGCTGTGCTGTTTCTCTATTCCATGGTGGTGAAGAAGCCTTATATCAGCTGCCAACTGCTCATTAGGTACATCCCGAAAGAGCGAAATAATACAGTGAAAATCACCCTTGAAGTCAGAGAAGAGGGACCAAGCTTGCGAAGGTTCTTCAACGACAAACATCGCGCGCTGCGCCACACAAGCACTACATTGTTCTTGGCTCTCCTGCGTTTATATCTGTTTTATCTCACTACTTACTCGTTCTTTGCGTTTTATTGTTCACAGGTACATGACTTTGTTCATTTGGTGAGTTTTAGGGGCGAAGCTTCTTTTAGTCTAACTTTGTCATGCGCCGCGCGTAACCAAGGGAATAGACGAGAAAGAAAAGAATTCACTATCTCTCGAACAGTATAATAGCCGGCACTGTCTCATAGAAGTAGATACATACTGTAGTTCAGTGAGGACATTCTAGATGGCGCTGTACCACTGCTCTCCTATTGGCTGCTGCGCTGGCTGTGCCTAGGTACGCGGAAAACGAGTATACCTCTCTGAGTTTCCTGGATAGTCTCTTAACGTGGCGGATCGTTGGTGGGGCATGGATGAAGCAGAGCGGCGGGCGCATTGAAGACGCTTGCACTCGGCTTCCTTGGCGCCCGTCTCGTCGGTGTCACCCGTACGCCACCTGCATTTTCGAACGCAATCAGATGCATGAATGCAAGTACGAATGGACGGACGGACGCATGTACAGGCGGATGGACGGACGGGCGGATGGACGGACGGACGGACGGACGGACGGATGGATGAATGAATGGATGGATGGATGGATGGATGGATGGATGGATGGATGGATGGATGGATGGATGGATGGATGGATGGATGGATGGATGGATGAATGGACGGACGGACGGACGGGTGGACGGACGGATGGACGGACGGATGGATGGATGGATGTTCGAACGAACGGACGGATGGACGGGCGGACAGATGGATGCTTCGCCCCACTCATCATCACTCACTCCGTGAATATGCTGTGATTTTTTTCTTGTTCTGTGGGACTCTTTCTTGCAAGTCTGTACAATCTCTCAACCTCCCCTTTCCTTGTTCCCTCTGCTCGTGTGGCATGGCACGCGATGCTTAGAAAATCTGATCGAAGTGCATGAGTGTATTGCTGCCATATTTATACATTTTTCCGCACAGGAAGTTGTTAATGACACTCTTTTTTAATAATATATGTGGTGTTTAACATGCCGAAAACGTGCTATTATTATGACAGACGCGGTAGTGGACTGCTCCGTAAATTTGGACCATCTGGGGTTTTTTCAAGTGCGCCTAAATCTAAGTACTAAACGGGTCTCAAGCAAAATGCAGACGCCGATGTCGGAATTTGATCCCGCCACCTTCTAATTAGCAGCCGAGTGTCATGTATAACCACTAGACCACCGCGGCGAGGCATTGTCACTATTTCTTCGTAACATCATTTTTTAAAATATTTTATGTAGTTTAATCCAACCACCTTGAATAAATGACTGTATCTAAAACCTCGACCACATAGCGTGTCAGTCACGTTTTTCAGTACTACAAAGAACGTTCTTCCAGCAATCTTTAAGCCACAGAATTCACACGCTACCAAAGTTCCTCTCAAACAAAACTCTTAGATTATCAAGTACATTACAGCCCTTCAGTATTAACTGGACATGTGCTGGTGCACCCGCCCAATTTACGAACGAATTACCAAGTTTACGCAAAGCTTTATGTCGCGCAGAATTTACTTAACGGGTCTATTCGCAACTAGATTAATTGCCCAGTGCTTGATTTTGAAGAATAACTATTTTGTCGTTGCGACGATTCCTTCAGTATTCTGCGGCATCTCTTCAATGAGCAGCCGCGAGGCTTACAATGGACGCAAAAAGCGTTAATACCGATCTCATATAGAGAAACTGTAGATACGTTATTATTATCTGAGGCAGGCCAGCCATCTCAATGCTGTTTTGAGCCTCTTATTCACCGATATTTTTGTTTTCAGTTTACTCAACCTTGGTCCGCACCTCTATAACACTGTCCGTAGTCTTCTCCAATAATACTGAGCGAAAACGCCGCCTTAATATGATCTGAGCTTCTGTGTACATCTGTGAATGTACTTGGCAGTACGTATGATTTATACAGATGAGCAAATGCCCCCTCAACTATAGTCATGTTCATTTTCATTACGCTATTAGAGGCAGTTCTGAGTAAATGCTACTCTTCATCGAGATAAGTACCTTCTTATGCCACGATTGAAACATTTACATCACGCGTTCAGTCTAGTTAATGTTGCAGTCCTGAGAAAAGCAGTGGTCACCGCAGGAAAAGTGTGGAAGAGTTTACGTTAAAGCGTCGTTACTTCAAACAAAATTTCAATTCTTCTGTAAATTTATTTTAAACTGCACTGGACAATACATAGCGCTTTATACACTTACTGAAACAAAGTAATTAGTAGTGTTATTAAATGGGCTCGAACGACCTCAGAAGCGTAACTATAGATACGCCACCGTAATCTCACACTAAGCCCATGTTCGATATGCTCTATTCGCAAGGTAGAGACCACAAATATTTTCTCTCCATCTGACCGAACAAGCGTACGCGAAAAAGAAAGATAAGAAGTCAACAATAACATGTAACAAAATTCGGCACTGATAACACCAGAGGAGAGCCAACCTTAACGCCCTACACTAACCCCAAGTCGTCCTTCGGGACCTAGCCTCGGTAAACTGCTGTTAAGCCCGGCTCATAAGCGCTCGTGAAGAAGGGTTGTGCGGTGCAACAGACAGAACCACAATTTACGGCGACGCTGCCAAGCACCAAGCGCACGTGCGCGCACTCAGCGATATCACCCTCCTCTTTCCGTTTCCGTTTCTGCACTCCAAGGCGCGCTTAGATCGGTCGTCAGCGAGGAACAAATTAGACAGGACAGGATTGTTGGAAATAAAATGGGGAGAGGCAGAGGTGGAGATGGCGGAAGAAAGAGCCAGCTGAAAGTGAACCTAACCGGAAAGGGACACACACAAGTCCGCAAGTTTCGCAGCAAGCGAAAGCCAAAGCCAAACTCGGGAAGGGGGGGGGGGGGGGGACGCCGATGTTTTGCACTGGAACCCAGCGAATGCGGGGTGTAAGTAAGGGAGACTGGTGACACAGCGAGACACACAGACACATGCGCGCGTAAGTTCCAACCACGGATACGGCGAGGATAACAACAGTGTTCCGGCTACACACTGTAAGAAGAAGAAGAGGCAAACTTTCGCCGAAGGCGGGTATTTGCGGGGGATTCGAAACTCCATCCCCGCCCCCCCATCTCCTCCGGCAGCGCTTCTCTTTTACACCAAACTTTGTTGACTCGGAACCACACACACACAGGCTGTGCCACGCTTCTGAGGGCGGCCCCCATTCTGCAGCCCGATACTAATCCCTCGGTTCACCTTCGGCACGAGCGTGTCGTTTCGCCAGCGCCTCAACGGCAGCCGACAATCCCCGACGTGCCATCCGAGGCGAATAATATCAGCGCACTTCTCCTTCTCTCCTTCTTCGAGGATTGCCGGAATCACAAAACGCTTCCTGTCTCCAGTGTCAGCATCGACCGGGCTTAGCGTCGGAAGCCTCGCCACCCCGACTAGGCTTAGCGCCCCGGGGATGCAACGCTTCCGCGATCGTCCCGCCGTGTCGCTCGGTTCGCGCTGCTGCGACTCGTTTGTTCTAGTAGCAGCACGTCGACTGTGGCTCCACGCTCGTCATAGGTCTAACCCTGCAATGCGAAGAGAGGGGCGTCTTTCGAAGTCAAGTTCGTGACTGCGACTTGCCGCAATTGGCGACGTATACTTTCTCTCGTTTGTGTTACACACTCAAAACAGGGACGCTTACGACGGCAAACGAGTGGTTCCGCAGCGTCAGACAGCCAGCTGGGCGTGATACAAATGCCGGCATTAACAAATAATTTTTGCAAACACCGAAACTCACGTTTAAAACTTCTCGACGTAAATACTTTAGTTTCTTTCGATGGCGACACATTAGAAGATTCTAAGATGCGCACCATAAGGCGGCACGAATGTAGCCAGGCAGCGGCCGTCTTTGCGCCCTGTTCTATGCGTATCTGATTGATGACATCGTGTAGTTGAGCTGAGATGTGATGACACAGCTCATGGACAGCGGAGACACTCTATGCTTTTTTGAGACAAACTAAGGTATACAACAAAAATCATGTCCTACGTTTAATACAGCGTACATATCAGCTCATCTCATCAGCGGGTTCGGTTGCGATGCGGCTTAAAAAGCATTTTGTCCACGCGCGAGGGAGCGAGAGACAGACTTACGTTTTTGTGTTATCTCGGTGTACTGTGCAAGATGGCCCGAGATTTTCGGGCAGACAAGTTTGTTCCAAGCTCGCTTTACGGTAATCACGACAGAAAGCATATTATTGTACGAAAGTCTATGACAGGAAGACAGTAGCAGCATTGATAGAAACGGCTGCAAGAGCGTGCATGGCATCACAAACGCATGTGCAGCATTTGCGGTGTTTTTCCAAGGAACACCACAAGTGAATGCGTCAGCGCCATCATTCGGTCAATATTTCAACTGTACAGCAATGTGAGCGTGATCATCGCGCTGATCTTTTTGCCAATTGAACATCGCACCTCCTACAGGCGTGTTCATGGGCGTTTGTCTTCTTCCGGGCTATACTTATTTCATTCTAATTGCAGCCTGTAAGTTTCCACTATCGAAGACAACGAGGGCGCACGCACAGTACATCTGTGCGCTATGGTTCTCTTCTAACGAACACCACAGATAAATTAATGGACAGTCTACTGCTACTTACATTACACGTCTGAAGGTATTGTGCAGTAACAAATCAGAAGGGAAAACGCCCCCTCACACAAGTAAATGCCACGTTTCTCGCCGCAACTACCACCAGTGGCGCTTGCTTCATGGTTATGAGATACGTCGTTAGCGCGGTGAAATTGAATTTGACATCAATGCGACGTCATAGTATAATATTTTGTTTTTGATGTGTGAGAGCCTAGTCTGTTTTATTAAGCTCTTACACGAATCGTGCCGCTCGCTGGCGTTCCGTAGTGAGCATTGCTTTCCGGCAGGAGCAAACGTGGTGGGTGGACCCTATATCCGCCGCAGATGTCTGTCAATGAAACTGATTAGCACACGAACTAGGATACAAACTCGTTGATTCTGAGAAGGCCCCAGTTCAGCTTCTGGCGGTCTTAGTACCGGTTTGACTGTCAAGCGTTTCATGTGCTGGACGTGAAAGGGCCCTTAAGCTACAGCGAGTTAAAAGGCAGAACAGTAGTTTCTATCTCGCTTTGACTACTCTTTCTACAAGCGCCACCACCTCCTCTCACTTTAGTCTTCAGAAGACACAAAGAATTTTAGCATTAAGCGTTGAGCCAGTCAGTATTTCTCCTTTTTCGGCTACACGTTGCTGCCTACGCTTGCACAATCAAAAACGTAGATTACAAAGCAAAATTGCTTTATCGTTCACGATAGTCATACGAGACAAGGCAGAACGGGCACGCGACTGGATGGCGAAACAACGGTGTATGAAGATTTAGAGCAGATATCTCTCGTATGGCGACCAATCGAGAGCTTGTTTCATTCTGACGTCGCGTGAACAAACAGATGGCTTAGAAGTGTGGCAGCTTAGGCTATAACTATCGTCAAAACAGATGGCGTCACGCATAGTGCGGCAAATACGGGAAACGGGGGCAGCATAACGCATTCATTCATCGTATTTTTAGAGGTTGTTCAGGAGCTCCTTAAGCAGCATCTTTTTTGGCATATAAAATGGTTTGGTCAGCTTGCACTGCTTGCGCAAGGCTGGAGTTATAGAACGAGCTTGTGATCACGTAGCTTCTAGCTCTTCAGGTGGCTTGTCTACTTAATCTGCTCGGTACGCTTCGGATCGAAAACCACGTTCGGTCTCAATTTCGGTGGTAATATTTAGATATGCATTATTTACTTATTGAATGGTTATTTCTTAGTTGATATTGCTCTTATTATCAAGGAACTAATTACTCTGGTTTATATAGCAAGGCACTAAGCAGTATGCGGCTAACTAGCATACTTCTAATTAGCAGTTATTAACTGGTATTATCCTGGTATGGACTAGTTAGAGTGTTTTAGCCAAAGATTCTAATTATCGTCATCTTAATTCGTTTCATCTTAGCATTTTATAGCTTCTATAGCATGGGCTTTGTTAGATGTGCCTTAATTAGCTTGGTCTTAGCATCACTTGGCTTCATTAGCTTGGTCATAGTCTGAATTAATTTGTCGGGTATACCGCCTAGCCTATTAGGTGATCAGCCGGGCGCACTAGCTCGGGAAGCAAAAGGACGATGAATAATAGGACAAAGTTGACGCACGCCGGTCGAAATTACTGCAAATTAAATTCAAGGTATATATTATTCTATCTGGTCGAAATGGCAAGAAGGAATAATTGCACTTTTTCTGTATTTACGTGCGATTTATCCTCCTTCTGTTAGGATTACGTATCATTTGAAAAGACTTAAATTTCATATCCTCAATTCTTGGCCTATCCTCCTGAGTGGACAAGAGCCATAGCGGAGGCATCATCATCAACAGCAGCAGCAACACGCTAGAATGCACAGGCTGACCATGGTGATTGTACACGTGGCCTTAGTGATCACTTCCGGCCACGGTGTTGTGAGACGCTCGACCGAAACTGATCTCGGAGTTGACGGTGCTCATTATTCTAAAAACTACTTAGTGCAGACATTAAACACTTGTAAATGAATTTAAACAATGCTTTGATAAAAAACATAGTCGGTCGCTCCGTCACAGGAATTGGTATAACACGAAGGTAAAAAATGTCCTGAAGGTTTGCTGTATATTAAACAGAGCTATTATCGTGCGGCAGCTATAGCAGCGTTCAGCGTTCAACCGGTGTTGACGCTTGGTGACACATTCCAGCGACTCACGTCCAAAACCAATTATTACACAAACCCTGTGGTAGCTGTAGCAGTTGAACGTAACAGCGTAATCAGAGAATGCGGTGCGAGTGCCAGAGGAGTGTCGCTGTTTCGACGCAGAACTTGAGCTAAGGTCGCCTAAACGCAGTTAGTGAACGCCAGTGCCGGACTAGAGGGACACGCAACGCTCGTCGTGTGTCGCCTGCAGCGCAGCCGAAGTTTTTCTTGGGAAGGGCAACGTTGTTTATTTGGTTATATGGATGGATGCTGTGAGTGACGCCGACGCTTGGGCAAAGGCCCCCCCCCCCCCCCCCCCGCTGGGTGTCAAGGCGCCACCAATGTTTCGCCTAGCCTACTGCAAACGCGCCGAAAAGTCATGATGCATTACTTCACTCTACCACTCCTAGGCATCGACAAAACACCGCCGAAAAATCCGCCGAGCACTGAGAGGAAAGTGGTACATCTAAAAAGCACGCTTGTAAATCCCCACAAGTGTAATAAATAAAGTAGAGAGACCGTGGCGCCATGAATAGCGTTTCCGGCTTCTTTTGTCAAGGGCAGAGGTCGTGGGCTCGACTACAGTTGACAGAACTTTTTTTATTTGCCATTTGATCGCGTGTATTATTTCAACGTCATTACCGTGACGGAAATGTGTCACTGAAGTCTTGGTGGAATCTGGAATAAATCACTTTCATGTTAAAAAATTGTTTGAAAAAATTCCTGACATTTCCTTGCATGGGTGCACTACTGCACTCGGTGGAACAACATATAAATAAAAGAATATGCTGCTAGTTCGAAAACACCACCACACTTTGTCGACCACGTTTGACGTCACGCCACTTCCTACCTTATTCATTGGAATGCAGCGCGCACTGAGGGAGGAGGAACAAGAAGAAGAGCTTTATTCGGAGGGAAAAAAAATAGCAGTGGGTTAGCTCAGCTATGCCAGGACATACGTAGCGTGAGATACACATGGACGAACGCACGCGCGGACGGACGGACAGACTAGCGAGCAAGCTCACGGGAGTCAAGCTCCAGCCCACTAGTGACGTCATCCAAGAGATTCAAGGCCTTCTTCGGCGGGCCAACTGTGCGCTGTGTGACGTCACTACTGCCTCTGGCATGCGCAGCACGGTTCTTGATGAGCCCCGCGAAACTGCTTAGCCTCGGCCGGTGTAGCTTACGATACAAGCAAAAAATAATAATTAAGACAGTTATGGTCGGGCCCTCCGTCCGGGGCTCCGCTGGCAGGATCGGCTCGCTAGGCCTGGTCCAGCAAAGATATTTGGCTTTGCTTTTTCTCGTCCACAAGCCACGCCTCCCACTGCTACTGAAACGTGTGTGGTTGCGACAGATTTGACTTATTCTTACTCTTATATCGTCTAACAGAGGGTGTTACAAAAGCTCTGCAAGATTCCGACTTACGCCAAACTCGGGCAGTCCTGCATAACACCCCTGAGTTCGCGCCCCTTTAGAGCGTGCTTTTTTACAAGCATAGCCTTTGTGCAGTGAAAACAACTTTTGTAAAAGCCAGAAAGGTGATTGGGCGAGGTGGTTATGAAAAAGAGAACGCGACATTTAGTAGATTATAAGTGTTGTAGGTTCACTCGAGTGACTATTTTAATATCGTGAGGCAGTAGTTTACACCCATGGGAATTCAGGGTGGTACTTGGAGAAGTGAATAGCACGAAGTGAGTGAATAGGTGCGATGGCATCGGGCAACACTGTGCGGCAAGGAATACTTTCGACACAGAAGTAAAGAACACGTACACACGCGAACGCCCATGAACAGTTTTTCTCTAATCATTGAATACTAACAATTGAAACTGCCTTTAGTGAGCGCTTCTCGGTCTAAAGGCTATTTCTTTGTGCCTACGTTTTAGTTCATTACGTCTGCGCAAAATGTATTGTTTACAGCGGAGTTTTCCGCATCATAGCACTGTTCACGCTTTTTAAGAGACACAAGCAACCAGTGATACTCTTGTCTCTCTTACAAGCACTTCCGGTCAAGCACTTCTGGTTTTTCGAATGTTTGTAAAGAGGAGTATGCACCGTCGACATAACGAGGCGCTTGCAGTGACGTCGGGGCACGTGGACTCGCCATTATACTCTATGATCACGTGACGACTGGCGCAGCAGCTTCAAAGCTGCTTCCTAGCCCAGCGCGTTGGGGGAGTCTCGTTCACGCGGGAGGCTCTCTCGACGTTTGTCGACGGCGCCTACAGCTGTTTACAAACATAGAATAAGCCTATAAAAGATTGTGAACAAGGTCTCTGTAATGGGGAGGTGGAAGGAGCAGGGTCCTGCTAAATGGAATGACAAAAACCAGCTGCTTTATTTCAAAGTCCAACTGCTCGCGTCTACGCCGACTTCCTCGTCGTCACTGCCCCGACACGTCAGCACGTGACACCCCCTTGTGGTAGCCGAACCGTCTATATTCATTTTTTTTATGGGTGAAGCTCCTGAAGGTTGAAGGTTCTCCGTTGGCGTGCGGCGTAGCCGTGATGATGACGATGATGATCGCGGACAACTACTGACTTGTGCAGTATATGACGTCTCCATATGCTCTACGATGCATTTCGTGCGACAAGAAACAAATGAAAACCACCAGAGAAGCGTGCCCTCACATCCCCTTCGTCAACGTCAGGCTAGGTCCGATACCACAAAGCAGTAATAATAAGGCAAAACGAAATTCAGAACTTAACACAACATAATATTTACGACCAATAAACCTCCTATATAATGGCCCACCTCTCTGTCACTCATTTATATGCGTGAGTGGTCAACGTCACGGCTGATTTACGATAACCCCGAACGATCACACTGCTTCGCCCACTCATCTTCATTCACTTCGTGGATATGCCCTGTGTTTTGTTTTGTTTTTCGTATTCGGTTGGCATATTCTCTTTAGCTTTGATTATAAGCATTCCTGAGCTGACGAGTTTTTGTCAAAATTGATTTCAGTGCCGATTAATATCTTAACATATGCTCGAGGCGGTATCCTGACTCATGATTAGACTCACTGACATGTAAACTTTCTGTTGCACTAAAAAAAGACAGGTGTCATATAGATTGGTTGTTGGTACCTTTAAGGTAAGTTATATGAGCTAATTATATGATTGATTGATATGTGGGGTTTAACGTCCCAAAAACACTATATGATTATGAGAGACGCCGTAGTGGAGGGCTCCGGAAATTTAGACCACCTGGGGTTCTTTAACGTGAGCTAATTATATGAGCCAGTTATAGGAGCTAAATATGTTTATTCATTGAATGAGCAGACGTTTTTTTTTTTTGGCCACTGGGATCATTTCGTCACGAACTGGCAGTATCTCTTAACCTTATTCATGACATGAGCTAATCTTATGGAACAGAGAGAATGCGATTTCACTCAATTCGACACCATGCTATACTAGATTTCCAAAACGTGGGTGAAATATGTTAGCAAGGATGCTATTAAAGTACACCGAGTTTCAGAATTATATGTCACTTTTTACAGCACACTAGATCTTAATATTTCGTATTTAATTTCTTAGCTTTTGGTTTCATTTTGTCGTCGTTTCAATTTTCCCCGCTGTGCTTTAAGAGATATCGGTATAACATTGTGATTGAACAGTGGAGCGGGAACGAGATGAGAAACTTCAGTAACGTTGAGAGCCTACTTCGTCACGTTCTGTTGCGCCATTTCAATACAAGAGAACGGTATTCAATACTCCCACTTTCTCAATATGTTATGCGCGCATTGAAATCAGTGTCACTATACCAACCCGCTGCCTTTCTTGGAGTGCTTTACTGTGCAAAGAGCACGTAGTGTGGCAGCGACGCAATTTAACGAAAAGTACAGCCTCCCAATGTCGCCCGATGTCCATGTGGAACGTTTCAAGATTTAATAGCAAGGATGGGGGGGGGGCGAAAAGAAAGAAACTATCACGCAATCACAGGCGTTGCAAATCAGTCGGACTGTCAGAGCTAGCCTTAACTTTCCATTCTTCCTTTCGGATCAATAAGCGACGGGGGATTGACTTTCGCACACTTTCCAAAAATAAGGTGAGTTCACCTTGAAGGCTTCCGATGATAAATAAACGGCAGAGTATATAGAATCTAGAAAAGTTCGTGAACTAAGATCCGAGAGAACCTTTCACTGAGTAAGGTCAATATGAAGCTAAGTAAACACGCCCGCGCGCGAAATAGTAACACCCGTGACCAACCACACCAAAGGAAATAACTCTGGCAAATAAAAAAAAATAAAAAACGGTGTCCCTAAACAGAGACCAAGGGCACAGGAGGGCGAGCTTTCATTAGTTCGACCGCAGAAGCGAACTTGTCAGTTACAAGAATGGACTCGAGCCAGATGCCTGCTTTCGTACCCCTTGTAGTGAAAATAGCAAAGATCGTTGAGGCAAAAAGGAAAAAAATGCTTCGTCTAAAGATGCAGAGTAAGATGGCTGTCTCGTTAGAGCTTTATCTAGTCGTCCACGTACGCATCTATTAGGAAAGAAATTAATTTGGATGGCATCTTCTTTGCGCATCACAAAGAGTCGTTCATTTTTTTTAAAGGAGCACCCATGCTTTCGTAATCATGCTAAAATAAATCATTCCAGCTTACTTGATTGCACCAGAGATGATAAAGGAGGTATCATAATTGTATTGTAAGACTGCCTCTGACGCAAGACTTTATTTTAGCTGACTTTTTTTTCTCGCAGGACTAACTTCGGCACTACGGTATGGCTCTGATGCCAAAACATACAATAATCTTTATCATAATCAGGCGTGGCAACCGGGACCTCATCGTATCTGGATGCACCATACTACGCCATACCATACAAGGCTATGCTGTGCCTTTTTTTATTCGTTCCTTTCTATCTTTTTCTCTTTTTAGTTGTTACACTTTTTTTCTTTCTCTGCTTCTGTCCTTTCTCTCTCTCTCTGCTTCTGTCCTTTTTCTCTCCACATTTCCCTTTTTGTCGCCTTTTCTCTATCTCATTCTGGTTTCCCAGCGATACCAGCTCAAACATTCGGTTCCTATAAATGTCTTCTCCGCTAGCGTAACTAGACAGACGTGTAGTTACAACGCTCGCCTTCAGCCCGTGGCCACCAGGGTTTGAATCCTGCCTCACCGAGAAATTTTACTTCGTTTACTTTTTCTCCTTCTCATTCTTTTCCTAAAACGCGGCGCTAAGCAATGCGCAGTGACGTCACAGCTAGACGAGTGTCTGCAACCGATAAACACCTTCACTGTTCAAAATCTGATTTTAAAAAAGAAAATGAAAATCCTTCGCACTGCCACCTGTTTCCAGGGAGTAGTCTTTTGACATCCGAAACTTCTTCCTACGCAAAATTGGTTCCAGAGATTTTTAAGTTAAGTATAAGCCGTGGGCAACTCCAAACATAGCTTCGAAGATGGCTATTCGAGGCAAAAAGCACCGTGAAGGCGCAGCCTACATGCCACAGAGAGTAAATCTCAACCGAGATGCTAATAGAAATATCAGCGACGCTAGCCGCTGTGCGGAGCACGTATGAAGCGTTACGAGGCAAAGTAATTTGGTTTTACGTAATGCTTTCACCAGGCTGCTTGAATTAAAAGAATGATAACGTACTATCTTCCTGTGTGGTCACCTTTGTTTTGTGACAAAGGCCTGTCCTTATGCAACGTGACAAACTAAAACCACTTCACGCCGTCTTCTTACATATCATTTGTGTAAGTCACAGCGAAAGCTACGACTTGCACCGTTCTGCTCAGAAATGTCCAGCGAAATTTTGAGATATACAACATGCCGATTAAAAAGACTAAATATAAAAGGGACAAAACTTTACTTCAGTACGAATGCTTTTGTTATGAGCGTAACGTTACACCCCGTTGGCGCTTTCTTGTGATTATACAACACAGTGTGAGCAGAAGTATTGGGGTATGGTACTGGTTACGAAATCTGAAAACGCTCTTGAGGTGATAAGCTTGGTCAATGTAGCCGATGGTAACCGAAGCTTGTGGATGGCATTTTCTATTTTTTCTATTTGTGAAAAGAATTTCGCTGAGTCATTTTGCACCACCGAATGAACTGGTACCAGACTGGAATTGGTATGTTTACATGAGCATTTCAGTCGACGCTAAGTCACAGAACTGTACCGTAGGCTGTACTGCAAAGGGTCTGATTGGCCGACGAGGTCAGCAGAAACAAAAGTCAATGGCACTATTCAGGATGATATGGCGCGCATATATATATATATATATATATATATATAGAGAGAGAGAGAGAGAGAGAGAGAGCGTAATAATTAAATGGGCCATTTCGTTAAGATGTGGGGTTATAACACAACCGCTGCGTTGTCAACAATGATACGTACCTTTATTTTCCAACAGTTTTAAGAGGTGTCGATCCCTCGTTAGGGGGTGAGTTTATTTCAAAAAATGCTTAGCTTATCATCTGACGAACGGAGAAACCCTGCCAGAACTGTTTGGAAATAAATATATCCATCATTGTTGGCAACAATTCTGTTTTTATAAGACAGACAGACAGACAGACAGACAGACAGACAGACAGACAGACAGACAGACAGACAGACAGACAGACAGACAGACAGACAGACAGACAGACAGACAGACAGACAGACAGACAGACAGACAGACAGACAGACAGACAGACAGACAGACAGACAGACAGACAGACAGACAGACAGACAGACAGACAGACAGACAGACAGACAGACAGACAGACAGACAGACAGACAGACAGACAGACAGACAGACAGACAGACAGACAGACAGACAGACAGACAGACAGACAGACAGACAGACAGACAGACAGACAGACAGACAGACAGACAGACAGACAGACAGACAGACAGACAGACAGACAGACAGACAGACAGACAGACAGACAGACAGACAGACAGACAGACAGACAGACAGACAGACAGACAGACAGACAGACAGACAGACAGACAGACAGACAGACAGACAGACAGACAGACAGACAGACAGACAGACAGACAGACAGACAGACAGACAGACAGACAGACAGACAGACAGATAGACTAGATAGATAGATAGATAGATAGATAGATAGATAGATAGATAGATAGATAGATAGATAGATAGATAGATAGATAGATAGATAGATAGATAGATAGATAGATAGATAGATAGATAGATAGATAGATAGATAGATAGATAGATAGATAGATAGATAGATAGATAGATAGATAGATAGATAGATAGATAGATAGATAGATAGATAGATAGATAGATAGATAGATAGATAGATAGATAGATAGATAGATAGATAGAAGTACCTAATGACGTTTCACTTCCAAGCGATTACGCTATGTCACCACAGTCAGCTCAGGACGAGAACAAAGCTTCATGAAACAGCATTTTTCAAAAGACGCGTTCTGATGGTGCTGCTTCTTAACTTCACACGCTGAATAGCTTCGTCACCCAATTTCCCTTAAGTAGAACTTCTGCCATTCCTAACTCTCCTTGACATGAAATCTAAAAAACAACACCCATAAATACATTCCAACACGCTAGACACCCGAAGCGTCATGGCAAAAGCAAACGTGCTGTCCTTTTCCATCTCTTTTATCAATACCAGGAATTCGGAGGCTGAAGCGGCACACTGGTCAAAACGATTTCCGTATTCAAAATTCTTTTTGTGTGTGTGTCACGCGAAACTAGATGTGCTCTCTCGGGTAGTTTTCTCTATACTCCGATAACTACTATATTTTTTCTTACTCCTGCCAAGTCGGTTTTGCATAGTTAAACACTCGATAACGCTTACTTAACGGGCGAAATATGGCTAGTCGCCCAATGAAAAAAAAAATTGTTTTGCCGCGGCTTGGCTTCGTCCATTTATTGCGTGCCCCATTAAGTCAATTATTGAGCGAAAGTCATGCATATTGAAATGGTTTCATCAACTTGAGTTCTTCTCTAAAGTGAACTTTTGTCACGGTTAATCTATTATCTTCTCTTTTATTCTCGAAGGCAACTACATCATATTAAACAGCAGTTAACTCCATATAGACCATCAAAGAATCAAAGAACGTGTTTTAAGATGATGAAACATGGTGAAACTGCCGTCAGTGTTTCACTGTTATGTTTTTTTTTTACACGATAGCGTTAAAGAGCCCGTGTCGAAGAAATTCCAGTGTGGACGTGATTGGTCGAGAGCGAGAAACTGGAGTTATCCATGGGCGAAAAATCGACAGATACGAATTAGTTATTTACATAAAGAAATAGGTAAATAAATAAATAGATAAATAAATATTTTGTTCATGTGGGAAGTAAACCAAAGCTAGCTACGGGGCACCGAGCCACAAGAATCTTAAGGTGGCCTTAAGGATCTTATAACAGTAAACTTTTTTCCTTTAACAAAATCTGCCAGGCCTGCGCGGGACGCGCAGAACAGTCACAACGAAAGCTGGAAAAGCAGCCTTTCAGAACCTTTTTTAAACACTCTTTGGGTACCTGCTACAAGCGCACTGTCAGAGTGCCCACTACGTCAAAATAAGCATGATTTGTGTGCAGCATAGGAAGCATTCGCCATGCCATCCTTCGTCATTCTTCGTATAGAAGCGTGGTATCTGCTACACCCATTCATTTTATTTTGTGCATTTTTTGATGCTGTGGCTGACGACAATGACGAATTATGTCTGAATTTTTTATAAAGTGGGTTGGGGAGCCTTCGACGACCCACTCATAACGCATTTCACGATGTGTAACGCCTGGTCAATCTTTTGCTGTTCTAAAATGCTTTGTTATAATCAAATCAACGCGATTCCTTTCTTTTTTTTTATTGCAACAAGGACTTGCCTTTAAGGCATAATATTTTTTTTTAATGTGTGCTGTTAAGCCGGTGTTGTGTATGAAGTGAAGTAGTGTCTTGCGGAATCTGTTTCCACGTACCCAGCGGTTGTAACTGGCTGTGTCGCTGTAGCGAAGACCGGCTCGAGCGAGGTGACGGGAGCGTTCCGGCTGCAACCCTTTACATGTCCGACCCGGCTTAAGGCCGGTTTTCAGCGGAGTTCCAAGTGCGGGAGTTGCTCTGTGGTCGAAGACTGGGCTGGCATGCCGGGGACCCGGGTTCGTATTCCACCGTGTCCTTTGTGTGTTTTTTTTATTTACTTTGCTCTTATTTCACGCGATAGTGATTACGGGTGGCGACGGTGGCAGACACACGGCGCACGTGACCCTTGTTCTGATCGCATAACGTCTTTCGCTGTAGTACCTTAGGAGAAACGCCACGATGGCCCAGTGGTTAAGGTGCTCCATTGCTGACCGGAAGTTGCGGAATTGAATCTTGGCCGTGGTGGCTGAATTTCAATTGAGACAAATGTTTGAGGGCAGTGTACACTTATATGGAGGCGCACGTTAAAGAACGCCAGGTGGCCAATGTTTTCAGAGCCCTCCACTACGGCGTGACACTACCTTGACGCCAAAGCTTTAACGCTTCAACAAATGTACAATTATCGAGACCCCTTCACGTGAGCTTTCACGGATCGATTTACAATGGATGAAAGCTGAACTACCGCTTTTTATATACCCTCATATAAAGTTGAAAGATATTTCGGACATCCTCGAAAGATATCGTATGCAGCAACGGAGCTTGCTGCGATATTACAAGCTTCAAAATTTATTGTTGAAAGTAAGCAAAGGCAAAACCGGATAATATAATCTGACTCCGAAGGAGCCCTACAAAAGATTCAGGATTTTTATTTTCATATGGGTGATAGCATAATATATGAAATCATAAAAAAAAATTACCATCGGTAATCTGCATGGCCGCAAGATATATTTTCAGTGGCTGCCAAGTCACGTAGAAGTGATGGGAAACAAAATTGCTAACAAATTAGTTCCTGCAGCACACCAAAACGTTCAATTGACGCCAGTGCCTGTTTATTTCACAAAAAAGCAGAAAGTTTTTTTTTTTTCAAACTGCGCCACAAATTGTCCAAGGACGCTTGGTTTGACAAAAATACAAAGCCTTCACTCTTATATCAAATAGATCCGTCTCTTTGATTTTCACCTAATCAAAAGGTCGATAGACCATTTGATACACTGCTGCACCGTCTCGATTAGGTCTTGCATACACACCTCTCTTCTTATGCCGAATAAAAAAAAAAGAACGTCCCCGCACTGCGACCACTGTGATCATGTCGATGCCTCAGAGGAGCATACCCTTATTGAATGTCCGAACAATGATGAACAAGGTGCTGAACTGAGTGATCGCTTGAACCGACTCGATAGACGACCATTCACGACTGGAAAAGTACTTGTACCGTGGCCACATGTCGATAATCAAAGGTGCGCGATCAGCACCCTCCGCGGTTTTCAATGAACACAGACTTAATTAACTGTCTTTAGTTAATGTTATACCTTGCCACTATTTGTACGGACTCTATCCGCAATGTGATCCTGATATATTAACGGGACTATGACCATACATACTGTGCTCATTCATGCGTTGTAAGCCATGTAGTGTATATATGTCAATAGGGCTTCTAAAGGGTTTCTTTACTTCTTCTTATTCTTAATGTTTCGTATTTTTGTGTTTATCTTGTATATTACTGTCATGATGTTGAGACAGCTAGCTCTAAAGTAGCCTACTTTCCCATATTTTTCCAAATATAAATAAAAACATTTCTCGCAATATCTTGGTTTCGGGACATTAAACATCATGAATCATTATTAATTAGAATCAACTGCGGAAAAGGAAACTCGCACACACTGCTGCTTCTTATTTTACTTGTGTACTATCTGAAAAAGCAGTAATAATTGATTCCTTAATTACTTAGCGGACTCCACATCCACAAACGAGTAACATCAGCGAGTACTTTCTGATAAGTTAGCACACAACAAAACGTATTTATTTTTTTCAACATCGCAATTAAGGTGCGTGTGTGAAACTTTACGACAAATGTATTCGAGAACAACCTCCTTTTACTTCACTATTCTTCGAGATTGTCCCTGTCAAACTTGACATGAACGAAGTTAATTTTATTATTCGCAGGCACAGAGTCCTAACATAAATAACTAATGCGTCATGCAATCGATAACACAATTAAAAACGATCGGAATAGATACGCCGGTGTCTACTTCGTTGCAATGATGCCATCTTTATCGCTACAATTTTTCCCCTCGTCCACCGAAGCTATCTCGGGCTTGATCCTGTCCCTTCCGTTTCACAGAACATTTTTTAGGACCGTATACGAGTGGCAAAGGCGTAATAAAATCCCGCGTAAGAAAAAAAAAGAAAAAAAAAGAAACAGGCAATGAACCCGGGACGGCGACGAGTGCACGTTAAGAATCTTTCCATCGGGGACACAGAAAGTCGTGCATCGTCTGTTCAACAGCGGAGTGAGGTTCGGGAGCCCCGCTGATCTCGTGCTGAGACTCAGTTTGCACCGAGACATACCGGGGCTGGTTTGTATTATTTTTGTTTCATTCCCCCGACTTAACGACGTGCTTAGGCGCGAATGGGTCTCCTTCCTTTTCTATGCCTCGGTGAGTCTGTTCTTCAAAATGTGTTCTCGGGCTCAATCTCACTCAGAAGAAGGGGGAGGCATCCCCCCTATATCTTGTTACTTGTAACTTGAAACGTGCATTCCCGCCTGTCCTCATTCACTTCATTTCTTTATCAGAAGCTTCACTTTACAGCTCAGTATTATCTTTCCGCCAGGCGGCGATGACGATGCGTGATACATAGGCGCTGAATACCGGACAAAATGGAGCGAACGTAAAAGGCTTTGAAATATAGAGGGCACTCCGCGCGCGACTCTATACATACATTGGCGCGTTAGAGATGTCTTCCAGTAACGCCATCTCTCGGCCAATGTCATTTCCTTCTGGGTCGTCGAGTCCTATTACCCTGCGGCGGCACCACGTGATTTATCACCTTGTTCGCTTCATGTGCACGTCTTCTGCTTCTGCAAGTCTTTTGCTCACCACGACAGATCGTGATGGCCTTCTTGTTCTTTTGTTGTTGTTTTTTTTTCCTTTGTGAACCATCATGCACATCGCTGAGGAGGAACGGTGTCTGGAAATGGGAAAGAGAAAGACAGCCTGTCGCTGCGGTTCTAACGTGGTGCTTATGGCTTGCGCGCGTCTGCCGGCACCTTAACGCGCTTCTTCACCTTAACCCTACGCGTCTCACTCGAATGCCTTGCGCAAAACGTGAAAGATGCGCATTCCGCAACATACACACGCGAACGTCTGTCATAAGGCTTTTTTTTTCCTCAACGCCGCTCTTTTATACCAGCAGTCCTAATGGATGCAGACAAGCCTCTTGACTTCAGCAGCAGGCCATCTCGTATAGCTCTTTTGTGCTGTTTGTGTTGTAGTCTTTTCTAGTGCCCACTATGAGTGTGATGCTGCCGACTTTCGCAAGATAAAAAAGCCACACATGCGTGCCCGCAAGGGGAAGAAGGGGGTGCGAACGTGTGTCTTCCCAGGTTTCGCTGCAACTGCGCAATGGTACAGGAGATGAATCGGTTGTGCTACCGCGCTGTTTGCATAACCTATCAGGCACACCGGTGACACAGACCACCGCCGCAATGGGCGCGGCTGTGTGGTGTGGACGCGAGATAAGGGCTGTCACAATTAATGAGCGTGCGGGCGAAGAGTGTTGTCTGATGTCGTGGCCTAATAGGCCTGTAACGCGGAGCCAACAAACAAAACGTGAGGTTGAAGTCGCCTATGCGGAAACAGAAGTGCAGTTAATGCGCGAGTTGGCCAAGATGATGACTGGCATTCTTAGTCGAGTGAAGTGTTGCAGTGTGCACTTCGCGTTATTGCATTTGCAGAGACATTAATCGAGAATAAATCCAAGTAAGACTAATCGTCCCACATCCTGTCCTGCACGTACCGGGCAACGTGTTGTTTTGAACGATCAATGTTAGAAATATCTCTTTTCTGGAAATAAATAGCGTTTACTAGAGCACCGGCTAATATATTGCATCACCTTGAAAACGTTTTTAATTCGAACGACAGTTGGAGTTCGCAAATGTTGATAAATCAATCACTATAAACATGGAACAATGATTTGACGTCTGTAATGACGAGTAGCAAGGACTTGAAAGTTCTTTAAAGACTTCAAAGACCCAGACATTCCGGAATGAACAGAGTCGCATTTTTAACTTTTCGTCTTTTTCCCCAATTTTTTTTTCTTTCACAACAAAAGTGTCAAGAGAACTTCCACAGCCATCTAAGTGCGGTGGAGGTATACATTTAAGCTAACTGCCAGTTGGGCGTGTCAGTAAAGGTTCATTATGAAACAATCGCAAAAAATTAACCACACTCAGACAGGACACAGACGAGCGCTTTACATATAGGCTTTTAATGTCAGCCAGCAACGTTATCTGCATCAAAGTAGACTTTTTGCTTTGAAATATAACTATATAACGCCAATTTCGTACACTACACTGTTTCCTACAAAGTCCTTTCACGGTTGTGTACGTCTTTACTATCGCCAATGAAAGTTGAAACCGTGCGAACAAACTAAAAATGGAAGTAAGTACTAGATACATGCCCGGACCGATGTAGTCTCTCGGGTTATTACTTGCACACGACTAACTATATTCAAGAAGTGTACTTCGGCACTTCGTTAACTTGTGCAGAATACTCAAGAGTTACATGGACTCTGCGATTAGTAAGGTCTGCTAAAGCACTTCTGCAGCCGCTGCAAGGAAACAACGTATGTGTTCGTCTCACCCGACTAGAAAGCAAAAGCCATTTTTTTTCTTCTTCCTCCCTCCATGCTTTGATTCTCACCTGCGCCTCTGTGAAAGCTTTGTGCTCCTAACGAGCTTTTGCATTGCCTCAAATATAGGAGGCATTGCAAGCTTCCTGCTCATCATCTAGTTTTGCATTGCCTTCGAGATCAACCCATCTTTGAGAAAGCAACTATGCCACTTGATGACGTCATTGTGTGACGTCATAGTGGCAAAATAATGGCAGTAGTTGGCATGAAGTCACAGTGACGTCATGTCAACGACATATTTTAACGTTTAAAAGAGCTTCTAAGGCTCTTAGCGCAGAAAACAGGCGGGAGTTTCAAATACAGCGCAGGTTTGCCTCACGAAGGATGGCAGTGTCCATTGTGCCAGCGTATACTCTCCTTGCAGTTAATAAGTTCATAGTATTCCTTCATTCATAACTTATATCTGCCTCTATATATTGGCATTTATGCTGTCGTGTACCCCTCAACGTTCCCGAAAACAGTAACTGAAAAAAAACGCTTCCACTGTTTCGCAAGGGGCACTTCGGCATTTTCGAAAGCAAACTGCACGCGACATCTTAACGAACCGCAAGGCGTGTCCTGTGCAGCTTCACAAGCAATAAGGCGCCACGCGAAGCGTGTCATTCGAAGCTCCGATTCATTCGCGACCGAAACAAGCGGCTGGATATAAGAGAGAAAAAGCTCTCATTATCGCTTTTTTCGAGCTTTCTTCTTCGCTGGCCTTGAACGCAGTATTCGGAGCATTAACTGGAGCAGGAAGATGGAGGGCCGAACAACACACTTCACATAGTTCGTTCGTTCTACTTTTATTCCCTCGAGAGAAAAAAAGTAAAGAAGGAAAGCAGACGATGACCCAGCAAGAGGAAAGCACTCTTCTCGCGCTTCTTGAGAAACAATGGCTCTGCGCAAAAGGCCCGAGCCTGAAGAAAAATTAACAGATCGTGGCTAATGGGCAGCAGCGGCCGCGAGGAACGAACGTCTTCTGGGTCAGAAGAGCCGCACAAGAAGGTTGTGGGAGAGGGGGGCAAGGAGGGAGGAGAAACGACGAGTTCGGGCACAGACAGTGTCGGTCAGAAGCACTGGGCAGTCGGAGAAAACGGAGAGGAGGAGGGAGTGGGAGGAATAGTGACACCTCCGCGGGTTCGGGAGAGGGGGCACCCCTTAAGTAGCCCGTTAATTAATACAACCATTATTCGAGTAATAGTAATAGCGCTAGCCCACAAGAAGCTTCGCCCTAATTACTCTCCTAAAAGGCATTACGGTCTTCGCGAAGCGGTCGCCCGACTCCCCACGGCGCAGCGCTCGCGTATACGCTGTCCAAGGAGGAGCCAGTGCCGGATGCGAGAGTCCCGGAAAGAAAAGGAAAAAAAGGCATACCGGCCCGGGTACCGAGGAACCGCCGCGCTGTCCGAAAATAAAGAAAGCGCGGCGGGCCCAAAGACGGCGACCACAGGCCAGAAGTGATGAGGCCGCTGAGCATTGCCCGTAAGAGCCCAGCGCGCAGCCAAAAAGCGAGAGAGACAGGGATGGTGGGGAGGAGCATTATTTATTTGATAACGACTACTGCGCAGTTAAGCGAGCGGAATATATTTCTTCGCGGCGCGTGCGTATACGGGCGTCTTTGGGCGAGGAAGGGCGCTAATGAAAGACAGAAAAATTGGGAGGGAAAAGAACGAAACATTGCGTTTCTCACTCGCGCACACAGGCAATGACCACCCCTCTCCACACTCCACCTCACCACACTTTCCGCCACTAGCTTCCTCTCCTTCATAGCCACCCTTTCGCAGACTCGACCCTGCCCGCCCAGCGAGCACCGAGTGTAAACTTCGAGTTTCCCTGCCCGCGCGTGCAATGCACACAAAAATATGAGACGGGTTACGGAGTTCGTTGCACAAACGCGCAAAAAAAAAAAAACACGTGTAGGTCGGACTTTTTTTTGGCTAGCTTACTTGACACTGCAGTGGTGGTGACGCTTAAGAGAGGCTGACAAGGCTTAAATCGTGCCATCCTTCTTGGCTAGCTTGCCGCATAACTTTGGCCACCATGGTCACGGTATACTATCAAATGTACTTGACTAACATATGTAGCAGGCATGTGCTCATAACGTTATAGAACTTGCAGAAACGAAGCACCCAAGGTAATGTAAACCTTAACATGTACAAAGCGAGACAGTTATAACAGAACAGGAGAGCACAGCTTTGAAACGTATCCGTTGGCATGGTATTCGTGGCATTGTCAGGCAATAAATGTCACTCTGCATTCTGAAAGTGAATTGGGAACAATGAACAACAATAATATGTCGGGTTCAACGTTCCAAAACCACTATTTGATTACTATAGACGCCGTAGTAGATGACTTCGGAGATTTCAACCATCAGGTGTTCTTTAACGTGCATATACCCATATCTGAGCACACGGGCCCACAGCATTTTCGCCTCCATCAAAAATGCAGCCGCCGAAGCCGGTATTCGATCCCACGACCTGTGGATTAGCAGCCGAGTGCCTTAGTCACTAGACCACCACGGTGGGACAATTGGGAACGCTTAGACATGACCCCATACATCTGCGCATGCTGTTAAGTTTGGCCTGGTAATTCATCTGGGCAGACGCCATTGTGCGTAAACCGGTCCACTGGGGAGACTCTCAATCCCTTCGGCGCCCAGTCTGACAGACACTGTCGAAGATTTGAACAATTACCCAGACCATGCGGCAAGCAACGGCGAGTTCCTGACTTTCAATTGCGGACCCTTTCATCGTCCTTTCAAGCATCAGCGGTATCTCGGCAACTCATCTGGCGAGGAGGAAGCTGTTGTGACCGGCGCCAGAGCTGACGGGGGAGCGGCGCTCTTTTAATCCTCAAACAAGTATAGCCGACCGGCCGGCTGCCTATGCCCGCCACGCATTGTCCCTGCTAGCCGGAGGATGAGATGTCGTGTCACCAGGACGCCGTAACCCATTCGAGAGAGAACAACAAAGACAGCATCTACCTTGGAAGAGACCGTGGCGGCCACCGCAAATCGCCCCGCTAATTCAGCGAACAGATCGGCAGACCTTTTGATGTACGCTGTCAGGATCTTGGGACTTCTCGACTAGCGGCACACACACGACGAGGAAGAGCTCTGCTGGTGCCACCTTGCAGTGCAGTAACCATGACTCAATATTGGAGGTGCACGTGGGCCGTGCATGCTCGTCCCCCTGACCTGTTGTGTGTGTGTGATTGGTGTTCTACTCGGAGAGGAGGAGCCCGACAGGGCTTAAAACGACGCCGCAGAGTGCTGGACGTCGCTCTGAACTATGTAACGCTCAACCACCACGCTCGTGGTTTGTGAAACCACTAACCTTTCTTTTCTGTAAACATGTGTAAATAGTGCCATAAACCATGTTTTGTTTTTCGTATCCTCCAGCGTCCTTCCTTCCGACCTTAACAACTTTTGCTGTGTGTTAATGCTTCTTCAGTCAAATGTTGTAGGCCCGTCTGCTTAGATTTGGAACACGAGGTGGTCAAAATTTCCGGAGATCTCCACTACGGCGTCTCTCATCATATGGTGGTTTTGGGACGTTAAATCCCACATATCAATCAAATCAATCAATCAGCGTCTTCAGTCAGGATCATTTTCGTCTGGCAACAGTATTTTTGTCTGGTGATATATTTTAGTCGCGTTTCTTACTTACATACAGCTGCAATTTAAAATCAAGACCTTTTAAAAAACTGAGTACATCAAGTTTTACGTTGTTCGATGTCACCTAAATCACGAACGAATAAATAAGTGCTTCAAGTTCGGGACTACAACCTGCGGTCTCAAATGCGACGGGCCTGGAAGGACACATTACAATCTGAGAAAACCAAGTGACGCAGTGGCACTTGTGCAATCGTGTAACATAAATCAGCGAGTCATCGACTACAACAGCTCTATACATGCGTTGTGTAGCCTTTGAAGAGCTGCAACAAACCGACTGCACCACCCCTACTGTACGTCGAGTCAAGCCCTGCTTCTGGGAAGAACGCCAAGTGACGACTACCAGCGGAACCACACTATAGTTTCTCCCATTTCAATTTCAAATCTGCGCCTTCTCGCTATTAAGTTATCAGCAATATCCTGGCTTCCCTCACTGCTTTCAAGTGTGACTACAAGACTATACTTGCTTGAGACATCTTTGGGAGTGTATCTACCGAGGCCGTACAACTACCGACTGAGAGCTTCTTCTGATCACGCGCACTCTCTACCAGTGCAAATAAAGTGGTCTCTCATTCTCTGTCTCTTTCTCTCTTTGTTGAGTAAAAGACGCCACAACAGCTGACCTGTGAGGGTGCTGTCAGTTCTTACGAACTATTCTAGCGCAAGCACTATTCACGTGCGCATGAGGCCTGGCAATCGCAGTCGACAGTGGGCATTCGCTTCTCCTACAATGCGCCCTCGTGACAGTAGTCCAAGTGAAACGATCGCTCGCTGTTACCAGGTTGGCCAGAACCATGCTTCCGACAGCGAAGGCACCACGTTGACCAATCACGCGAGAACAAGCTAGCGAATGGCTCTCTTAACCGAGGCTATGCAAGATATACATCTATACAACCAATACCACGCGCAAGGGCGAGTCACAGGTTCGCGTTCCGTTCAAACATCGTTCTTCTTTCGCATGCTGTGATCCCAACTTTCCTAAAGGCATAATGTTTGGTTTACGGTATACGCAGAAAAAGGCCAATTTGTCGTCACCGGCTCTTAAACAGCTCACACTACTTCTCTCGTATGAGAAATATCAAGACTCCACACATATATACACTGACGTATCGGTTCAGCTGGACAGCTCTACAGGAGCAGTAGTAATACCAATGTTGGCCACGACAATTAAATTCAAGACATCTTACGCAACAACATCAACGGCAGCAGAATTGGCAGCACTTCATGCCGCGTTGAAATTCGTAGTTGATCAACCTACACGCAAGTGCACTATTTTCTGCGACTCGAAGGCGGCAATGCAGTCTCTACTATCAGCCTTACGCCGTGGACCACACGAGCAGCTGGTACTAGAGATAGCAGAGGTTATACACCACCTGACTGAGAAAGGGCACCAAATTACATTTCAGTGGTTGCCCAGTCACTGCGGAATCATCGTCAATGAACGGGCCGATCAAGCTGCCCGCTCAGCCCACACAGAAGATCATAAACTGCGACTACCACTTTCTAGGGCAGATGCTGCACGAAAGCTCCGCAGGCTTGCTCGCCAGCGAACCGCATCACAATGGAATCAGCCACACTTCAAGCATGCCCGACTGTACTCGCTTGACCCTACGCTAAGTCTTCAAGTCCCGTCGAGGCTTTGCCGAGCAGACCAGACCCTGTTATGTAGGCTGTGGTTGGGTGTTGCGTTTACCAACGCCTACGCTTTCCGCATTGGGATGGCCGACACCGCAGCCTGTGGCCACTGTGGCAAAGAGGAAACAATCCAGCATACTCTTTGTGACTGCCTAGCGTATAGAAAACAACGACTATGCCTGCGCAAGGAACTCAACAAATTAGATGATCAACCCCTGTCGGAGCAGGGAATTCTGCAGTATCGTCAGGATGCGACTTCACAGAAGATGGCCCTAAAAGCGCTACTACACTTTTTGCGATCGACCGGCCTTACTGAACGGTTGTAGCTAGAACGCCCTTCCTGTGTGTGTTTTCTTTTTTTTATGAGTGCGCGTGCATTTTTTTTCTCCGTCTACCCCCTTTTTCCTGCCCCTACTTCCCCGCCCCCAGTGCTGGGTAGCAAACCAGATGCGAATATCTGGTTAACCTCCCGGCCTTTCCTTTCTCACTCTCTCTCTCTCACACGGTACACGCGTCCGTTTTGTGATTAAAAATCGAGGAGTGGTTTGTGGTTTCTGTTTTCGTGTCCGCAAATACCATGGTGGTTCGTGGCACTGTCGTTGGCTGGCTTGAAATAATTGACGACACCGCAACTCTTGCAAGCCTGGACAGGCTCGCTCTAGGTAATACAGGTACATTCGCGACTTCCGCTGGAAGAGAACAGCATTGACACGATGCACCCGGTGGTAACCACGATTCGTACGACATCGCGCTAACATCCGGTGTGAGGACCACCACAGTCCAAAGTTTCCTAAACGCAACTTTCTTCGCCTTAGTAAAGGCCCGATTGACGCCGCGCGTAACTTTTACCTAACTGCATTGCACTGCCGTGAAAATAGGCCACAGGAGCACTGATTTCTCCTGCTTCCTTCTTCGGTACACAACAGTGCCCTCCGGTTGCACTTCAGAGACACGGGAAAAGCCATCCAGCAGAAGCAGGATCGCGGTGTGGGGCGGGCGGTAAACATGCCTGGAACGGCAAGCGAATCGCTCGGCGCATTCATCTACAGGGCGGACGCAGCGCGCCTATGTCAGCTCTGGCGCTTCTCTTTTTTTCTCCGCCCGCGCATCTTTGAAGCCCCGGGGCGAAGTTTCTTTAATTTCGAGTCGGCAGAGACAGGCCGCCGCCACCACAACACAAAATCTCGTCTGAGCGAGCGACCGACGCCAGAGCGAGGCACTTCAGTGACTCGAGCGCCCGAGCCAATTGCGACCCAGTTTTGCGGCGCACTCGCCGATATTGCAAAATAAAAGGCCCCCGTTTACGAGGAAACAAGAAAAATAACGAAGAGAGAGAGAAAAAAAATAGCGTGCTTAACGGAGGGAGAACTAGCAAGAAGCAGGCGCGAGACAATTTCCGCGACTGATTTTCGAGTAGGATCAACAGAGTTCCTCGCTTTGCCGGCAGGCAATCAGCGTGTACGCGAGGGGACTAAAATGAGAAGGAGGACAAAGATTTCTTTCTTTTTTTTCTGTTCACCGCGACAATCTATCCACGCCTTTTCTGTTTTTTTTTCTGCGACAACGCTGTTTTGCGAAGCGGGCATTTCAATGCGCACGACACCCACGACTCGCCGCTTGCATGGCGTGCGCGCCTTTTTCAGAAACGCGTTTCCTCGCTCATTATGCATATTGCCGTCGCCGAGTGGTCGCAAGAGACGACGAAAAAATAGTGTGTCACGGGAGAAGATAACTTATTTGCCGCGGAAACACGGTGGTGCACCTGCGGAGCAGCCCTGGGCGACGGAATCAGCCGCCGCAGTGATAAAATCTAACCACGGAATCCCACTAAGTTACCTGCGTGTACGCCATCAGCAGAGATTCACGTGAAAACAAGCTACAAAAAAAGCTAGCACCACTCCGCGCGACTGCTTCAAAGCGTAATGTGCCATCTCCTTGTATCCGTGTCTACTATCGCTACGACACCTTTCGATGCATTTAACCGACTAACCCAATGAACTACCTAGACATTAAAAAACTACATTTATATATGGCTCTTAACTATGGGAAGCGTACGTTTTGGAACCTGAATCATGCCTAGATTACAAACGCTGCCAAACCTGCTGCCAACAACTACTGAATTCATCCATACTTGAACTTGTGCTCATCTCGTGGTTCCCTTTCGTAAAACGCGACAATTAGTCTCATTTAATTAATTTGTGCTGATAGAAGTTAATTAGGGTGGCTTCTTGGGCAAGTTGGTACATAATCTTGGTAAGGGAATGCCAAAAGTGTCAAAAGAAAGCAGAAGGAACCGAGACAAGGAAGACGCTGGACTCTAAACTAACTTTAACACGACGAAAACTTTAACATGAAAACAGTATGAATGCGCGCACGAACAGCAACAACACAGAAAGGCCTCTTATCACTGCATGCCAGAGTTGCTGTCGAGACACCGGAGCTCTTTTTCATTCAGAAAAACGGATGGCGCACTAACACATTTATAAGGACCAATTTTACAAATCTGAAACACAGAATCAGCGTGAACTGATTGAAAAGCTTCAGATCTACAAACTTCGTCCTGACAAGTGTGTGTACGCGCCATCTGCGTTTTTGAATGACGAAGGACTCCTGTACCTTGACAGCGATTCTAGTGAGTAGAGATAGGGAGCCTTTCTGTGTGATAACTGTTTACGTGCGTGCTCATATCAGTTTTTTGTTAGCATTGTGATCGAATTGAAGTTAGCTGATAATCCAACACCCTTCCTTTCCCTGTCTCTTTTTCATGTCTCGGTTCCTTCTACTTCATTTTGGCGCTGCTAAAATTTCCTTACCATAATAGGAGTTATGCGCGTGAACGCATGTATTCTTACGTTTCTGCGTTTCGCTAACTCAACCTCTATTAAACGCTATTGGCTACATCGTCGTCCAATGACATCATTACCGTGACCGCGAAGCCTTGATAAGTAAACAGCCTGGGTAAATAGCCTGGTTGCGTCTCAGCTTGGGCATTTGGCCACAAACTGCTGCGAGAGTTTAAACCACAGCATAAACGCGCGTCTACGCAGCAATACTATATAGGAGTAATCTCGGGCGGTGGCAATGTATACTGCGTAACGTAGTAAAACGCGAAAATTAAAGCACGCTATACGCTTGCGGATACTGCCAATATACATCGCCGAGAGACGCGACACATCATCAATTTCACCCGATTGTTCACGCCAAAGAAAAAAAAAAAGCTATAATGTAAGCACACGAGTGCGAGGGCCTCTGCCGGTTCATTATTCTTCCCGTTTTCCTCATCTACGCAAACTTGGCGCAGTGACTGCAGCGCTGTCCTGCATATCCGCCAGCAGGCTTGCTATATCGCCTCGCGAAGTACTCTCTCAAGATAAATAGCGGACAGATGCCGGCGCGTACTACGCGCGGTACACGTCCCGAACTTTCGTTTCGCCGCGCGAGTCTTCTTTCTCCGTTTAAGAAGAAGAAGAAGAGCGCCTCGGCATCGCGCGGAACTATAGGCGCGCTTAAACAAAGCGCCCGCTAGTGCGACTCCGGCAGAAGCGGCACTCGATTCAGCTGCAAAGCAAACACTTCTTCCATGCCCCCCACAGAACCCATGAGCTAGACGAAGTGGGCGCGGAAGGTTTTTGCCTCGCAGTCCATTAATAAATTGTGCAAATATATATGCACATACTCACGCGGCAGCTATATGCCGTTGCCGTTACGGTGTCGAAAATCAGCTTGGCTCAGCCGAGTAGAAGTCATTTTTCACGACTTTTATTCCCAAAGCCTAATTTTCTTTCAACGAAACGGGCGTTCATGATAGTAACGTTCTTTCTTTCTTTCTTTCTTTCTTTCTTTCTTTCTTTCTTTCTTTCTTTCTTTCTTTCTTTCTTTTTTTCTTTCTTTCTTTCTCTTGTGTCTGGCCCTCATTGAACGCATACTTTTTCGATCAATTGAAGTTTTCGTGAGTTCGCGTTCCTTCGCAAATAAATGTCCGGGCTTAATAAAAGGCTAAATAAAATCGCCAAACACTGCCTCCCTTACGCAAACTCAATGTCAATCACCGCAAAGGACGAAAAGTTGAGACGAGAGAGTTTCATCCAACGGTGACTTGCATGTTTGAATTATCAAATGAACTTGTCTAATTGAGCGCCCACTCATCCACGCTACATGTTTACACTAACACCTGCAAGCAGACAAAAACATAATTCCTCTAATGGTACACACAATCTTCGTAGATTCAACAGCCTCCTGAGGACGTCGCGAGACAAGCTACGCAGTGCTGCGCGTAATTCTGTGCATACCTGGCGTGTAAGAATAATACTTGGCAAATAGGCCTGCCAGCAGCACTCAAGTATTTCTACATTCAAAAAATTAACCTTGACGTGATGTCCCATACATCGGGGCCAATAGATGTGGGGTAGTCATTGTCAGCACCATTAGCAACACCTAGACCCACCTTCGCGAGAGTTTTTGCCCGTACGTTTCATTCGCCGAAGGACAAGCGCATTCACTGTACCATAGGTAACATAGTAAGGTCAACATGGCGGTCGGCTGGCATCTACTGCTACGAACAATTCTAACGTAAAGAACATTTATCTTGTAGGTGAGTTCTGGTCACACAGGTGACATGTGCAATGATTTAGACAATAATAATAATAATAATAATAATAATAATAATAATAATAATAATAATAATAATAATAATAATAATAATAATAATAATAATAATAATAATAAACCACGATATGACTATGAGAGACACCGTAGTGGATGGAAGGCTCCAAAAATTTTGACCACTTGGGGTTCTAAAGAACGTGCAATTAAGCCTCAATACACAGCCTCAAGCATTTTCGCTTCTATCGAAAATGCGGTCGCCTTGGCCGGGACTCGCGACCAGCAGGTGAGCAGTCGAGCCCCATAACCATGCGGTGATTTATTTATTTATTTATTTTTTGTTTATTTATTTATTTATTTATTTATTTATTTATTTATTTATTTATTTACATCACCAATTGACATTACATGGGGGAGCGTTCACAAAAAGTAGATAAAAAAGATACATTGTCACCAAAACAAATAAATAGGTCGGTCGGTCGGTCAGTCAGTCAGTCAGTCAGTCAGTCAGTCAGTCAGTCAGTCAGTCAGTCAGTCAGTCAGTCAGTCAGTCAGTCAGTCAGTCAGTCAGTCAGTCAGTCAGTCAGTCAGTCAGTCAGTCAGTCAGTCAGTCAGTCAGTCAGTCAGTCAGTCAGTCAGTCAGTCAGTCAGTCAGTCAGTCAGTCAGTCAGTCAGTCTGTCTGTCTGTCTGTGTGTGTGTGTGTGTGTGTGTGTGTGTGTGTGTGTGTGTGTGTGTGTGTGTGTGTGTGTGTGTGTGTGTGTGTGTGTGTGTGTGTGTGCGCGCACTACTTTTCTTTGTAAAGTGTACTTCTCCTCACACATACCCTTTATGAGGCAGAGAAACCTTTACAAAAAGCCAGAGAAATTTTGTTTTGATTTTTTTCTTCAAAATACGGTTTCAGGAGAATAGCAATACATTTAATGAAGAGAACCTGCTTATATTCCAATAAATTTATAGTACCTACTCATAAATTTAGGTATGTTGGAGCCTCAACAACACCACCAGTGCGTTAATGCAGCGTCGTCGACGTCAAAGTAGTTTGATACGTTTCAGCAGCTCATATTGAAAAGAAATCTATGTTCGGAGCTATCTAAAATTTTTATTGCGTTCTGTCGTTCTTGCGCCACAGCCTGGCGCTAGGTGTTAATGGTACTAATATTTATGGTATTGATGAAAGAAATGAGAAAGGACAGCAAGTTAGCTTTTGCCACGACGCCCCACCGCGGTAGTCTAGTGCCTAAGGTACTCGGCTGCTAACCCGCAGGTCGCGGGTTCGAATCCCGGCTGCGGCGGCTGCATTTCCGATGGAAGCGGTAATGTTGTAGGCCCGTGTGCTCAGATTTGGGTGCACGTTAAAGAACCCCAGGTGGTCGAAATTTCCGGAACCCTCCACTACAACGTCTCTCATAATCATATGGTGGTTTTGGGACGTTAAACCCCACATATCAATCAATCAATCGTTTTTGCCACGACGCTTCGGGTGTGAAGCGTGTTGGAATGTATTTATGGGTATTTGTTTTTAAAGATTTCATGTCAAGAAGAGTTACGACCGGCAATAGTTCTGCATAAGGAAAATTATGTGACGAAGCTATTCAGCATGTGATGTTAAAAGAGCAGCACAATTAGAACGTGCTTTTTGAAAAATGCTGTTTCATGAAGCTTTGTTCCCGTTCTGGGCTGACGGTTGTGACAAGGCGTAATCGCTTGGTAATGAAACGCCATTAGGCAGTTCTATCTATCTATCTATCTATCTATCTATCTATCTATCTATCTATATCTATCTATCTATCTATCTATCTATATCTATATCTATATCTATCTATATCTATCTATATCTATCTATCTGATTGATTGATTGATTGATATGTGGGGTTTAACGTCCCAAAACCACCATATGATAATGAGAGGACGCCGTAGTGGAGGGCTTCGAAAATTTCGACCACCTGGAGTTCTTTAACGTGCACCCAAATCTGAGCACACGGGCCTACAACATTTCCGCCTCCATCGGAAATGCAGCCGCCGCAGCCGGGATTCAAACCCGCGACCTGCGGGTCAGCAGCCGAGTACCTTAGCCACTAGACCGCCGCGATGGGGCATATCTATATATCTATATCTATATCTATCTATATCTATCTATCTATATCTATATCTATCTATCTATCTATCTATATCTATCTATATTTATCTATATCTATCTATCTATCTATATTTATCTATATCTATCTATCTATCTATCTATCTATCTATCTATCTATCTATCTATCTATCTGGCCCTTTTCGAACGAAAGTTAACGCAGTCGGCAGAAACGAGCGACGGGGGGCGCTTGCGCAAGGCACATAGACGACCTCGAACTCTCGCGAGGTTTCCCAGGGGTCGCAGTTCTCCGCAACTATAGCATCGGGGGCACGTGCAACAAACAGCAAAGCACTTCGTCGAGCCCTTGCGGGGATTCCACCCACACTCGCTGCCACGCACTCTCCGCACAGCCACTCAGCCGTTGCCTTCTCACCATCGAATTCGATCCGTGTCTCGAGGCTCAATAATCTTACACGAAAAAAATAAGATAAACGAATTAGTAAAATGTAAAGAACTTACACGACTCTCGGCGGGGCTTCGCATCGAAGTAAACCGTGAAGCGCCGAGGGGTGATCAGTCGTATGTGAATGCCTTAGTTGCGCAAAATTCAATCTCACCTGGCGTGACTCGAAGCGCTCGCCGTCTGATTGCCGTCGATGAAAGCGCGGTATTGCAGTTGACCCGGCCTTTCTCAAGTGGCGGGTCCCTCTTTGTATGTACACCGGCACCACACTCCAAGGAGTGAGAAGGGCTCATTCGCTGCAATAGATACTGCATTGTGCAACGACGGGCATGTAGCGATTTACTCGTGTCGTCCCCGTGTGTGCACTGAGCTAAGCGTGACACGGGAAAAATTGCCGCGTCGCTCTGTAAACAGCTGTTCTCTCTATGAATTGCGTAACATAAATCGGCTGGTCTTGAGATGCAGTATTACGTTACGTGAGCAACTACACGAAATCTACTTAGTCACATACTTGCAGCATTTGAATGAAATGCACTTTTCCCGAAAAACAGTAGTTTTTGGACTGTCTAGATGAAGTAAATATACATATGAAACGTCAGCAGACCCCATGGATATAACATATAAAGATTACTTTTTCAAATGTAACGTTTTTTTTTTTCAATATTCAGACCTAGGCCGAATTATGCGGAAATCGTGCTTTCATGCTAAAAGTTATAGCATGCGTTGAATATTGGTGATAGTGCAGTTGTCGCTCGAGTCTTAATTTGTTTAGAAGTGGTAATAGAAATCGGCATCTACGCCGCTTAAGCGATGGTACACCGCTCGCAAAAATGCTGTAACAGGCACGGGACATATGACTGGCCCACGGTAACGAGGAGGAGCGTACAACGGTTTCTTGTGGCCTTCCTGCGAGACACTGAACTGTGCAACACGTGGGTCCCTGTATTATTCAGGGTGTACTCATGCGAAAATGTTGCCGGCCATTTAGGCCAAACTAACCCCGCCTGTCACTACACCACCACGCACGACCACTATCACCGCCACCATCATCATCTCATCAAAATATCTGTGTTGCAAGCAGCCTCCATCTTTTTAAACTGAAATATTCATGTTTTGCGAAACGTTTCTGTAGCTTTCCCTTGTCCAGCATCTCACATTGCCATATAGTGAGGCCTGCAGCTCAAAGCTACAGCCGACGAGGTTGTTGTGCTATCCGCTACTACATCTGTCTCATTAACTCAAACAAGCCACGCGCCCTATGTATTCCTACACCTATATACAGAAGTTTAAATTGGTTTAGTTGCGAAAGAATTTCATTGATTGATATGTAAGGTTTAACGTCCCAATACCATTATATGAGTATGAAAGACACTGAAGCGGAGGGCTGCGGAAGTTTTGACCCACTGGAGTTCTTTAACGTGTACCCAAATCTGAGCACACGGGCCTACAGCATTTTTGCCTCCATCGAAAACGCTGCCGTCGCAGCCGGGGTGTGATCCCGCGACCTGCGGACCAACAGCCGAGTACCTTATCCACTAGACCACCGTGGCGGCGCTACTAGCGTAAGGAGGACAATTCGCTGAGTGAGGTCAGCGTGGTATAATAAATTAAAATCTTTTGAGTGCCTCCTCAGACTCTGTTAGTGGCGTGTGCTAAAAACACCCATGTGACCTCATTAAATGTTAAATAAAAAAATCCCCTCTCTAAATGAAAGACAGTTTAACACGAAGCTTTCTCAGACAGTAAACTGAATCTATAAGTACAATGCCCCACCGCGGTGTTCTAGTGGGTGAGGTACTCGGTTGCTTACCCGCAGGTCGCGGGATCGCATCCCAGCTGCGGATCGAATCCAGGCTGTAATATTTGTGTTTTTTTGTAATCTAAAACTGTTGGCAACAGCTTTTTGGCTCAACGATCCCCGAAAAATTGTAAACAAAAAACTGTGGTAAATAGATATTTGATTGATTGATTTTTTTTATCTTCTGCGGTGACTATTAAGTGGCAAACTACGCATGAACGAAACTATTCAGATGAGCGTACCAAAATACCAGGCGTGGATTGTATCCAGCTATATCCCTAAATCATTCTCGCCCCATCGTGACCCTGGTCTCTTTCATACCTCCAACTTAAGTCGTCAAACGTGCTATGTCAGCCATCTACGCACTGTAACATTACATTTACCAGGTGCACTTTTTTGAAGATACGTGCAAATAGTGCATTTTAATAGCATTAGAATACGAGCGAAATGTGCAACGAGTAGGCCTTATTACCCGCCACGGTGGTCTAGTGGCTAAGGCACTCGGCTGCTGACCCGCAGGTCGAGGGATTAAATCCTGGATGCAGCGGCTGCATTTTCGATGGCCGCAAAAATGTTTGGGCCCTGTGTACTTAGATTTAGATGCATGTTAAAGAACCCCAGGTGTACGAAATTTTTGGAGTCTTCCACTACGGCGTCTTTGATAATCATATATGGTTGTTTTGGGACGTTAAACTCCACATATCATCATCGTGTATCCCTATTGACGATAGCGCGTTACGTCACGGCCCGACAGACAGGCGCACAGGTTTCCGAAGGAAATATCCGTGGAATGCTTAGGCTTTAAAACTGAATAGAGATATTAATTGACGTGCGCTTGACTCGTTGCACTTTTCTCGCAAACGATATTCCTCGATCGATGGCGCCTTTCGTGTTCACCAAGCGACCTGCTCTTTGACGTACAACATTCTCAGCCCTGTTAACGCACCCACTCGACGCGAAAATCTCAGACGCGTGTGGAACGAGGTTGATTGACTGGGATCAGCGAGCTCTCTCGTGCTCTGCTATATTAAGCGCACGGTTAACAACCACGCTGCCTGTACATATTGATATCTTTGTGGGCTGAGGCACGAGAGATCGAGCGGCCGTGGCTGAGGCATCACGTACAAAAATCTGCACATGCAGTCATCCCAGCCTTTGTAGGTTGTGGTAATCGTGCGATGCTAATGTTCGCAACGCGTGAAACCTGATACCATTGGCTGTAAAACCTGTCACGGGAGTGGCCCACTCAAGGCGACAGGTGCAAGCGTTAATGGTTCCACTAATAGCGCGGCCCCCCCGCTATAACGTCAGAGAGCCGTGTACGTTACGCTGTGTCAAGCGGAACATTATACGAACATACAGAGTTGGATTCGGCGATATTCATTCGTTGACTAACGTATGTGCATACGTGAAATGAGAAACCCCTTCTAGGCTTCGTAATTGCACCGATGGTTTCAACCAAATCGATGCTCTGCTGGTTGTCGCCATCTAGATCGCGTCGGCATTATTGTGCCATCGATTGGTGTGCTCTGACAGTGTAATCACGTGAACATCTAGCCACTTTTCCAGTACTCGGCGCCTTGATACTACATCGAATAACTGCTACCCAGAAGACGACCGCCGTTAACTGCGGTGCTTACGCGCGTTTGTTCTTACTATACACGAAATAATGCTTGCTATGCAGGTTATACTTTTCTGTACTGAATTCTTATACGCTAAATAGTTTCTATTAAGGTTGTGTCAAACAAAAAAACCTATAAATTTTCTTCTCCAATTCATTGTTATTTCCTAGGTATTTATAACGTGTTCGTTGTTTATTCACTGTGATTGATGCTGCATTGCAGGAATAGAGCCTGAAGTCCCTCGTGCGAAGCATTATTTCCTAACCCTCTTGTTTTTAGCTCGGAGCCGGAATAACGATGAAATGAAAAGATTGTTACCGACACATTGATGTAAACGTGAGTCCGCATGCCACGGGTGTACGAAACAGTCAATGTAGCTTTCTGTTAGAAAAGGCGCTTTGAGTGAGGGTCGGGGGGAGGCACCGCAGTGGTCCAGCGGGATGATGGCGCTCGATTGCGAACCCGAAGGTTCCGGGATCGAATCTCACGGTTGCATTCTTGATGGAAGCGAAATGTTTGGGGTCCGTGTACTTAGTTTAGATGCACGTTAAAGAACTCCAGGTGGTCGAAATTTACGGAGCCCTACACTATGAAGTCTCGAAATCATATCGTGATTTTGGGACGTTAAACCCCAATATCGTTTTTTTTTTGGCGGGGGTATGTGGGTTTACTAAGCCGCATGAGCAGCTAGCATATACATCCATATTTCGCGTATATGTTAGAGGGGGACCAGGGGTGTGCGTATATAGGTATATATCGCTCACAAATACGCAAACAAGCAAAGCCCCCCCCCCCTTTCTCCCCCTGTCTAAGGGTGCCCTGGAAACAGCCGACATTGCATGTGGACACCCATCCGCACGATTTGGCCTCGACGGTCCAAATACACGTGCTGGGGTCACCGCATACAAAGATAAGCACCGTCTAAATTGGGACAAAGAGAAAACGCTCGGCATGAATACAAAGGTCAGCCCTAAGCATGGAACGTTGTTCTAAACAGGGCGCCTTATGCATAGCTAAGTCCGCTGATTGTGGGAAATCACACGAAAAAAAAAGACATGAATAAAAGTTACCATGACGTGCATGCCATACATGTACTCAACCATGCTTTAGCTGCGTTGCATTTGCACGAAATCTGCGCACTTGTCGATAATTATGCTATCTCGTGCTTAAGGAAACGCATGGGCCACGCATAATGTTTGTTCGATCTGAACGCTCTTGATAAGACTGCTTGGGGAAAATACGAACTTTGCGGACAGCCGAATCGAAGTGACGGGACCGTAAGACGTATCGCTTTCTTATGAGGTCCTCATCGAACGCAGAAAGAGTAATCGCGCTGCGTGTGGAAATGTCGCCGCAGCGCGAGGAATCATGGTATATTATAGACCAGAATATTCACCGCTCGTAAGGGATAGCCATCCCTGGCCGTTGTCCTCATGCACGTCAGGTGGAACGAGAAACCGCAATATAACTTGATACCGTTTCTTTATTCTAAGAGACACGGCGTGCAAACACGGACGCAAGAAGTCAGGACGTTTGCGGTGACCTGACTTGTTTTTTTTGTTTTTTAGTCCTTGTTTGCTCATTTTATCTTTAATGAACACTAATTAACATTCTCAGCTCTCTGTTATTCTGTACCTTTATACATATGTTATTTTATACCTCCAGTACTTGCCCACAGAAAACGAGGAACGGCGCGAACGGAACAACCATGCATGCACAGACGGACCGCCACGTGAGACGGAAAAACCTCTGTGCTGTTGGTCGCCTTGTTTATTGCATTGTATAGCATGTACTAACCGATCCAAATAAACACTCTAGAGCATGCTTGCCGCCGCTGCTGATTCGTCATAAACTGCGAGCATGTGACGTCACAAACCCGAAGCTGGCCGCGCTGACAGCTAATGACTGGGGTCAAGGTTACGCAATTATTTATGCTTGCGCTAATGGCGGTTGCGGGAGCACACCGATATGGTCTATACGCTGCGAGTACCCGAAGCATCTCGTATTGGGCCCGCTTTCAGCCTGAAAACCATACGACCTCCTGCCCCCCGCCCCCGTAATTGTTATAGTTTTAATAACTTGTAAACGAGAGCCAACCTATACGACTAGGAATACTGTCTCGTTCATCACTATATCCCCCGCGCCTTCTACATGTGGCGCCCTCCTCGCCCTCCTCTTTAACTCAGAAACGACTCTTTCCGTCATCATTCATGGCCTGCGTTCGATGATATGGTTCGTCATATATGTACTGTGTGCTGATGCACAGCAGTATGCAGCCCGAAATTCCCATAAATCAATCGCGACCGAGCCGGCCTTGGCGCGCTCAGTGTGCACCTCATCGCTAAATCAAAGGGACACTACAGTGAAACAATATTAGCTTTCACTGATAAATTACACTGCGAAATTTCTATAGTGCCGTTAATTACAACACCATAGGTTTAATATTAGATGTGAAAGTCAATGTCAAATTTCCCGTGGTGACGTCACTGGTTACAATGTGTTCTTTTCGTACTTTGGCAATATTGGCTCAACTAAATTTCTTGAAACTTGGTATCTAAAAGGGTCACCCAACAATATGTGGTTTTCGGCGAAAACTAAAAGTAGAGGGTCTGTTATGCCTATGCAGATATGAAAAGCGGGCCGTAAAAAAAATATTTAAGTGTAAAACAGGCCCTAGAAGTGGCCAGCTGAAAATTCCGCTACAGCCTAATACACTCTATAGCTACAGTGTCTAATTTCGCCCACCGCGGCGATCGCCCTTTTGTCGGGGCACCTGTGACGTCAAGTGCAGCAAGGAACGGTTCCGTCGTCTTCAGCAACAGTTTCAGTCCCCGCAAATCGTTCAAGTTCGGTGCCAAGCAGAAGAAAGTTCAAATGTTTCGATTTGATGCGCAGCTGACGACGAATCAATAGACAGATTTATTAGTCGCGCGTCCGCAGCAGTCGTAAGGACGCAGCCTGCTAGCCATTTGTAATCGCAGGCCACGTCTGTACGACAATATCGTTCGGCGCAATGCAGACGCTCGCGCACAGTTTCATTACGTCACGGCTTGAGAGAGCACCAGTGTTGCCCGACTGTCAGGCCACTCGCGCGCTTGGTAAAATACTCAGTAATAAATTAAGTGCTCAACCAAATGCGCCAAAGTCTGCAGCTTGTTTGTGAACACTCAAGGATGAATTCACACAGCATGTGAGACGGTAAGTTGGCCCAGCTGGTTAGGATCTATCGTGAACTTATTTACAGCGCAACACAAGAAAACACAGGACAGGGAAGGAGCAAAACAGAAAGAAAAGACGGCGCTGACTCAACACTGTTGTTTATTGGAAAAACGGGATGAAATGTACATGTCTCTCTTTTGCTCCTTCCATCTCCCGTGTTTTCTGGTGTTACGCTGTAAACAAGTTCACGATCAATTCATTCACACAGCACAGATTATGATCGAAAATTGGGTGTGATGGCCCCTTAAAGAATTTGACTCCTTCGGAAGGCAATGCACTTCATATTTACGTGGGACTTAGTAGACGCCGTCATAATATATATGCCGCCACGACAGCGGAACTTTGAGGTGGCTTGTCCGCCCACATTTTTTTTGGTGCGTCTTCTCACTTACAAAGCACGTTCTCGACGCAGGCGTGGTGTTTTTTTGGTATTGTGAAAGAATAGTTTACGAACACGAGAAACGTCCTGGAGCGCAGCTCTTGCGCGCCTCTTCCTGCGTTGCGCAGCGTCGCCGTGGTAACCGCCGGACAATAAAAAAATCAACGAGGAAAAACACCAAGCATCCAACTCGATTTGAACACGGGCCCTCTGCGTGGCAGCTATTCTACCATATAGATATACGGTGGTGCTCGAAACACGCGTCGGCCAAGAAATTGCGTTAAGCTATGTTAGCGCGACAGAAGAGTAAGATAACTGCAGTCGTCACGCAACACATTGCGCCACGAGTGTGCGGTTTAATGCTTCGCACGCACTGCAAACGCTCAACCATGATTCTTCATCAGTCACACGCAGTATCAACACAGAACGCATAATACGTTACAGACTTGTAGAGACTATACAGCTCGCTTATCCGCCTAAAGACGGATAATGGCGTAATGGGCGCTATGCTGATCTCGCAGCTCGCATTTGAAGGATCAAAGCGTCCGCTATCCAGCCAGTTAACGGTCGAACACTTGTGAACATTTAAACAAAAGTAACTTTAATTAACAGGAATTGGGGTCACATTTTAACAAACATTCACAAGCACTCAGTAAGTCCCCGTAAAAAAGCGGTGCTGTTGCTCGGGCTGGCAAGGTGAGTCTGCCCGCCGCCTGGCATTTCTTCCTCCGTCGACGACCGGTGTTTCACTCTCTCCGTGAGCCGACAGAGAAGATGACCAATGACGCTCTGAAGGTCGTTTGCGGCGCCCGTTTAAAGTGGCCATAACAAAAGGAAAAAAGGGTTTCAAGACGTGGAAGTAGCCCCTATTAGGGGATTAAGCGTCCCCCGCACTTCCGTTGGCGGCACTTGAAAGGCAAACACGGCTCCTGGCCGCTCTACTCGAGAGGGGACGGCACACTCCCCGTCTGGTGTCTGCTTGCTAGACGCCACAGTTTGTTGATGGCGAAAACAAGGGCACCACTTCCGATATCGGTCGGCAGAGTTTCCTGATTGCGTCATTCCGTGCAATCTTCACCTCCACCTTGCGCACCATTCCGTCCGCACTGGGAAGGCTTTGGGTGACAATGCCAATGGGCCAATCGTTGCGATTTGCTTCTTTGTCCCTGATGAGCACGACGTCGCCTTCTTTTATATCCTTTTTCCTCACTTGCCATTTTCGACGTTCCTGCAGAGTAGCGAGATACGTTGAACGCCAGCGTTTCCAAAATTGGTTAGAAATGTTCTGGACTTGATGCCAGTGTCGCTTGTACAGATTAGTTGTGTCGATTTCTCCACTTGTTGGGGATGCGCATCCTTTCTTGTGTGTCAGTAGCGTCGCCGGAGTGAGGACGGTGGGATCTTCGGGGTCCGAGGAAATCGGAGTTATAGGTCTGGCATTCATGACGGCTGCGACTTCTGCTAGGAAGGTGGCAAGAATGTCGTGAGTAAGCCGTTGATGGCATGATTGCATAAGCATGGAATCAAGAATACGGCGTGCTATACCGATCATCCTCTCCCATGCGCCGCCCATGTGGGACGCGTGCGGTGGATTGAATATCCACTTACAGCCGGTGTTCTCTAGGAGCCTGCCAAATTGTGAGCTATTGAAACTCTCAGCACCAATTCCAAGTTATCTGCATGCACCGACAAAATTCGTCCCGCAGTCGGAGCGTACAAGCTTCACATGGCCTCTTACGGACATGAACCTTCGAAAAGCATTTATGAAGTTCGACGTGTCCATTGATTCGATGAGTTCAATGTACACTGCGCGAATGCTTAAGCATGTGAACATTACTGCCCAGCGCTTTCTGTTGGTAATACCACCTCTCGTTCGGCGGGAGGTAATCAACCAGGGGCCTAAAACATTGATTCCCACGTTTGTAAAAAGGAAGTTTGTGCTGATTCGGTCGGCCAAAAGGTCAGCCATCTTCTGATTGTGAAGGCGTCCTCGTAGCTTCTTGCACAAAATACAGGCCTCCACCTCAGAGGAGATGCACCTTTTGCCCCCAACAATCCATTATCCAGCAGCTCTCACAGCTCCCTCCATGATGTGTCGACTTTGATGTTGCACACAGCCATGGTGGTGGCGCACTAGGAGTTTCGCGACATGGTGTCGGCCAGGTATTATTAAAAGGTTTTTCTCTTCATCTGGAAGGTCACCTCTGTTCAAGCGGCTACCGACACGGATTATCCCCTGGGCATCCAAAATTGGATCAAACCTTCAAAGAGAGCTTGTCTTATGAACTTGCTCTCCTCTCTTACAACGCAGCTCTTCTGAGAATACGTCCCGCTGCACAGAGTGAATAATGATGACCTTGGCTCAATAGAGCAGCTCCACGAGATCCATTTCTTCTGGTGGCGAACTCTTCGCGTGACGGGCAACCCGGATTATGCCAGCTACACCTCATGTGAGTGAGCTCCAGCTTGAAAACTTGATGAATCGTTCAGCTCCTAGTTGCTGTCGCTGGTTGGTTTTCGTCACGAAGGTGCGGACTTCAGGGCATACCTCTTCGTCTTCATTAGGGTCTATAAGCTTGAGACATGCTGATGATGCTTTCCATTGAGGTTGAGAGAGAAAGTCGGGTCCTGAAAACCAGTTCGTCTTCTCGAGCTGCGCTGCTGGAATTGGTCTGGAGGCGTGTTCTGCTGGATTTTCTTCCATACACACGTACTTCCACTAACCCGGTCGTGTGCTAGCACGTATGCGCTGAACTCTCTAGCTACGTACACATAGAATCTTCGCGTTTCATTGTGTATGTATCCCAGAACTACCTGGCTGTCTGTAGAAAATGTGACAGAACTCGGCTGGAAGTCTAACTCCCGTAATATGGCGTCGGCCATTTCTGCAGCAAGGACCGCTGCACACAACTCCAGCCTCGGGATTGTGTGGTCTGGTTTTGGCGCGAGCTTCGCCTTTCCCATGACAAATCCGACATGTTTGTTTTCCTGCTTGTTGATTACCCGTAGGTACGCTATCGCGGCTATGGCACTCGTGGACGCATCTGAGAACACGTGAATTTCTCTAGTGGTGGCTTCAGAAGTTGAGTGCGGTACATAAGTTCTCCGCACACGTAGGCAATGAAGTGCTTGTAGAGAATTCTTCCATTCATCCCAACTTTGTTTCTTTGCATCCGAAAGTGGCGTGTCCCAGTCATAACCTTCCGTAACGAGGTCACGGAGCAGGTGCTTTCCCTGAACCGTTACAGGTGCCACGAACCCCAGCGGGTCAAACAGACTGTTGACGGTCGACAGCACCCAAGGTCGTCGCTTGCTGGATTCCGTGCCGACCGGTTGTGTGTGTGTGCGCGCGCGCTCACGATCTCCGGCGTCATGAAGCGTAGCTCTGGCCGGCTGGGTTCGCCCTACGTCACCTCCTGGCGGCGACGACCTTCGGCGACAATGTAGCTCTGACCGACTGGACTTGCTCTACGCCATCTACCGACGCCGACAAGAGCTCTCGCAAGTGTGCCCCGTCCTCGGACTCCATGTGACCGTGCTTCCATCTTTCCTATCTCTCCTATCTCCTCAGTTTGTTGTCGCTTCTTCTGACTTACCACCTCACGTCTCTTCCTCTTTTCTACACGTTTACACGTACCCCTTTTTATCCCTCCTCACCTCTATCCCTTGTGAGCTACTGTTGAGGTGTCGCTCACTGAAGCAGACAGTTACGGGGTTCACTTTTCTCTTCCTTTCGCTCTTAAGAATCACCTCTCTCGACAGCACACCTTGCCGTGTATATGGCTGGTCTTAAAGAGGAGCTCTGAATACGAAGGTGTCGTTGTCTACATCCCAAAGTAGACCGAGGCTTCTCTGCATATTTGATGCGTCTTTGTTCAACTCAAGACTTTTCAGTCCCTGCGCACGGTCTCGTGGAGAAAACGCATTCAGCACATTCTGCCTGTTTGAGGCAATCTTGTGCAGCCTTATGTTAGCTGTAAAAAGCATTTTTTTGCGTTCTCTGCAACAGACTGATGGCGTCTTCCTCACACGAAAGAGACTTGAGTGCATCCTCGATGTAGAAGTCTCGCTCGACGAACCTCCTTGCATCTTCACCAAATTGTTGAGCAGCCTCTTGAGCAGTTCGCCGAAGCCCATATGTTGCGACCACAGGTGAGGGACTGTTGCCAAAAATGTGCACCTTCATTCGGCACTCCATGATTTCTCGGGAGATGTCATTGTCCCTAAACCAGAGGAACCTTAGGTAGTTCTGATGATCTTCACGAACGACGAAATTGTAAAACATCTGCTCAATGTCGGCAGTTATCGCCACTGAATCCTGCCGTAAGCGTATCAGTATTCCCACAAGATTGTTTGTCAGGTCGGGTCCGGTGAGAAGGACACCATTCAGAGACACTCCTTCGTGCTGAGCGCTGGAGTCAAACACCACGCGGATTTGATCGGGTTTTTGAGGATGATGAACGCCGAATATGGGTAGCTACCAGCCCTCTTCGTCGATGTTAAGTGGTGGAGCTTCCTCTGCATGACCCCTGACGAACAGTTCTTGCATGAAGTGCACGAAGCGCTCTTTTGTCTCAGGGTTTTTTCACAACGTGCGTCGCAGTGAGTACAGGCGAGAGAAAGCCTCTTCTCGGTTATTCGGAAGCCGTCTTCTTGATGAGCGGAAAGGTAGAGGGGCAACCCAGTTGTTTGACCTGTCTTTGTATAATTCCCTATCCATGATATTGAAGAAGGCTCTATCTTCTATAGACAGGGAACGCTCGTTGTCTTATCGCGTTGTCTCGAACAGGTTAGGTGCCAAGGTGTCATCTGATGCTGTTATTGATGAGAAATCATTCTTGACCTGATGTCTATCCGCAGTGTAGAGAACCAGCGCTTCCATCACCATGAAATGTTTTGTACATTGGGTGAAAAGGGATGGTCTTTCGTTGCCCAGAATGTGTGTTTTTACACATTTATGGTGCCTGTTTCACGCGTACGACCCAGGCAGACGTTTCCGACAATGACCCATCCGAGATCGAGCCTCTGTGCATAGGAGCGTCAAGCGGCCCGTTAATGATTTGGCGAACTTTGTGGGCTCTGAGAACGTCTCGACCGAGGAGGAGCAGTATTCTTGTCTCTTCGAGAGGTGGAATGTGAGCGGCAATGGCCTTCAAGTGCGGGTAGTTCCGTGCTGTATCTGGCGTTGGAATTTCTTCCCTGTTGTTTGGAATCTCATCGCACTCAAGAAGAGGCGGAAGGGAGAGCTGGACATTGCCCGATACGCTCCGCACAAAAAAGCCGTTTGCGATCCTACCAACAACCTCAGTACTGCCGGAACAAGTGCGTAATGTGTACTGGGTAGGTGTACCCTCCACACTGAACTCGTCGAGAAGTTCTGGCCGAATTAACGAACGATTACTCTGTTCATAGAGTATCGCGTATGCTCTTAATATCTTGTCAGGCTGAGATTGATGAGTCACATCCACGAGGCAGATTTTAGCGCACGATCTGTAGTTGTCGTTCACGTTTGCCACCTCGGTACGCGTAGATGTGACTCTTTCATCCAAATTCTGAGCAGAGCTGTTATCGCGTTCAATAGGCTTCGGCGACTATGAGCACGTAGTTGATGGGTGAAGCACTGTTGCATGATTACCGCTGCTGCATGTGTAGCATTTTACGACCACCTTGCATTGCCACTGCGTCTAGTTTGAGGATAAACAACATCGTAGACATATTCCGTGCGCTTTAAGAAAGGTCATCCGCTCTTCTAGTGTTCTTTCACGGAAAACGCGGCAACAGCGAAGTGAAACGGCAACAGCGAAGTGAAACTCCCGTCCAAGCTAGAGTTGAAAGCAGTGAACGGGAGGACCACGGATTCCGCTTGAACCCAAGCAAGCTGCTCGTAGCATTTGATGAAAGGAAGGACGGCATTGACGCGTACCTTCACAGATTCGAGACGATTGCAAGGAGCCAGAATTGGCCGGAACATCAATGGGCAACTGCTTTGAGTACTTGCTTGAGTGGTGAAGCGCTCAGTGTGTACGGTAGACTGACGCCGACCGATGCAGCCAACTATGCCAAGGTGAAAGCTGGTTTGCTGAAGCGATTTAGATTTACTGTGGAAGGATTCCGGGACAGATTTCGGACAGCAAAGCCAGCTGATGGTGAGACGGCTACGCAGTATGCCGCCCGACTTAGCCATTATTTCGACAGATGGATTGAACTCTCAGGGACAGCGCAGGAGTACGATGAGCTTAGAGAGCTCCTAATTAGAGAACAATTTCTTACTAGTTGCCACCCAAGCCTGTCGCTGTACTTGAAAGAGAGGAAGGCTGAGTCACTTGAAGGCATGCTTGAATTGGCTGATCAATTCTTGGAAGCGCAAAGTGGAACTAATTTGGCCAAGGTCAAGAAGGAGTGTCCCGAAGACTCAAATAATTCGGCACCCGAACCAAAGAAGCGTGCACCGGAGAGTGTTCCGCGATGTTTTCTGTGTAACCGAGTGGGTCATCGCGCGAGCAACTGTCGTACTAACTTTACGAGCCCTACGGTAGTAAAATGTTTTAAGTGTGGACAGACTGGGCACAAAGCAGACGCATGTCGAAACGGAGCGAGTCAAACTCACAAGGTATCTTGTGTGCAAGCGGCACCAAAATCCGGTAATAATGCCGTCACCGACGGATTCGTAGAGTTGAAAAATGGGAAAAAATTCCTATTGTGGGTGCTGTAATGTCAAGACAGCCAACCGGTGTTGCGAAAGGAATGCCAACGCTGCCTGGAAAAGTTGCGGGCAAGAAGGTTACGGTGTTAGGAGACACCGGTAGCTCCACTGTTATCGTGCGGAGAAATTTGGTACGGGAAGGTGAGTTAACAGGCAAAACTAAACCAGTTTGCCTAATTGACCGTACGGTTCGGATGCTTCCCGAAGCAGAGATTGAGGTTGAAACCCCGTACTTCAGCGAAAAGGTTACTGCTCTATGCGTGACGACCCCCCTGTACGACCTCGTCATCGGAAACATCGACGGGGCGCGAGGACCGAATGATCCGGAATGTTTGGGGGAAGACCCTAAGATAGAGCCCTCGCCAACCCAGCGACCGCGAGATACAGTGGAGGAGCAGCCCGTGACGGATCTCACTAGAGCCCAAGGTGAAGCCACGGCGCAAGAGACAGTGAATGAGAAGATGATCGTGTTGAATGAGTTCACGGGCCGGGCAGCTGGACTTACGTCGGCACGACCTCAACCGAGCGACAGTGTAAAGGTGACGGAGTCAGCCAGCCAGGCCAAATGTCGGGACGTGAACAAGCGGGTAAATAACCGGGCAGGATCGGTTGAGCGTCATGACCCGTTAGCACTGTCGGAAGTGACAACGATGGCTGAGACGCCGCATCGGATACCGTCGTTGGAAGGGGCTCGCCGGAACAAAACGAGCAAAAACAATAAGAAGAGATCGAGCGAGCACCGCAAGAAAGGACGCAAGCGCAGCTCGAAATACACAAGATAAGTGCTGGGGTTGAACCGGAATGTGTTTTACAGTGCTATATGTTAAGTTAATGTGGTTGTTGTCCTGTGTCACAACTGTATGTCGAGCGAGTCAAAATGTTTGTTACGGTGATGTGATGTATAAGTATTGTATAATTGTTGTAATGAGAGAACTTTGTACATTTGTATTGTTTGGAATATGTGATGGAATGTTGCATTCATGAACCTGTGGCTATATTTCATGTGTTGTGGAATTCAATTACAATGTACAATTGTATTGAGTGATATATTGTGAATGTGACGTGTCATGAGCGACGGACTAAGTTACATTCTTCCAGAGTGTGTGGTGACTGTTCGCGCTCGTTTGTGCAGTTTTGAATATTATGAGATAATATTCTTAAAGTGGGGGGGGGGGGGCAGTGTCACAGAACGAGCGCTCAAAAAGGGCGCGCCGCCAAATTCTCGCGACGAAACGCCGGAGTGACGCCGCGAGGTCAAAAGAAAAAAGAAAAAAAAAAGAAAACAAGCTCCCCGGGAGCGCGACTACTCCCCTCGGAAGCGTGGCCTCGCCGACGAACTTCCTCACCCCACATCGGCGGCCAAGCAAGCACTCGAAATTTCTAGAAGGAAAGAGGCGTGGTCATGCCGAGTTGAGTCATCTGTCGCGGAGGGCATTCGAACCGTCTCGCCCTCTCCCCAGCCTTCGCTGCAAATCGCGCCGACGAAATGACGAGAACCTTCTGGAATCTCGCGCGGAAGGTATTTAATCGAGCAGTCGAGACGAGAGAGCAGAAGAAGACGGAAGTTAGCGCCAGAGCGCGTAGGGATTCCGCCGTGTATTCGGCGAAGGTTTTGTCCGTGGAGACAAAGCAGGAGAAGAAGATGATTTCCACCTGAGGGGTGACGACTCGAGCTACAGGCAAGAGTGTGTGTTTACCGCGATCGAGCGAAGACGCCTGGCAACAGCTGCGTGTGTGAGGCCGACGTGTTTCCGGCGAAGAAGTTCAAGCTTGGAGAGTGGCCTATTGAAGAAGTGAGGTTTCCTGGAAGAGAAACTTCGGAGGAAGCGGAACGACAACAACGCTGGACTTTGAGTGAGTGATTCTCGGAAGAGTATCATCTAGACTTTTGTTCCAAGAACTTTGGACTGAATAGGTTTTCTATCTCTTTAGTCTTTAAGTGTCTTGGTTCTTCAATGCATGCGACTGCGTTGTAGTGCGTATTGTTGTCTGTGTCCGTTGTTTCGAGTGTGGCTGATTGTACTGTGTAGTACGTTGTTTGATTGGTGACATATTGTATGCAACTATTGTGGAGTGTGCATACTTGTGTATTGTTTTTTTGATCTGCCATTATTGAGAATATAGTTTTGTTTTGGTTATCAACTCTCGGCTCTGACTTGTTCTTTGGGCCACAGCCGGCGTCCGCTGGCGTGCCAAAAAGGACCACTTCTAAATTGTCCACGCTTTCGTGGCGCGGTTTGGGGGGCCGATACTTCGGCCCTTGGAATTAGCCCGGCGATCGCCTCCCGAATTAACGGGACCTGTGTGACAACTCCTTGGCGATGAAATCCTTGCAATGGGCGTGTGTCTGGGTGCAACCGTAGGTCTTGCCGTGGCGATGTATCCCATTGCCGGCGGACGTGGGGTTGGCGGCCGATGGCAGTTTAAGTGCTTTTTTACTATGCTGGTCTCGCAGCTCGCATTTGAAGGATCAAAGCATCCGCTATCCAGCCAGTTAACGGTCGAACACTTGTGAACATTTAAACAAAAGTAACTTTAATGAACAGGAATTGGGGTCCCCGTAAAAAGCGGTGCTGTTGCTCGGGCTCGTAGGGTGAGTCTGCCCGCCGCTTGACATTTCTTCCTCCGTCGACGGCCAGTACTTTCACTCTCTCCGTGAGCCGTCAGAGAAGATGACCAATGACGCTCTGAAGGTCGTTTGCGGCGCCCGTTTAAAGTGGCCATAACAAAAGAAAAAGGGGTTTTAAGACGTGGAAGTAGCCCATATTAGGGGATTAAGCGTCCCCCCCCCCACTTCCGTTGGCGGCACTTGAAAGGCAAACACGGCTCCTGGCCGCTCTCCTGGCGCTGTCCTGCTTCACAAAAAACTACGTATGGCGTAGTCGATACCCTGCGGACACGAAGCTGCGCTCACTGTTTCGCATTAAATAACGTCGTAATCACTGGGAAATGCCCCACCCCCCTTTTTATTGTTCCTCTCAAGCATGCGGACGCGTGGAACCACGCCGGCGATCCAACTTGGACAAAACCGCACGATGCCACCAGTCCAATCTTCGAACGTGCTCGCCATTGCTGCAGGTAACCTTGATCGACGCATTTCAGAAAACTTTTGGAGGGAAAAGGCCACTGAGGCGCCAATAAAGTGTACCGTAGCTGGCAGCTTGTACACGCTGCGTTGTTGACGTCGTTCCGATGATCCTTGTCTCGTTGTTATCGTGGCAATCCACCCAACCTTCACAACACTGCCAAGAAACCATGCAGTACGAAGAGCCAGGCCCAATAAAAGGTTTGAACAGTTTCGAAAACGATAAGAGGCCAGCAAAGTGCATTATGTTGTTAGGGGGGGTGCATTATGTTGTTATGTTGTCGACGGGGTACGGAGATAGGCAATCGGCGTCATGGTATAAACGTACGGACTTGTGGACAACCATCTGTACGTGAATTCCTGAAGACGGAGAGCCAGTGAGCCAGGCCAATGCCACCTAGAAAAATATTATCAAGCCTGCTCACTCCCGCCGTGACGTCACTCGTTTTGCCCGATTGAGCACGCGCGCGGGAGGCTACGAATTCATACCACCATCGTCTCCCGTTGGTTTAAGAATTTTACTCTGCTTGAAAGCTTTTTGAGATTCACCTGTGATCCATTTCTTCCACGAAAAGGTCAAAGATTGCAAGCAATCGAACGTGTGGTCTATCTACAAGTGCCTATAATTTGACGGACCAACAAAGTGACAAAATAAATTAGGTAAATTTTATACATTGTTTATTTACACACCCACGAACGCAGACATACACTATTCAGAGCATGCAGAGAAACTGTTGCTACTCATTCGCAAAGTTCCTGCAGTTTTACTTGTACTCTTTCAAACATCCGTCTTCATAGACCCGTATAGCTATATTTAGGAGATTGTGTGCCGATGCCACAAGTATGATATTCAGCAAAAATATCGGGGTAATGACCATCGCAACAGAAAAAAAAAACCTTTCGTTTCACAAAAATCCCTTGTGACCGCGACACAAGAAGCGGCGTTTCATCTTTTGCTCTGAATCCTCTCGCAATGGTGCGTAGTTCGGCCATTAGTGACTGAGAAAATTTTTAATACTGGGTCTAAATTAAATCGTGTAGTCCCCGTGAGTGCTTCTACTGTAGTACCAGTTTTTGGATCGGTATATTTTTATAGCAGTTCCTAAATATTTTAGATTGAAGTAGAAATCACACACTTTGAAATCAATTAAGAAAGCGCTTTACTGTAAGTGCCTACACGCATACAAATTTCAAGGAAAAATATTAGGCTACGGTTCTGTAATACCACAATAAAGTGGCGAAACACCGGCAAGAAAATACTATGCACAAAACCGATGCACTAAGTAATGCAACAGCATTTCTTCCATTTTTCTCAACAAAGTAAACAGAGGTAATACAAGTTCGCGGCGGTAATCGCCAATAGGGAGTTTTAGAATACCGTTTGCAAGTGCTGCGGGCGAAGCGGGCGCCATAAGATTAGAATAGCGTTTGCCCTGCTGCGAACCGCAACGCACGATCGCAGCGACATCGTAGCCTCGAAACCAGCGCTTGCGGGCCACATGCGGGCCGCCATCACCGCGCGCAGTTTAGGATTTTCTGCGTGCGGTCCGCGAACGCCGACTCGCATTAATACGCATGCGCAGTGGCAGCGACCGCACCGCGAGGGCTCGCGGTGCGCTATTCTAAAACTCCCTAATAGCAAAATGTTTACGGACCCTGAAGTAAAAACACCTATGCTGAAAACGTACTGCCACGCTCATTTCTTATTTATGCCAGGGCTTACGCCAACGAGCCAAAAGCACAAATGACACCTTTATTTTAAAGCAAACACGGTCGACCTGAGACCATTGAAAAGGTTTAGAGATATGTAGTACGGACGCACGTACCTTCGGGTCACAAAGAAAACGGATGTCGACGTCAAATCAACGAACGGCACGCTCCCATTTTTTTATCCTTCGGTTGTCCTTCGGAAACGAAGAACACCCGCAACTTTGGTCTCTTTACCACGACAATTCACCACGCAGCATCGCCCAGCCGTTCGGATTTGTGTACAGGTTGCGAATATCCAGCGCACAAATCGCATCACACACCCACGCTCCAGTTCACGGACCAAGAAAAAAGACTGTCTTCTCGAGTCGCCGACAAGCACACCAGCACGCCACGAAAGCGTTCGTCGGCTATCCACGTCTGTCGAGCGACAAGGGCAAGTGTAGCCACGTCTGTGCAGCGAAACACACTGGCTAATGGAGTGACGTCAGAGCTCACAACATGACGCAGTGAGCAGGCCCGAAATTATCTAGGTGGCATAGGCCAGCCACCCTGTTGGATCCCTGAGAGTTGAAAGCTAGCATAGGGCTTTAGTGATCTGTGGTCTCGGTGAAATGTCGGCCTTATAAATAGTGGCGGAATTTACCAACTGCTATACAAGCGCCAGGAATTCACGCTCACGTCGCTCAGTAATGGAATAATTGCATTCCGCAGGGGAGAGAAGCCGGCCGGCATATGCAAGGACTCTATCATGACCGGATTGTCGTTGAGCTATCGCAGCGCCAATACCGTAGCCCCTAGCGTCAGTGCGGACCTTAATTGGTGCGGACGCGTCGAAGTGGGCGAAAATCGGCGGTGTGGTGAGCACGGTAATGGGGCGTGAAAAAGGAGTGGCTTGATCCCCACATAACTGGCACATCCTCGTTAAGGAGATCAGTTAATGTGCAATGTCCGCGAAGTTCTTGGCAAATCGCCCGAAATATGAGCACACAGGTTGGCGCAAGTTGGTACAGGGAAATCAAGAACAGCACGAACTTTGTTGGGATCGAGGCGGATACCACATAAGTCGACGATATGCCCCAGAATCGGTGGCCGAAGTGGCATTTTGAAGAATTAAGGTACTATCGGCATCAAATGAAACGCGGAGCGCGTGTTTCAAGTATTAGAAACAGTATAGTGTTCGCCGTCCAGTCATCACCATTGACAGGCGTGTACATCCGGTTTAGCAGAATAGCGCGATCCCCCTATAGTGCGTCATCTTCATTTCTGCTCTAGTTTTCGTATGGTGATAATCGTGGCTATCATGGGCGTGCCAAGCGCTTTTGTTCGTATCACTCGCATTGTCTTGCTTTTACTTCAGCGTCGCAGTGCAATCGGTGTCTATATAGGCACGATACAAAAAAAAGATAAATCTAATTGGTTTGCGGCCAATTTTCAAACAATCGTCGTATCTCGTTCGCCAGCGCTGCTTTACCTGCACTTTTCTTTCAGAGACGCACCCGGAAAGGCTCTACTTCAACTAATAATGCCGAGCGTTTCTTTGGAATAGGGAGCGCCTATGCGCAAAGGATCTTGTGACGCGGCTCTTTGGCAGTCTTTTCCAGAAAATGGGCACCGTTGTGGCAGCTGGAGGCGAATTCGCCAAGTATTAAACTTAAGGGGCAAATAATTTTTATCGCGGAAACGTTCGCGCTTTCTCCTCGGCGAAGTCTCGAGCATTAATGAACATGATGCTTACTTTTTGCACATTTCGGCTATCATCTGCAATAAATGAATTTCGCAAGTCGACCAGTTCTTTTTTGTTCGTTTCTTTATTGTGATATACGTTTCGGCTTAGGTGCACCTTCGTTTCCAAATGGAATTATAACTAGATGGCTTTGCTATCTCGATTTGAGGCATCAGTTAATTTTAATGGTCATGATAATGGTTAACGACATTCATCCTTTCTTGTATCATGCCCAGACGGCGAAAGAGCTGCAATGGTGCAGTCAAGACCAAGCGTCGCAAAGACCATCGCGACTGTCCCCGATATAGGATAGTGGATCGAACGCATGACTGCGGCGCCAGAGCGTGAAACTGCCGAAGTGCATCTATCTCGAATCATTTGGTTACCAGCTGCTCTACGCGTGACACTATTCGTGATTCGTTTGGCCTTGATAGCAATGTTGCCTTTGACGAACCGTGCTACAATACTCGCCTTCGGCTGCTGTAGTTTACCTTCTGATGTTTTTTTAAATTTTCTTCCTTTCAAATAGCACAGCTGGAACACAAGCAGAGATATTGTGCTATAGGGGGATCGCGCAGTGCTGCCACACCGGATGTTCGGGCCTGTCTATATCGATGACTGGTGGACGGCGCGCACTATGCCATTGATAAGGCTTGTGTCACGCGCTCCACTGTTCGCGTTCCATTTGATGCCGATAGTACGTGTAACAGAATTGAATTTTAATTCTGTTTCAGGCACGTGTAAATACCCGCCAATGCTCTTAATGATGCCCAGCGCTATCATTTGTTAAACCATCTAAAGGTGTCTAAGCTTATCTGTCATGCACCATCACTTGAGTGTGCGCAAATGGTTTTTTTGGCAATGATTCAATGTCCGCAGTTCTTTTCTGTATCGCTAGTGTTTGGATTATATGCATGAAGTGCTGCTTCTGAAATGAAATTAGTTGCGAGTGTCGTGTTTCTTCTTGTCCTTGTTTACCGTCGAATTTACCCTGCTACACCATGTGTTTAAAATGATATCTCACCAACTAGTCCAGCTCTCAGCCCTACTGGACACAAGTCAGTCGAGATGAGTCTCAAAGGTTGGCGCAAACACAATGACGTCGTCTAGGTAACAAAGGCAGATGGACCATTTAGAGCTGCGCGAAGGTGTGTCCATCATCCGCTCGCACGTGGCCGGTGCACTATACAAGCCGAACGTCAAAGCTCTGAACTGACAGAGACCGTCAGGCGTTACAAAGGTGGTCTTCTCACGGTCGAGGTTGTCTACTGCGATTTGCCAGTAACCGGAGCGCAGGTTAAAAAAAATAGGTTGCACCGTGAAGACAGTCTAGAGCATCATCAATGCGAGGCAGCGAATATACAACCTTTTTGTTTATTTTGTTTAAGTGCCGATAGTCCTCACAGAAACGCCGGGTATTTATCTATCTTTTTTACTGTCTTTATTTTTAACTAGGACCACAGGGGACGACCAGCGACACAAAGAAGGCTTAATAATGCCGTTTGTGAGCTTTTTGTCAACCTGAATAGCTTGGCGCTCTGAAGGAGACACTCGGTAAGGACGCCTGTGGATCGGAGCCGCGTCACCAGAATCTATGCGGTGCTCGATTTCCGAGGTCTGACGTAAGAGCCTACAATCAAAATCAAATATGTCCGAGTAGGTCAGTAGGAGAGAACCGAAGTTTTTCGTTTAAGAGGGCAAAAGGTCTGAGGCAGTCAGCCTCATAACATCTGGTGAAACGCGCCCAATATGTTGAAATAGGCCGGGAGGAGTTGCTGTAGGGGCGAAAAGTTTATAACATCACAGTCATGCACACCCTCGCACAAGACTTTGCATAGTTCTCGATTCCATTAGGATCACAGCACGGCACGCGTTTAAAGCACGGCTACTGGCGCCCTCTGGTTAACCTCGCACAGCCTTGTCTAAACTATATTTATCCGTCCGAACAAGTAATGCCTTACACAAACATCACGTATCTGCTTTCCTTTCGCCAACGTTCAGCAACGAAAGAATGTACAGGAAACAAGAAAGTTAAACTAAACAATGGCGGCCGGCACCAATTTCGAAATTTCGGCCGGGACAATTTTTGGCGACCAATAATCGATCTAGAAACTCCAAAGAAAATCTACTCAACGGCAAAATATTGGCTAGCAACGAGAAGAATATGAAACAAAAAAAGGACAACAGTAAACGTAACCCGGGACCTGCAGGCCACCATCCAGGAGGCGACGTCGATGGGGACAGTTGCTCGGCCCTCCCCTCCTTTGCCACAAGCACTTTCCGGCTAGCAATGCCTCCTGAGGACGGGGCCCTTAATCCCATTGCGGCGCCAAAGTAAACGGCGCAGCGACAAACGACGGCAACCTGCCAGAAACTGCAAAGAGCACGCCCAGGTCGCCGAAGCGGACGTGAGCGGAAGACGCGATGTAGCTGCCTTCGGGCTGCGCCGTCGCTCACACCGAGGCGCGGCTGTCAAAGCCCGCAGGGCACCACCTCACCTCTACTTTGAGCCTTCACACAACGGGGGAAAAAGAAGAAGAAAAAAAGAAACGGACGAACGCTTCCATTCTTTCGGGTCTTCCTTTTTGCTAGTTTTTCTTGTCCCTCCCTGGCGGTGTGTTTACCTACCGGTTCGCGCCGAAGAAACTTGAAACCACAACAACAACGAGGTATGCTGTGGAAAAATAACCAGATATGAGAGGTGCATGTTTGTGGAAAAGCCGCCGCGCTGCCATTGGCGTGAACATGAGCTGGAAGGGGGGGGGGGGGGACAGAACCGGCACACCTTTACTCAGTCAAACATGTTCAGTCAAGTGTTTAATGTGCTGTACATGGCCATGCAGGTTTTTGGGAATATAACGGTGGCCGACGACAGCCTGATGCTGCATAGCCAGAACTGTTTACCTACTTCTCACTTTGGTCCCATAAAGCCAGGCACCAAAGTCAGGCCGTTGTGAACAGCACATCACTGCTTCATTTTCATTCTTGCACCCATTGCAAAGCTTGTTTTTTTGTTCGACTCGTCCAATAGGGATGTGGTGAGAAAGTGGGGTAGTTAAGGTGAAACTTGACCTCCTCCTAGTGAAGAAATGTGGGCATGCCTATGCATGCCACATTTCTAAATGTGTGTTTGCTAGACTGACAGCTCGAATCTAGATATGTGGCTATGTGTGTTGGTGAGTTTATCCGTTTGGCTACACCTTCAACATCACACGGCCACTGCTTAGTCGATCTTCAACACTCATCACAGATAAACCACAGAAAAATTGACAAATTCCGCCCATCTCCACTACAAGGTACATAGTTATGTGCGCCAATCCTTAGAAACACATCTTTACTAGAGAAAAACCGCCGACATTATCTCATCATTCTCTTACAGTTGACTTGGATGTATTGATCTCAAAGCTAATCACAAAACTTTGATATACAGATAGTTCGAAGCATTAAACACGTCTTACAGAAGCTCGCGTAAGAACTCCACATGTCTCCAGGTCTCTTGAGAATGCAAAAATTTGACAACTTGTTGCTCTAAGGCCTCATCGAAGTCAGCAGAGTTTACCTATTCACCTTTATAAACTTTCATCCACATCATCTTGTAGAACATACATTAGACAAGGAAGCCTTTCGCGGTCTTGAAGCTGTGTAGTGCCCCTCTTGCACCCCCTAGCAATTCCGATGATCCTTAGTTAATTGGTGGATCACCTGATATTTGACCAGGCCATGTTGCACACAGCAGCCTAGTTCTTAGAAGATCGCTGATGAAAGGAGTTCTCTCCAGACCACCTGACTATTGGTTGTTCCCGATTTTCCACGCAACAACTCGGACGTCTGTGACAGAGCGTGCCTCTCTTCCTTTAGCATTTACGACACTTTTAGTGGGACAGGAACAGTAAAGCAAGAGACATTCAACTCGGTTCTATCATAGACCAGTGCTACAAGAACACTTGGCTTTTATACACAGTGAAGGGCTTTACGTTGTCCCTTTGAAAAAATATGTACACAATTGTGTATACCACTAGCTTTTGCTATTCATATCATCTAGGGGCTAAGAAAGAGCAAGATATATTCAGCTTTGGATGAACTGAAACTCCGGCATAAAAAATTTGTCTTTATTTAACTTCATTTTGCAGTGTACTGTTGCATATGATCGCTTTGCTGAAAGCACTACCATGTTCAACAGGTCTTCAACATGCCGCTTCCTGCGAGCCATGCGAGAAGTACAATTTTTCTTTGCTGAAATTGGACATAATCAAAAATGAATTTACACTATATTCCTAGCTTGCGATTTCATTCTATTTATACCTAAAGAGAGCATCAATGGCTTCAGGATATTTAGATGTTTAAGGGGAGATGCGATTTGAAAAAAAAAAGAAAGCTTCATTTATCTGTAGCCTAGGGCAATGAAATTTTTTACTGTATATAAAGACATTTATGCTGATTTCAAATATCTAAACAGTTTTATAGTAGGTTGCACAGTTTTCGTTTTGTGCCATGACCATGTGTAACATACAGTTTGTTTTGAACAAGCTTTTTATGCCTTTAAGCTTTTATGGTTCTGAGCTATTAATGGCTCATACTGCTCCACATTAAGTGCAGAATGCACATAACTATCAAGAAGGTGTGTATAAAATATTTTAATGGACGAGAAAAACTTTAATGTGAGAATTCTTAGAATCATTAGCCCATACGAAGTGATCGCTTTAGATTCCTAATAACTATGCAGGGATTATAAAGTTTCAGTGGAGATACTTGTACCCTTCCTATGTTAAGGAATATGTGGGCAAAACTTCATCCTCATCTGGTACCAAGAACACGTCTAAAATCAAGAAGTTACACAGAAATAAAACTTCAGAAAAACCCATTTTAAAGGTATGAGTCGAAGCACATCTATGCGGCAAAGATATGCAAAGTTTTTAATATAATTTCTTCCACCATGAGAGCTTGGTGATCATTATCACTATTTTGAGCATGTGGCTTCAGTGAATTCCTCATGCGAAATGCAATGGCAAGCAGCCAGGTGGCGATTCCTGGGTACTCTAGACAATGAGCGCTTTTTGGTTTGGAGTAGCCACTTTGTGCTCTTTAAAAGCAATATTAACGTACTTCGTGTTTAATTACAATCTTCAGTTTTTTGTGTGTGTGAAAGTTGAGAAACAAAACTTGTGCAAGCAAATAAAAAAAAAATATTTGAGAAAAAACTTACGTTTTTCAATACGAATCTCCCCTTATTTACAACTCAATTATGATTAGTTACTATAACACACATAAGCTAACATATTATGAAATTATTTTTGCTACAATATAGAGTGCCTTGAAGTAATGTATAAATTCGACACATTTACAGACAGTTCTGCATGGGTGGCATCTGAAAGAGTTACAGAAAACTGCATGAAGAAATCACCTGCGTCTTTCACTCAACAGACTAGTTGGAGCAATATAACAGTTTATTGTTATAAAATTTGTACTGCAAATAACTAAGCACAAATGTTCTCAAATGCATCATTAAATAGACAACAAGGGCTGTCCACTAGAAATGAGCCGATTTACACATAATGCAGAATAAATAAGAAGAGCATCATAAAACAGTTTGACATACATAATGGCAATTTGACATAAGTAAATTGTCGAAGTACTAAAAATTGCGGCGAGAGTTGGTAGGAATTGGTTTTCATATGACAGCGCGCTCATACCAGGCAAGCACAGATGTGCTCGTCTGCTTCTTGTGCCTCTAGTACTCATTTACCGTGAGCTTGCTGCAACATCATAATGAAAATCAAACAGATGATAAAAACCCAGACACTGCACAACAATAATAAAACTTTTTTTTTTGCTTCACCGCACCACACAACTGCTTCGCAGTGAGGTTAGCAAATGTGTCATTGCAAAATTTGAAGACACAAGCCAGGGTTACTTAGGGGCTTGTTTATCACAGCTAAGCTACAAGACATAGGTTCCTTTCCCATAATGTAAGCTACATATCTGAGGGAGCTAATTGCCAAAACAACTATGAATTTAGCTTTGCAGCACATTAAAGGAATCAACACGGTCAAAATCAATGCATTCCTTGTATTGTTCCTTGTATCTCGTATCACGAAACTATCCACATAAAAAAATGTGTGCCACAAAAACAGAGTGAACCTCGCTACTCACCACTGGTTTATCAAAAATGAAGAAGGAAATCTAACAAATGCCCAACAAATGGCTGCTAAGCGATGGTGGTGAGCCAAAGACGCCAAGTACATACAACAATAGAATAAAAATAGGGAACGACAAAGGCAACAGCAGCTCCAAGAAGACCTCAAAGGGATAGAAGGCCTATGCTAATCACAACATGCCCGTAGATCTATGAGCATGTTTTGTTCTTATTTTTTATCTCTTTCGCTTTTGCCCCCTATTTCTCAACCCCAGAGCAGGGTAGTACACCGAATCCTAGCATCTGGTTAATCTCCACGCCTCCATTTTTTTTCTTTTCTTTCTTTATTTGTTTCAGCGCGACTTCCTATCTCTGGAGTTTTAGCAACCAAGTCGTGTCTGTGACTGTACGTGGTTTAAATCGAAGCACTCTGCGCTGAGACCTTTTACGAATTTATCTAGGGAGCGCTAGCAGCAGATGGACTTGGGAGAGAGACGCAAGTCGGAGGTAACACGGCAAACCCATTTTAATATTACACAAAATGGCAAACAATCTGGCAGTCAAAGTTCACCCCCCCCCAAAAAGAAACATGTACACAATAATCAGCTATACAAGGAAACCAGAACTAATATCAATCTGAGTCAAGTTCAGTCCTAAGCCTAATCTCTCTCTAGCCAAAATGGAGTTTTGGTTACAAAACGTTCTTACAGTTCCCGTGACTTTGCCATGTCAACTTGGTGACCTTGCCGTGTCAATGGTTCGTTGATTCTGTCCTTGACGTCCTTCTCAACCTTCTACGGCTGCTGTCGGTTGGTCTTTGCCGCTCCACCTCATTGCCGGGATGGTTCCGGTCTTCGTCGTCGTCCGGCTAAGTTAGGCTATGCCTAGCCTGTAAACGGCATCACGATTGTGGTACGGGCCGCATACATTCTGGTTCGAAGCGGAAGAGCTGTAGATCCACCCAGGAACTGCTGTGACAGGTTGCGGCAAGTCCGGACAGCCACACTTGAGTCTTCCAAGATCGACGGCCACTTCCCGGGCCTCTTTTCTGACAGCCTCAGAACCAAGCGGGACTACTGCTTTCGTCGCGGTAGCGATGCTGGCCTTCCTGATCTTTGCAGTTGGAAGCCCCAATGCACAGTGACAGCTCATCCTTCGAGATTTTTCATTACGGCTAGGGTTGCATGCCATGAGCCTCTTTCCAACCAATCTTGTACGTGAACGTAATGCATCTGCCCACCATTGGAGTCTTGCGCACGTGTGCCGCATTCCAGCGCCCAGCACGTGCCCTCTTACTCATGACAAGACCTAATGTATAAACAACTTAGCAACACCTAGCTAAAGCCTAGAAGCGGCCCAGACACAACCAGCACCACGTATCTAAGGCCTACAATCAATCAGATTAGCCTTCAGAATCATCCAATTTCGCCGTTTCAAGCCTTGCTAAGTTCAGTGCAACTCCACCAGTTTTTAGTTTTCATGCGTGTGCACTGTCTTGTGCGAAAAAATACATTTCGAAGTAGTACCCTAGCAGAGGCACAGAATTGTGCAACACAGCATTTGAGATAGTATCGAGGGTGGCGATAAACGCTTTGAATACAGATATACCGCAGTGCTCTTTTTGCACGGCACATCCAAGATGATTTTACAACTTATAAATGTTAAATATGCACAATAGCTCGACATACCTACGTTCAATAAATTCCGATTTGACTACTACTTTTATATCACAGGTTTGTAAAGAAAAACAGTTCCCACACTGCAAAGATATATGCCATATCAGGCCTAACGCAACAAGATTTCTTAGCTCTAGATCACCAAAGCAGGCTGCACACTGTTCTATGAATGTTAAATGTTTTAATCTAGCTCACTCAGTTCTACAAGGTCCTTCTTGAGGTGACATGTTAGTTCTTTGTTGATGCACGCCGTCTCCAAAATCGGAGCAGGCCACTCCAATATTTCCCTGTGGCAGAATAGGGCAGCTGCCATGTCCGTGGCAAGTGCCTCCTTCGTGCGGTAAGCAAGTTCTCTCTGCACGGGAGGCACTTCAAGCATTTGCATTCTTCGTCTCAAGATGGCCTCGAGCATCGCACAAAAGTCTGCCACATTCATGCCAAAGTGAGCTCTAAGCATAGCCTGCAAAGAAAGACATGACACCTTTGCAGCACTGTGAATACAAAGTGCAAAGTAACGCAAGAAGCTAGAGTTTCCTTGAGATTCCACAGAACGTTCCGTGCCTCTCGTTGTGTAGACTATGTTACGAAAGAGGGCAGCTCTGACTTTCAAGTCAACATCAATAAGAATGTACCACAATCATACCACAGCAACCTTTCAGAGTCAGTCACAGCATTATTTTATGAAAACATCTATAAGAGCGCCTGCCTATGTAAGAGTGGAAACTGATCAACACCAGTCATAGCGCAAGCTTAACCTTCCATTTGCTTGACCGCCGAGTTTCAAATCTTTTTGTATCTCCTTGTTTCACCAGCAGCTACAAGCAAGCGTTGACTGTGAAAGCACAGATTACACGAGGACTCAAGATCACTGCTATTTTCAAGCAAGTAGAAAGTCCTGCAAGTGATCTGGCATAGTCACGAGCACAGTGCAGCTAAATTTTGTTTGTTTTGTTCAAACCACGTATAGTTTACCATGACGCATGCCCAAAAAATTTCAGGAAGTGTTGGTGCAATGCACATGCTTCGCTGAGAGCACTAGGACAGCACAATGCCAATGCTTTCCAACAGAGAGCTGACACACACAGCACTGTTTGCCTGGTATAATCACTGAACAGCTAGACACATACACAACTTTTCCAGAGCAGTTTACTTTGCAAATAATGCCGCGGCATTGGTACTGTACCATATGTGCCACCTCATCTGACAGCATAACAAAGATGATGAAAGTCAATAGAGATACCACAGTCGTTTGAACTTGAACCTATAGCTGGGTACTGCTTTAGAAAGCAGTGAAATTGAATACCGATGCAGGTGCCAAGAACCCTAAGAAGAGTGTCGTAGTGCTTGGGAATGAATTGATTATGTTTTTTAATATTGTCACAGGGTCGTGACGTGGCCGAAGGCCGGAGTCTGGATGTTAAGATCAAGCTGTTTATTTGGGCGCACCTGTGCCCGGTATATGGAAAATCTAATTACAGTAGCAGACTTGCACTGATAGCGGCGAATGGAGCGTCGGCCGTCGATCAACTGATGTGGTGAAGCGCGTCGGCATTTATACACAAGTCGTTGAATATTCTAACGTTATTGCTAGCAGCCACGCAGGTTCCAGGATAATCTGTAATATCTGCGAAGTGGGCGTGATTTTAACAAAATGATCTACTACAGTCCCGAAGCTTTTCGAACACTGCAGGCGCGGTTTGCGCTGAGAATTACGTAGAATGTAACGGGGCGATAAGAAAACTTGAAAAAGGAACATGGCAATATTACCACCTTAAAAGGGCCCTGAAACACTTTTTTGAGTAACCATGGAATTAATTCACTGAAAAAGCATATTACCACACAAATTGAACGCCACAAAAATTTTAAGAATCCGTCCAGTACGAGCGGAGTCACGAAAAATTGTCACATGCTGCAATCACATTCTCTCTTCTCTCGTCCCAACGAAAGCGCTGAAAGCTGAGCAGGGAGGGATGAGAGGGGCAAACAAAAAACGTCCCTCATCCCTTGTGACCTTGAAAACTTTTTTGTCTTCGAATATGCAGCTTTTTCAGTGCGATCCCACGCGCACGCGCGGACAAGTGACGGCTTCTTGCGGCGACCTCTGTAGCAACTGAGGGCGCCATGTTCAAATCAGCCAATGGCTGATAGATGGGCTTACTGGGCTTATTTTTCGTGATTTGTGGAGAGAAGAGAAAGCTATTTTAGCTGGCTGATAATTTATTGTGAATTCCAGGCCGCGTGCTGCGCTATAATATTTGGCTCGGGTGTTGTCGGGAGCCTCTACTACCGATCGGCAGTGTTTTTTGACCATGCTCAGAAAGTGTTGCAGGGCCCCTTTAAAACATCTGTTTCGGTGTGAAGAAGACGGCCTTGCAGTGACGTGTCAACACAATCCTGACGTCACGGGAAAGCTGCAGCTCGCCACATACTAGCAGCAGCTGCCAGTTTGCTGTCAGACGAGAGTGATTCACGTAAACAATGTCTAGTGAAATGTCGTCCAGATACCATGACAGCGATTTCTGCAATATGGGCTGCATGAAGGACACAGATTTTACAAACACAGAGTAAACTGTGTTGAGTTGTTGTGATAATGTTAATTGTGATGCAGCTGGCCTGCAGATGCTGGACGAGTAAAGCCTTGTACGTGTTGACCTGCTCCGATGTGTAGAGAGCGTTGATAGTACACGCCATGAAAACAAGAAACGTTCCTTTTGGGGTGCCTCAAAGTCGTGTCAGTGCTTCTTTAATTCCAGCAGTGGCAAGTTACATCACTGCCCCTATTGCTGCCTGCTGATGCACCCAAACAGCTGCCTGTGATGTTGTGCAATTTTGTCCGCACCTAATGCATGCGAAGGGATCGCCATCATTTTCTTTAATGTTTTTCTTTAATGTTTGACTTCATCAATACACCAGTGCTAAACACAGCGTCGAAACAATAAGCTCGGGCAGGGGCATGGGTGGTGTAGGCCAATGACGAAATATGTCATTTACGTTTGTGTCTGCTGTCATTTACTACAACCTTGGTCAACTCACATTTGAGATATCCTGTAATTGTAATACATAAATATTTTTTCAGCCTGCTGTGCGAAGTATATAGTATCTGTTCACACTTTAGCAGCACTGAGTAATGTTGGCTAGCATTGGCTTCACAAGCACAGACATTTAGCCTTGTTGGTAACCACCATATGATTATGAGAGAAGCCATAGTGGAGGGCTCCAGAAATTTTGACCACGTGCGGTTCTTTAATGTGCATCCAAATTTGAGCGCACTGGCCTGCAGCATTTTTGCCTCCACTGAAAATTCAGCTGCCGCAGCCGAGATTCGTTGCCACAACAAGCGGGTCACCAGCCGGGTGCCTTAGCCACTAGACCACCGCGGCGGGGCAGGAGAGAAAGAGAGGAGGAAAGAAAAAGAAAACTGAAGAGAAACGAAGAATGTTGCTTAGCTTTGCACTTCCTTTAGGCATGGCACCCCTAGTGAAAAAGCTACCTTTTTTTAAATTTTCTGAACCTCCCGATTCAAGAAGTTGGAATTATAATCCCAACTTATTGAATCATAATCAGGAAATAGGTACATTCATAATCAGGAAATAGGTACATTCATAATCAGGAAATAGGTAGCCCCAACTACGCGACAATACGGAAAGACCGGCCCACACGTGGTGGTGGCGTCGCCATCTTTGTCAATAAAAAACTCTCTTTCAAGGTTCTTCCAGAAGTTGAAGGTGTAGAAGCAATATTTTGCAGATTATCCATAGGTTCACGTGCCATCACTGTGGGTTGTGTATACCGTAGCCCATCTGCTTCTAGTGACGTCATTATTTCACTTTGTAGTTATATGCAGAGTCATGTATCAAATGCCAGAGTAATCCTTCTGGGTGATTTTAATAAGCCAAAAATAGACTGGCAAGCTATGCATTTCAAGTCTGATAGCTCGCAATTGATATGTGATCTCATGCTCAATTTCAATTTACATCAGATAGTGACCCAACCCACGCGAGCACATGCATCATCGTCGAACATTCTTGATTTAGCTTTTTTAAGTGATCATTTCCCGCAAGAAACTACTACAATGGAAATAATGGAGGGCATCTCAGATCATAACCTAATTTATTGCACTGTAGATGTGAATGACTATAAATATCATCAACAGGCATCACTTTATTATTCTGACTTTACCCATGCTGACGACACAAGTATAATCAATTGTCTTGCTTTTGAATATTATTCATTCGTATCACTTACAGATAACATATTCATTGACATCGAAACACTTTGGAGTAGATTTACAAGCATCGTGACGTCACGCATAAAACGCTACGTACCAATCTAAAAGAAAAAAACTAGGCGACTAAACCCCTGGATAACACGTGACGTAATACATGCGAAACGATAGGTAAAACGGCTAAGGAAAAAACTGAACATGACACCAACTACTCTTAGTAGACACTATCTGACTGAAGCTGTTAGCGATATGAGAAGTAAACTAAAAGATGGTAAAAATAATTACTTTGCAAAGATACTTCCCATATCTTTGATAAGCGCTCCAAATTAATTTTGGAAATACATAAATCCAAAAAAAGATGATGAGCTCATGCGTTTCTCTCACGACCACAATGATCTCGCCAACTCCTTCAATGATTACTTTCAATCAGTTTTTACCGTAGATGACGGAATCGTACCACCCATACAATCTTCAGACCATTCACCAATAGAACCCTTGACAATTACCGAGCAAGGTGTGCTCAATCTAATAATAAATATCGATAACAAGAAGGGCTCAGGACCTGACAACATATCAAACATTTTCCTTAAAAGGTAAGCAGAATGGGTAGCTAAATATTTATGTGTAATCTTTAATAAATCACTGCAATCATGCATTATCCCCACAGTATGGAAAACCACAAAAATTATACCAATACACAAAGCAAGCAGCAAAACCATGGTTTCAAATTACAGGCCAATATCACTAACTTGTTCTGTGTGTAAATTGTTAAAACATATGATATTGAAATAGTTAAGTATTTATTTAGAAAAAATTCATATCCTGTCTCCTGTACAACACGGTTTCCAAAAAGGCTTTTCAACGGTTACTCAACTTTTAGAATTATTACACGATGCAGCCAAGACCATTGATAACCATAAACAAATTGACCTCATCTTCTTTGACTTTTCAAAGGCACTTGATCGTGTTTCTCATACAAAATTAATAAGTAAATTAGAAGTTACTCTTGGAGATAGCACCATTGTTCACTGGATTAAGGATTACTTAACCAATCGCTCAAAATTTGTACAGTTACAGGACACCACCTCTAGAATAGCAGCAGTCACGTCAGGCGTGCCACAGGGCAGTGTCTTAGCACCAATATTATTCACAATATTCGTTAATGATCTACCCCTCTCAATTGAAGTAAAACTAAGGCTCTTTGGAGATGACTGCGTACTTTACCAGGAAATTAATACTGCTACGGATCACCTAATTCTTAACCAAGCACTAGAAGACGTACACACGTGGTGCAAAAAATGGCAAATGTCCCTTAACATTGGTAAATGTGTCTCCATGACAATAACTCGCAAAAACACAGATCCAACTTTTCTTACACAATTGACAACTGCCCCTTAGCCACAGTCTCTTGCCACAAATATCTAGGAATAACGATTTCAAACGACCTCAGATGGGATACCCACACTGATAATATTACTAGCACAGCCATAGAAGACTATTTTTATTGAAAAGACGTCTTAAACTCACACCACCAAATACAAAACTAATAGCTTATACCACCCTCGTCAGATCTGTATTAGATTATGCCAGCCTTGTCTGGTTCCCGTATACCCGCCAACAGATTAATAAAGTAGAAGCGGTTCAAAGAAAAGCAATAAGGTTTATTTTTAGCAAGTATAGACCGATGGACTCACCGATGCACTTACTCAATAACGCTGGCATTTTAACACTACAAAACCAAACAAAACTAACAAGACTAAAGCTAATGTTTCAATTACTCCACAACATAATAAAGATAGATACCCCAAGGTATCTATCTTTTTTTCATGGCAGACCAACCCATCATAATCATTCCCATACTCTTGTAGAATACTCTTTTAACACTAATTGCTTTGAATACTCATTTTTTCCTCTAACTATTAAAGATTTGAACTCGCTGAAACCCACCTTAAGCACTGAATCATCCATAAACTTGTTTACAGCTGCGATTGAAAGCGAATTGCTTGCCTCGCAAATCGCACTAACATCACATCATCAATACACAAAATAAACGAGTCAGTGTCATATTGCTAATACAAAAGTTTTGTTTTTTATGATTGTTATTTTCAAGTGACATGTTTTTCGATTAGTTTATAGTTCATAAAATTATTTGAATAAGTTGTTCAATAAAAATGCCCACTTGTTTTCCTTACCCTATATTACAAATGCATGCATTATCTTTTTGCGGTCGTTTTCAACGATAACCTAGTTCATAATTTTGTTTTGCTATTACTAAAATTGTTTGATTGCATGTTCTTTAATGGCAATGTATAATCTATGATTTGCATGTCATTTTGTAATACCAGCTTTTTTGTGTTTTCTATCAATATGAATCTGTGTAAACAAATATTCGTTTTCACATGCCTTCCCTGCTATAATCTCTGATGAAATTGGCAGTATTATTAAATAAATACATAAAATAAATAATCAGGACCAGCCTAAACCCAAAGAGCATATAATAAGAGCATAACAAGTTATAATAAAAGAAGATTTTTCCTTGTTTGTACTACTTACATAACATATTTAAATTGGTAGGACCTTCAGACAGCACAACTTACCAATGGCTTCTACATCTGTTTCAGCTCAAATGATTCAATTAAAATGTTTCGAATTAGCATGCTATCCGTAACAGCAGAGTTCAATTGTACAGATCATGGCTTACCTGGCAATGCTCCTGGAATCCATCGGTGTCCTGAAAAGCTGCTATTTCTTCTTGAACATCAACTAATGCAGCCATAAGATTGATCATCACTGTCTTAACATTGCAAGCATTAAGAAAGTTGTGATTGATTGAAATTGTGTCATCCTGAAAAGATTAACAAGGCAATGTCGATGCACACTGCATTCCTTGGTATCATATGTTGCATGAAAAAAGATCATATTAAGGAAACCCTGCAAGAATTTTCCAAATAATGACTAAATTAAGTCATTATCAAAATTTCTTGCCTTAAAAATTGATTGGTGTAGAAATGTTTTTCATCCATCAAGTGCAATGAGAATTAGAGATTTTTGCGACCTGCTTTAAGTGCTATTTCTTTTTTGGTGACAACTGGCATTGTCCGGTATCAGTTTGAGTAAGCGATAGAAGCTACGGTATATCTAGATAGCAAATTGTCAATCAAATTCATTTACCTTAACTCCAAACAAGCCTGGCAAGGAACTATGCTCGTGACATGCATAAAAGAGACAAAACCTGTGATTGCCAGAGTACCCGTGGTTTTGGAGATAACAATATGCACCTGTGTGTACTGTAGTAGCGAGATCAGTATAATAAAAGTGACCAACAAAGGCACAAAGTGTTTGAAACATCATGGGTGCAGTACGCATGGAATTCATGGCATTGGAACTTGTCGCTGCACACAATATTCATAAGTTTTAAGAGGACTCATGACATGCTAAAGTAATCAGAAAAAAATGATGCGCAAAAGCTCTGCAATGCTGAAAAGACAGTGGGATGAAAGGTACAGTCGAATGGGTGCTTCAGCAAATGACAGCAGATGACTGCACAAAGTTTAACAGGTGGCCATTGTCTTCGCCTAGAAGCGTTTCATTCATATCAAAACTTAAAACCAAGCTTTGCTCACCTAAGCCCACTTATTTAACTAAAGCAAGGCAGGGCCCCTCAGGCTGCCAGAATTGGAATGACAAAAGTTCAGCTGTGACTGATGGGAAGAGACCCTAAAAAAAGCAGCACCCTTTCAAACACCGAGTATCTTTTGAACCGAAATACAGTGTCGATGCGCAGGGCAGCAGTAATGGTGAATGGCATCCACGGGGTTGAAAAGAATCACAAGTGTGCCACAGAGAACTTGAACGAGTGCTACGGCCAACAAGGCATGCTTGTGCAGAATCACCTCATGCAAATATTAAATGTGCCGACATTTGAAACACTGGATAATGTGAACGCACTCAATTGTGTACATTTGAGATAAATCAGATCTGCTCAAACAAACTGGTGCCACTGCACAAAATGGCTTCTCTTGAGTGAAATAATTAATGCACAGTTGGCATTTGGGACGCTATCACTGACCCACAATGACTGCAAGAACACGAAAAATACTCATGAGAGCCGACAGCAATTGCAGCATCACGAGCTGTGAAGTATGAAATCTTCTGGGAATGCTAGTCGCAGTGAAAAGTGACTTTGAATAGACGCTACAAGACCCAGTTGCACAGATGGCTCCAGCAGTGTATTGCTCCACAGTGGCTGTTCCAGGCAACCCCTGTGGTGTAGCCTGAGTCGAAGCCATTCCATGGCTTCGGCTCCGGTTTTTGGGAAATAGTGAGCCTCAGCATAACAATGAAGGATTGTCAATCGCGGGACAACAAAAACGTGGTGCCACATTTTATTCATTCATTGAGCTGTGCAGACGAGCACTATGAGGCAAATTTTCAAAGGAAGCCCTTTAAGCATCCTTCAGGGAGTATGCTTCTACTGCTACCGAACCAGCACACCAGTGGAAGTGTCACCAGAAAGAGCCTCACTTATTATGCAAGCACTCGCAAGCAGAGTGCTTGTGTACATAAAGGTTGCATAACTATGTCACTCTGGCAGCAGCAGGTGACCTGCATGACATCGACTTGGTGTGACTTTCGCCCATGACAAACCAGGAAGGTTGGCTGAACTAGTGAAGTTCTTCCAGAGCACAATAGACGCAACCATGCCTGGACGATGCTCCTGCTAGGGGGAGCAAGTGTACAATGACCTGTTGAACTCGTTTTCCCATTAGAGGCAAGAGTCTGATGAGCTAGGCTCATTCAGCGGGGAGTAGATAAATTAAAAAATCTTACCTCCCACCCAAATTTTTGCTGGCCAACACGTGCCTCCCCATAGGAAAGTTTGGCTGATTTCGACAGCTGTAAACGAGATGATGGCTAGCCCCTTGCTGAACCAGATGGCACCTCTAACAAGGACAAGAGAGGATGTGAGAGCAGCCGGCGCGAGGGGACTCTGAAGTTGAGTTGAAGCGAGAGACATTCCAACAAAGAATGAAAAATCCCCTTTCATCCTAACCCACTTATAAATATGTAAGATATACGTACTTCCTGTATCACTTAAAAACCTTAACGTCATTGAATAATTTATATCAACACTTCTTATAACAAGGACGACTAAATGAAGAAACTTGGTAGAAATGAGCACCTTCGAAGAGAGTGAAGATGAGCCTCGGTTTGAAGGGGGAGCCACTACAGCAAATGGTAGCTTTGTGCTCAACTTGTGAAATCTATGTACCATGCACGACTACGAAATTCCAGTGCGCTGTTCATAGCAGCATTTCCTTAGTGTAGAATGCATTTTTTCACGGAGACTCCGACAGGTGGCCAGGACTCTGTATTAGAGCACAAGGTAATTCAATTATACAAATAAGAAATTATGTATGGCAGAGCATAATCACAATGCATAACATCATGGCGAGTTCTTGCAGGACACTGTAGGTGGAGCTGACACCTACATCTTCTTTTCTAAAAGTTTTGTGGCATACCTCATGTCTTCTCGTGGCCCAAGCTACAATTGTGTACTGTATATGGATTATTGATTATTACATGTGAGACCACTTCCTACTTACTGTCCCTTTTGAGAGTTCTACGTGACACAAACTTGTGAACAACATAGAGAACATAACCACTGTACTCAAGGAAGCACAGGTGTCTTACCAGGTTGTGGACCTGATGGTACCAGTTACTGGGGACAAATATAATCTCTCCAGGATTTTGAATGACCTTTAGGTACGGTGCATTTCTTTCTTGCTTCAAGAGGCTCTGTGCTTCCTCAGCATCTCTAATGCTCTCCTTCAGAAGGGTGTCAACTTCACATGGCAGCTTGTTCCTCTTTCCATTGTTTACTTGACCCTCTCGTGGAGGAAAGAGGTACCAGAGCTTCCTCCCGCAGATGTTGGCAGACCAACTGAATGACTTGAACACATCCGTGTGCAATGGCGTCCTATTAGAAAACAAAGAAGCAATGTAACCACCCCCAAAAATCACAAAAGAAACTGACAAAGCAAGCCAGGATAAAAGTAAAGCAGACTGGCACTAGCAAGCCAAAACTGCAGTGATCCTTTTTTTAAATAATAAAAAGGCACTCAAAATAAAACTCTCTGTTTCCTGCCCTCTACATCATAGTTTAGTTACAAAAGTATGGTACAGGAAGACTGCAGTGTCACGACTACAAGGGTCACCCTGAGTTGCAGAGGAGTATGGTTGCTCTGGTATTTACCAAACTGCTTCAGGTCTGACAGAGTCAGCTAGGGCAACAGTGCATTGCCTTGCATGAGTTATGAGGTTTACTAGGCCTTCGGGAAAGTGAGGGCTCATCTGGAAAACCAGTGCACAGGCGCAAGTCTGCTGGTTCAATCGTGGGGGGGCTCTATGTACACTCAATTTGGAACCATCGGGTCCATGAGGGCTCATCTGGCAGCCAGTGCCGATACGCCTACTCCGACGGCTCACGGCAAGCTAACTCTCTTGACGCTAGGGGGTTCTCTCCATCTCCTTTGCTCCTGCTGGCTGCTTTTATATGCTCCTACATCCATACGCCTTAAATTCAATGGATCTGCAAGGTTTCACCAACCCTCTTCAGGGAGGAACAATGGGAGGAGATTTTTTTAACGTGCCTTCACCTGTCGAACCTTAGGATAGGCTTTCCTTTATATTTGACTGGAAAACATAGATGGTGCTGCTGCACTACAGCAGACTGTGATTACTCGCTAGTCACCAATGAATTTTACAGCTGAGTGGGAAGAAGAAACATGCAAGGCTGTATGCATCATCATACTGCACATATGGTGTACAGTCGTCAGCAAGCTAAACAAGTAAGCCAATCGAGATATTGGGCTAGTTGGTTTTCCATTATTAAAAAAGTTCACAAAAATTTCCACCCACCCGCCCCAACACCCACTTCCATCATAAATCAATTTTTCCCTTCCCTGAAAGTCTTCTTACTCCTTCAAGTTTTTTCAATAAGTTCAGTTGATAGTTTGCGCTTGTAGTGCCCACTTTATTTCGTGTCTCCTCCCTAGCTTCGTATTTCACAGTAAATGTAAGCAGTTTTTTTAATCATTAAAACATACGCTTTGACGCCTGACCTGGACTAGTTTGACCAATGGAAGCCGCGAGTCACTGGGCACTGCTTCGGAGATAATACCTCACTATGCTTAGATAGTATGCCGGCACGCATGGCTAACATCTTGGTGACAGAACCCACAGCGACGCCGCGCTAGCATTGTTCAAGCTGTTTTCAAGAAACCCTGTGGAGCATTCGTGTTAAGCTTGCTGAGGACTGTACACATGATATGCGATCTGAGGAATTCTCATTTACATATTCTGTGTCAGGATAAATACAATAAAAAATCTACATCAAGTGTGTTTATATCTTTGCGACAAATGTTACTTTTCCACATTCATTCATGTATACAACTTAAATGGCTATTATGGACTCAACCACTTCATCATTTAAAGTCTATCAGTGCCGTCTTTGTAATATCAAAATCGTTTGTGAGAAAGTTGCATTGACAAAAGATTATGGTTGAGCTGTAAGAATCTGAATGTACAACACATTGTCAATTCGAAAGTCTACCTCTCGCTAATTGTGCTCACACTACAGCAGTGAAAAATACTGACCCTGGACACAACAATCACATCAGAAGCTGCCATGATTGGCTATTGCTTGCTTAACACCTGTATAGTGGATAGAGCTAGCATCCACACCTCCATAGCCATCACACTCCCAGTCACTGAGGTGGTTATGTTTGAAATTTTTGTCTTCTACACCTAATGCCAATATTATAGCGCGTGATTCATCTTATCAAACTTCTAAAACTTTGCTTCTCCTTGTGTTGACTACAGGGCACTGACAATGTGTTGTTTACTTTGAAGATAGCGTGAGGCTTGTTGATGCGGAAGCCCAAGCATAAATTCAAGGCAAACAAGATAAATCCAGCAGAAAGAAGCCACAGGGTTATTTTGGTAAAAGGAGGAAAAGCTTAACAATATGATTTACAATTCTTTCACTTTCTAGAAGAAGTTTTCTCACTCCGGCAAATGCAAGCACTGCACAAAACACTGAGATAACGTTATCATAGAATCGATTTAGTTAGAGTGTTAACATCCCAATACAATACAAATGTAACATCAAGTGATTTGCATTGACACCTCTGAACACAAAAAATAAAAGAACAGCTTAAATGTACTAAAGGCAAATAACATTTTACTTCAGAGTAAAAGGTAAATGGTCGAGAACATTTATAACGTCAATATTACCAACAGTGTGCCCTATTAATCGAGAAATTAAGGTAAATGTACGACACCATATGCGCCACGAGTGGGATATTTTGGAATGTTCCCGACAACGTCGAAAGTCCCGAGTACACTTTTATCACTAGTAAACAAACCAGTAGCAACAAAAAAAGAACCTTGGTGCATTATAAAATGTAATAAAATGCTGTTTGTCCACTTCTGTTTGGTTCACGAAGAGGAAAACCGCTTGGCATTACTATCGGGAACAGCGCTAGTCGTTCAAAAGCTCCATTTTTGCTGAATTGCGCTTCGCTTATGCGATGAGATCTCATTGGTAGTTTCAGTATTGCATGCTGCTGTACCTGCGTTGCATGCTTGCGAAAGTTACTGTGAGAGAAGTATCAACAAAATGCTGCATGTATGTAATGTTGCTGAATGGCCAAATGATGTATGCCACTTGAGCTGCAGCAAATAAACCGACGTGACTTTCCACTCAATGCCACTAAACGTACCCCTACGCTCAAAATTAGCCGAGTGCCATGCCTTGGCACCAGCATTGTGAGCCATTGTCTTGTTGTCAGGTTTTCCCGGACATCTATCGCAGCAAGCTTCGATGGCCGTTGTAGCTGTTGTGGCTCCCACTACTTCCGCTCTGCTGCTAATAGTGTTGGTTTCTGCCCTGTAAACGTGGGCAACATTCGGCAAGGCAACTGCTACATCAGAAGGCCCATTCAGGCAGGTAAATTGAAGGGCACTAACACCATAACGACAATTAAAAAATTATTTTACATTTAAAATATGCCTTTTTTGGCATGAAAGTAGCACTACGAGGTTTCTGGACCACTATTTCAACAATCAACGTCTATTTAATATTTCCCTTTAATGTCCCAAATAGTAGTGCTGGGCTACAGATATTTCTACCACCTAGGGTTCTTTAACGTCCACCTAAATCTAAGCGAATTGGCCTCTAGTGTTTTGCCTCCATTGAAATGTGGCTACTACTGTTGGTATTCAATCCAGTGGCCTTTGGGTCAGCAGTTGAGAAACATTACCACAAGACCACCACAGAGGGCAGAGTGTTGCTTCAGGACAACCAGAATGACCGCATACTGTTCACAGTCGGGAAAGGACTCGCATGTAGGAGATGAAGATAAAAAAGTGACACACACTGCACCCCCTCTCATGTTATCCCTGCCCAATGTGATATCATTGTTTCTAGAGCAAACGACCAGTAACCCACCTGTTCTTTCCACTCCTTGTACCTTCAACACTTATACAATATATCGTTACGGGTAGAAGGCGTCTGAAAAACACCTTTACTTTAGGTAAACAGGCAGGCATACAATATGGAGCCCAGTCTGCACGAGCTCGCCCCTAAACATCGTCCTCTTTCCTATAATGTTCATTTGTGGCACCCCGTAGCATCACCCCTGGCGTAGAAGGCACCGTCTCGGTGCTTGGTTGGTTCGAGTAATAACGCTTCAGCCTAGTGACGTGAACAACGTCAGAACCCAATCGTGCGCTAGTAGCGTTAAGAGGTTCAATTTCATATGTCACGTCAGTGACGGCGCACCACACGGTACGAACCCGAGTACGATGAAGTCAGCTTTTCGCACAGGCCTACTAGCTGTGACGGCGTCCAGAGAAGGACTGTGTCACTTTGACTGAAGTGGACATCACGATGGCATGCGTTGTAGACCAGCCGTTGTCGTTCCTGCGAATCGCTCAGGCACAGGCGAGCAATCTCGCGTGCCTGTAGAGCTCTAGAGATCACATCGCAGGCATATTCTGACGTGTGGCTAACGGCAGGAAGGAGCGTGTCAAAAGGCAACGTAGGTTCTAGTCCATACAGGAGGAAAAACGGCGAGAAACGTGCAGTATCATGCCGGGATGTATTATAGGCAAATGTCACAAATGGGAGGGTGGAGTCCCAGTCACGATGGTCGGAAGAAACGTACAAGGTGAGCATGTTCGTGATGGTTCTATTTAGCCGCTCCGTTAGGCCGTTGGTTTGAAGATGATACGCCGTTGTGAACTTGTGCTTTGTAGCGTAGGAGTGTAATATGTCTTGGATAACTTGTGATAAGAAGTAGCGACCCCGACCGGTAAGCAGTTGCCGAGGAGCGCCATGGTGTAGTATAACGTCTTCTAGGAGAAAGTCAGCGACGTCGGTCACACAACTGGTAGGAAGGGCCCGCGTGATGGCATACCGAGTGGTGTAATCCGTGGCGACTGCTATCCACTTGTTTCCACTGGCCGATAAAGGGAACGATCCTAGTAAGTCAACACCTACCCTATAAAATGGTTCGGATGGGATCTCAATGGGCTGAAGGCGTCCCGTTGGAAGCGTGGCTGTTTTTTTTGCGGTGTTGACAGGATTTGCATGAGGCGACGTAACGGCAGATGGATCGGTAAATGCCGGGCCAAAAGAAGCGACGTCGAACGCGGTCATAAGTTCTTGAAACTCCTAAGTGACCAGTTGTCGGAACATCATGCAACTGTGTGAAGACAGTCTGACGCATATGTTGTGGTATGACCAACAGCAGCTCAGGTCCGTCAGGATGCATGCTGTAGCGATATAATACGACATCTTTGAGCAGGAACATACGGAGAGACGGAGGAGTTGTGGGACCACCGAGCCGAAGGATTACATCTCTGAGGTGAGGATCACGGCGTTGCTGATCTGCGATGTTGCTGAACGCGGAAAGTGCCAAAACGCAAGTAGACTCGTCGCTCTCCGAAAGGTCTGCTGGGTCTACTGGACGACGCGACAAGCAATCAGCATCCTCATGGTGGCGGCCTGATTTGTAGACAACCATGTAGGAATATTCCTGTAGCCGTAGAGCCGACCGGCCGAGACGTCCACTAGGATCTTTTAAGGACGACAACCAGCATAAGGCGTGGTGATCAGTGACAACCGTGAACGGGCGTCCATACAAATATGGCCAAAATTTAGCCACTGCCCAGACGAGTGTGAGGCATTCGCATTCTGTGATGGAGTAATTTCGCTCTGCTGGCGATAAAAGACGGCTAGCGTATGCAATAACGCGCTCACAGCCATGCTGTCATTGTGCCAAAACGGCTCCGATTCTGTGACCGCTGGCGTCAGTACGCACTTCCGTTGGAGCGAATATATCAAAGTGGCCGAGAATCGGGGGCGTCGTAAGTCTAGTTGTCAGTTCAACGAATGCTCTGGCTTGTTCAGGTCCCCACACAAAAGTCACATTTTTTTTGTAGTTCCGTGAGCGGGCGTGCGACATTAGCGAAATTCCGCACAAATCTATGAAAGTAAGAACAGAGGCCCACAAAGCTTCGAACGTCGTTCGCAGAGGTTGGCACAGGGAAATCCTTGATGGCACGGACTTTTTCAGGATCAGGACGAACACCAGAAGAATCGACAAGGTGGCCAGAGGCAGTGAGCTGCCGGCGGCTGAAGTGACATTTCGACGAGTTTAGCTGGAGCCCTGCTTTGCGGAAAAACCGAAAGAATTGTTGAGAGACGCTCGAGGTGAGTTTCAAAAGTTGGCGAAAAAACAATGACGTCATCAAGGTAGCATAAGCAGATTGACCACTTGAAACCGTGAAGAAGAGCATCCATCATTCGTTCGAATGTACCCGGGGCATTGCATAACCCGAACGGTATTACTTTGAGCTGATATAGCCCGTCAGGAGTTATAAATGCTGTCTTTTTCACGGTCAAGATCATCAACTGATATCTGCCAGTACCCGGAACGAAGGTTGATGGAAGAGAAATAATTTGCTCCACTAAGCAGTCAAGAGCGGCATCTATCCGTGGCAGAGGATACACGTCTTTTTTTTGTAACTTTGTTAAGATTTCTGTAGTCGACACAGAAGCGCCAGCTGTTATCCTTCTTTCTCACGAGCACAACGGGCAAAGCCCAAGGACTTGAAGAAGGTTCAATGATGTATCAGGCGAGCATCTTGTCGACTTCTTTCTAAGTCACGTGGCGCCCGGTGGAGGAAACCCGATAGGGTCGTCGGTGTACTGGATTTGCATCACTGGTGTTAATCCGATGCTTCACGACAGTCGTTTGACCTAGGTGTTGGTCGTGGAGATCAAAGACGTCTTGATACGACGCAAGAAGGCCAAGAAGCGTGGACACATGCTCAGCCGGGAGATCAGAGGCAATAATTTTAGTTATGCGGTCGAGTGTACTGCCTGACTGAATACTGGCAGATGACAGTGTATCCTCTGTTAAGGCGGATATGTGGTAGTCGCCAGCCGGGGCAAGGGTTGCAAGGGATATTCCTCGTGGCAGCACTTCAGAGCAAAGTCCAAAGTTCACAATAGGGAGACATGCCACGTTGTCCTTCATTGTGATGATGGTGTGGTGGAATGCAACATTGAGCTAACACAGGGCTGTAGGATTAGGTGAAATGACATAATCGCTTCAGCCACAGGTGGATCAGAAGAGATGTTGATATACGTCGCACCTCGACAAGATAGGCGAACAAAGTCGGCGGAGCATAGCTTTGGCGGCGCAGGATCAGGAGGGCCAACGGTGTGTGGTAGGACGAGCTGAACAACACCAGCAGAACAGTCAATTGGGGCAGAATGCTCCGACAGAAAATCGAGTCCCAAAATTATGTCATAAGGGCAGTGGTCCAGTACGTAAAACAGAACAGTGGTATGACGTCCAGCAACAGCGACGCGGGCGGCACGCATCCCAGTGACCGCTGGTGTTGCACCATCGGCTACTCGGACAACAGTGATCGGAGCAGGAGTGAGCACTTTCTTGAGTCGAGCACAAAGGCTGGAGTTCATGACTGATATGTGAGCGCCAGTGTCAATGAGTGCTGCCACAGAAGTACCATCAACATTTACTTTAATCAAGTTGTTGTGTCCAAGTATCATGTGTAGAGGAATTTCGGGTCGGGTCGTCGAAGCAAGCTCACCTCTAGGAGCTGTGCCCGTCAGCTTTCCGAAGACTGGTGGTAGGAAGGTGAGGGGGAGCGACGTCGGTTAGTTGAGCAGGACATGCGTCCAGAGGGCGACGGGGAGCGGTTCAGTAGGGCGGTCCTGGATGGCCAAGCATCGTCTTGTTCCGCGTAGATCGGCATCTGAGAACCAGCAGGTGGGCGTCGGGTGTGTGCATAATGTGACCATGGCTGCCAATCCCAGGAAGTGCGGCAATGACGTGAAATATGGCCGACTCATCCACAGTTGAAGCAGATCGGCCTGTCATCGGAAGTTCGCCATTATGCCGAGTTCCGGTAACGTGGTCGATTGTTCGGTCCGCGGGACATATTAGGTGTACTGGGCAGTCAGTAGTCAGGTCGGTTAACGGGTCATAGCGTCTGAAGTCCGGCGTCGGCCAGTTCCTGGCGCACGACACTCTTGATCAAAGAAATCGTGGCACGAGAGTCGTCGGGGGCCCGGACTTGGTAAGACAGGTGAGATGCTGCCTCGATTTCGCGGCCCATGATATTGTCGGAAGCAGCAGGGGCTGGTGGCAAACGGGCGTCCTCGCAGGTAGATGTTGCAGCCGTGTTGGGAAGATGCGAGAAGTGTGGAGTGATACGGCGACTTTTCGCGTCTTCGAAGCGTCGGCATTCATTAATAACGTCGTCTACAGTAGATGAGTTTCGAAACACGAGGAGATTGAAGGCGTTATCTGCGATTCCTTTGAGGATGTGCGTGACCTTTTCAGATTCCGGCATCTTATCGTCAACCTTCCAGCAGAGGGCGAGCACATGTTGTATGTATGTAACGTAGGACTCCGTGCAGGACTGGAGTCAGCACGCTAGTTCTTTCTGCGCAGCACGACGACGCCCAATGGGCTTGCCGAAGAGATTGATGAGTTTCTGTTTACAGATGTCCCAACTCGTGATACCTTCCTCGTGGTTAGAAAACCAAACTTTAGCTGTGCCATCAAGGTAGAAAATAATATTGGCCAACATGAGTGTCGGATCCCAGTTGTACAGAGTGCTCACCGCTCACCCGTTCGTACAGCTGAAGCCATTCCTCTACAACAGTACTGTCACTGGCCGAAAAGGTGCCTGGGTCATGCGGTTGGGTCACGACGATGGTGCGGTTAGTAGCGTCTGGATGCGGTGCTGTTGGTTGCTGCATAGTTGGACGAAGCACGGTTGGGGTAGTCTCAGAAGAATCCTCGTTCTCGTCTTGATCAGGCATCGCACAGGCAGCCAAGGAACGTCCGCTGCGTAGAATCTTCGTGGTTGTTGACTGTGGGAAGACCTGCACTCTCCACCAAAATGTTACAGGGAGAAGGCGTCTGAAAAGTACCTTTACTTTAGGTAAAGAGGCAGGCATACAATATGGAGCCGAGTCTGCACGAGCTCGCACTAAACATTGTCCCCTTTCCTATAATGTTCATTTGTGGCACCCCGTAGCAATATGCTAATCATATGTTAAGGCTACAAAAAAAAACACACACCTTCACCCAAACCAGCAACCCACCATGATCCTTTGGGTCCCATGTACACGAAGCGAAAGTCATCCTTCACATCAGTCCTAAGGTCCCAGTACTCATTCAGCCAGTCGGAAGTGAAATACTTTGGTGTGATATATGGGCCATAAGTGGGAAAATCCCTGAAAAAAAACATGATGGCAATAATGGCAACTTGCACAAAGGAAAACAAACAAGAATAAATACCAAACCAAGTTATTAAATTGTCATGGGATGTTTGCTCGCTAGCACTTTTCAGTGCAGTTTCACAGCAGAATGCAACACCTCTCAAAGTACAAATAATGACTGCAGGAAAGTGTAAATTTAAGGGCTAGTTTTCTTTATTAGACACAACATTAGTGAGAACTAACAGACAATAATTCCAGGGAAACTGTAGGGGATGTTGTTATGTGTAATTGTAATGTAAATAAGAAGAAACAAAGTGGATGAAAAGATAACTTGCCAATAGCAGAATCCAAACCTGCGATTTTTGAATAATGCGTTCGATGCTCGACCATATGGAACGCTCTTCTTGCCTGCTTGGAGTCATGTAGTACGTGATCTTACTATAAGATGGCAGCCCCCCCACTCCCCCCCTGACCACTAATCTTTCAAATAATACCACCTCAAGGCATCATTCCTGCCAGCATGAGTCCCATCGCCACGAATGAAGAAAAGTGTAAATTTAAGGGCTTGTTTTCTTTGTTAGACAGAACATTAGAACGAACTAACAATCGCGGTTTTGGGGCCTTAAACCCCATGAATTAGTATTACTATAAAAAGCTATTATCGTTGTGTTCCACTTACCCAGTCATGATGCTGTAGAGCTACAGTACAAAGAAAAGTGAAAGGCAAGCAACATCTTCACACTGAAGGACGGTGCCAACACGTGTCCTAATAGCTCTCTCAGTTCTGGTGTGGTGCACTTAGTGCAAACATGGCATTCCCAAAAATTACATGAAAGTAATATAGGTGGGTGCTACATTCAAAAGACTTTCAAACAGCAAAGCAGGACGATGCCTAAATGAAGGGGAACACAGCTGCAATGGGGTCAGGGGGTAGACAAGGATATCTGGTGTTACATTGCCAGGACTGTAGGTGTATTCCGTACTTTTGCCAACAGTGCAGTATTGTTTAGAGACGAAGACCTTGTGTGCACACGAGATTCCGGAATGTGCAACACTGAACTGTGACGATCACGAGTGCATGAGCTCACCTTCACTTATCTTTTCCCCAAGAGAAATGTGATTTCTTGATGGCAGTTGGTGAATAACCATTCTAAACCACACATGCTGATGTGGTCAAGTGACTGGGTGTAGTTGGCACCTCCATTCTTTTTCACGGTATATACTCCGATCTCTGATATTAAGCGTCCCTTGGAATTAAGTTAGTCGTGTGTCTTTACCTCTCATGCAAGTTCTGCGCTATAAAGCTAATAATAACGAATTACCTACTCGCCCGAACCATCGCTTCGTTCAAACTACAGTTACAACCGGAAATCGCAAAGCAGCTGTAAAACTAAATCAAAAGCAGCACAAAAAGAAAAGGTAGCTCTAGTTGAGTCAGTAATTCAATAGGACCTGGATGACATGTTGTTATGCTTGGGTAGGGACTCAATAACTGGCCCTGGAAGCAAAGAATATTTAGTTTTCATTAAAGATTTCGATCAGCCCTATGCGAACGTGCTAGGATTTCACTGGAATAGTGATGTTGCACTGCGCCTCCGCATGCTCATTACCTCGTGAAATGCCAGTCTTTGAGGTAGAGGCAAGGCTTCGCGCTGTAGTCGTGCCCAGAGTCGATGAGTGTCTGCCAGTAGTCCACATACTCGGAAAACGTCATCTCACAACATGACGGGGAGTCGTACTGCTTGACGCTGCAGTCGGAGACGGGCACCGTGGCTGATCCTGGGGGGGGGGGGGGGGGATGCTATTCTATTTCAGACACGTTTTAGAGAGGCCATCAAGCACAAACAATTCAGTTCAGCTAAGAGAAAAGACAATTCCCTACTGCCTAACTCACCGAACGAAGACTTGAGGAATTCCAGCTTCGGACGGCCGGAGCTGTCGACCCATTCGCGACGACTTCTCCAATCGCTTGTGTTTTGCGGCGAAAGGATGCACGGCGTATTCGAGGACGCATATCGCAGAAAGAATTCGCAATAGGAAATATCCGGACTGAGATAAGCTACCTTAAAACCATTTTCTTCGTCAGACTTGTGGGGTGCAGAGCAGCACGAAACACTAGCACACTGCGACTTCACTCGCTCTATGCGATCGCTAAGGAATTCGGAGTACATTTTCTCAGGATAGCTGCAACAGAATCCGAGGAACCTGTATTGATTTGCACGACATCATCTCATGCTTGCGTAGTTCACTGATTGACTATACTTTTGTCGCAAGCGTTGCCTCGCGCTTGATTCGCGGTAACTCGCGCTTGATTGCAGACGCGCACCTACATTCCGCTGACAACAACACAGGCGCTATTACGGTTTCCACACTTTCGAAGTTACGAGATTTGAATCTTGTTTTACTGCTGTTCAGCTGCTTAATAATGCAAAACTTTAGGTATCTTTGTGATAAACTTGTTTTTTCATATCAGTTCTTACTACGTATTTGCAAAACACAAAGTGAACAGCTATAACACCTCAAAATGCAGGAAAAGCCGCGGAAAAGACTCCAAGTCTGTGATATTTGTGTAAGCGAATTACGGCGTTAAGAAATGTTGCGTAAACAAGAACGCTGTATAGCTTTATCTCAACTAGACGTTCGTCTTCCCTGAGCACTAGTTACAAATCTCAAAGGCTATGCTTTCTTGCGGTTAAGAAAGCAGTTAGCGTCATGGCCGCCATGTTTTAGACCCTGCCTGATCCCTAATAGGCAATTTCGGTTTCGGGAATGCTTGTCTTCACAATTTCCACGTCCTTCCCGATTTTTCCCCAGGAAACATTCCAACCAATGGGAGCGCTCGTGTAGACGGCAGCACAGCAGCGTCTGTGCATCCTGCCAGCTACCGAAAGTGCATCGAAAGGCTGAACTAACGTTTTAGCGTCCTGTTAGTGTAGGTTTGTGTGTTTACACCTTCATTGCACCCTGGACGTGATATGTTGTTCCTCGATCGGCGAAGAACGTTATGAACGGCAGTCTACCGGATGGTCAAAAGATTTTGAAAGAGATTGGTAGCTCGGCGAATGCAACGAAAGAAGGTCAGTTCCCCTTTGATCGTTACATTTTTGTGCGTGAGAGTGCATATTTTGGGCCCACTTAAAGGCATACACTCGTTCATTTCAGATATTCATTTGTACGCCGAGCACCTAGGAATCGTGCTTCCAGATGAGCAAAATCTGCTTTGGATTGCTCAGGCCGGTCTTGAGGTGTCGCTGCCGCCACCGTGGTGTCCCGTGTAAGTTGTTTTACTTTCTTTTTCGCATGAAATACTAGATAAGCATCCGTATAGTTAGTTACTTTCATGAAACGCCTAATCTCGCAAAATACAAGTGCTCAATATTTCGTGAGTTTCTCAATACATCAGTGAGTTGCTCTAGTAATGGCTCAGCTGTTTTATTTCACACTGCACGAATTTAATGATTCTATTGCGTACATTTTAGCGCGGGTAGATGGAAGCGTTAACACTCAGCTGAATTCATGCATTTGTTGTCACACGTTACGGCCATGCCCCCCCCCCCCCCCTGCTTACGACGTCTGACTTCTTTGATTCGTTAATTTTTCTTTTTTTACCTCGCATTTTGACCTCTTATGCGCAAAAAACCTGCCCTTACATAGTTCAGAACAACAGAGCATATATATTGTGCATAATTAACATTTTATTTGTTTGAATATGTTCCTTAATTTTTCTCTTGCAGGGAAGATCCTCAGGGAAGGATTTACTATTACAATTCGGTTACGAAAGAGACCAAATGGGAGCATCCCCTGGATTCTTACTACAAAGCTGTGGTCAAGAAGGAGAGACTCAAGGCATGTGCACGAACCACTACTGCAGAGTCAAATGTAGAAGACAGTGGTGCTTCACTGGTAAGTATTGCATAGCGTTACATCGCACAAGAAAATATGCATGTCTTTTCTGATACAGTTATAGAGGTAAAGTCACCTATCAGTGCACAACAGTGTAGTCAGGCTGTATGTGTCCATTGAGCAACCACTTTGTTTAATTTTCTCCAATTGTGATCGATGATTTTTCAGATGTCATCTCTAGATGACATTCCACCCTTGTCGTCGTTTGCAAAAGCTTCGGTGTGTAGCCCTTTATTTTATTGCACTTAATTCGGCTGTAATTTTCGTTCAGTCAGCGGCAGATTTTCTTTCTAGGAGGTTGAACGGACTGTTGTTCGATTCTCTCGTCTCAAGAAAGGGAAAAAGGGATTCCTCTCCAAGTCTTGTCCGACCAACCTTCACATGCTAGCAGCGGCTTCAGGACCTTTAGTGAAGGTGGGCAAATTAAGATTTCCCTTAAGGGTCTAGCTTAATGTGACAATTGCTTTCTGTATGATCTGCTCCACTCATCTCAGTAACGTATGGGTGAGTGCTAATGCTCTGCAAGTTATTTTGATGGATTGTGAGTGGTATGAAATCAAAATTTTCAGGTTGGATCTATTGCAGATGTGTGTATATCAATGAGCACAGTATCTTCAACATAGTTTCCTTGTAAATAAACATAAGTTATATTTGTTGCATTCAGTAGTGCCTGGTCTGTAGCAGTCACTTTCAGCAGTCACTGTCATTTTAATATAATCCATAAGCACCATCTCAAGTACATTTTGCATTAAGGTTTTAGATGTCATGCAGACACAACACAATAAAAGAAATCATCATTCTGTGTGTCATTTTTTATCTCAGAAAGCTATTCACAATGTGACCTTCTGTCCTTTCTTAATATTTCTTTTTATTTTTTACCTGCAATCATCTGAGACCACACATTAGTACTCTGTTCCACCTTTGTCTTTTATAGCTTTTCTGTAGAGTCCTTGACTGCTCACAGCTTTGATAAGGCTTTTAGAGGAGCTATTTGCTTTTTATATCCAAGTTGTAGTATTTGATGTGAAGGCATATGCATTAGTGAAGTTTATTCATTGATTATGTTTGTCTATATTCTGCATTCCTTGATTCTGGTATTGATTATGCAATCTTCTATTTGGTCCTTTCTGAGTCTGTCTTGTTTATTTCACCTGCACAGTACTCCTGTAATGAAATACATCATGAAAACTTCTAGTATAACAATTGGTATGTGCATTTGGTAGAGAACGCCACATTGTGCAGCCATGAATGTGGCTGCTAAAGGAGATGTTTACAGTGATGTAAATGTGCAAAGCAAAATTACGTTGATGTTACGCAAATACCGTGAAAGCAAAAATATGTGCACTGCTTAGACATAAGTGGACATGTTTCATTCCATGAAATTTGAAAAAAGGTGATGCTGGCCATGATGTAAGTGTATACAAGCCAATACATTGTCAATGTTATGCACATACTATGGAAACAGACATATGTTCCCTACTTACTCCTAAGCTGACGTGTTTCATTTCATCAGGTTTGAAAAATGAACTAAGTTTGTAATTTAGTTTCATGTTTCATTTCATCAACAAATCTCATTGGTCAGTGCTGTGTAGGAAGACCTCAACATGTTAATGTGCTTGCTGTGTGCATGTGCAGTACTTGGAATTTTTGTTTTTATTTTTTAACAGGCTTCCTTGGTGCAGCAAACAGACACTGACTCAGAATCTCACACTGCCACTCTTCGCAATCAAGATGAACCTGCTGTCATGCGAGACCTGCTCACCCAGAAGCAGGCACTCGAGTTTGAGTTGGAGCGATTGAAGCGGGAAGTTCACAAGTACCAGCGAATCAGAGATCAGTTGAAAGCATCTGCTAAGCAAGAGCTAATTCAACTTGGAACCAATTCACTTACTCACAGATCTCAAAACCACAAGCATGCTATCACAGATCAGAAGCAAGGCCAGAATTTCCATGATAAAGAAGCTGCATGGCTTGGGTAAGAACTTGGGCTTGAGATGCCAGTTCATGATGGAAGTGTGTCACTGTTAAGATTGACACTAGTAGGCCATGACGTTTTAGTTTGTCAGGTGTAAAGGAGTAGCAGGGCTTATTTTTGATGTTGTAGAAACTATACAAGTCATCTGTTTACTAAAATATTACATTTTTCAGGTAGAAAGGTTAGGAATCTGTGCTAAATATATTTTGATTTGATGCTAAATCATATATACAGAGCTGAAATCATCAGCATGATCAAAACATGATTACAAAGAGCCTATCTTAGGACCATTAAGGTGAAGGTTCAGTAATGACTTTGCCCTAAAAAGTAATTGCTGGGTGTGATTCTTCACGTTCTGCTTATAATCAGGATGCAACAAGTCAATGCAGCATAACATTATAATGCATTCAACTCTTGTGCACAGTAGCTGAAGCACGGTAATTTGCTAGAGAAACTAGCAAATTACAGGGCCGTTTAACAGGATCCGACTTTTTTGTGTGTGTGTACACACCCCGAAAGAGCTCACTAATTCTTATAGTAGACCGTGCCGGTAACCTTTTGCAGCATTACACCACTGCACTCCGCGCAGACCCTACATTTCAAAAAACAATTTCTTTTTTATACACCTGTCCAATGATACCGATATGCACAGTGACGAAATCTTGGCAATAGGCAACATTTCGTACTGCTGAGCTTGTAGATTGGTCCTTCACACTCGAATACGGCACCCTAGTCCTGCATTGATGCAGTTCTGGCCACGTGGTCCACATTTTCATTTTTCTGTGCTGCCCTCGGTCGGTTTGTAGACCCCAAGACTACCGAAACCAGTGGCATTGCCAGAAGGAGAGCCACTGAGGTGAAGGGGTGTCTCGCTACCGTATTTAATCTAATATAATGCAGTTTTCTTTTTCTAATTTTTTTTCGTTTCTTGCTGCCTTAAGTCGACCCTTGCATTGCAGTTGAATACCTAGATAACTATTTTTTTTTTGCCTAGACGCAAAAAGTAAGCCCTTGCTTTACGATTGCAGTTGCACTACAATCGAGTAAATACGGTACTTTACTGCTAGGGGAAGGGTGCATACCCCACCAGTGCCCCATACTCCTCGCACAGCACTTCTTCCTCGCGCCACTATGACACATGCACGCTGGTGGAAACCTTGCTCGGTTGTTGGCTGTGCACCGATGATGCGATCGCTGATGTTGTGTTATGCTGATGAAGTGGGCATAGTCGCGACAGAGGGCTATGCCTACCCTTGTCTATTGTGAGAGAAAGGTGGAGAGAACGTGCAAAAAACTGAAACCAGCCAAAAAAAAATCATTTTAAACCCTATAATTTTCTTAATACAGCACTTACTTGCAAAGCTCTTGAGGCAGCATACTCACATTGTACCAGTGTGCTGTTATTTTTTTTCATGAGAAATATAGACCATTAGGTTGTTTATGGACTATTTAAGGCATGCCTCGCAGTATGCAATATAAATTCCTGGAAGATGAGGGAAATGCCATGTGTAAACTACCTGGCCACATAGTTAACAAGTTGTTTCTCACATGGGTTCGTGTAATGAGCCAAGTAACGTTAGCAATCCGAGTGTGTAAATTAAGGAATGGTCCTCAGCACTAGGCCTTCGAGCGTTTCAATGTTGAACATTGTGCCTCGTACACAGTGACTCACCTGGAACAAAAACCAAAGGCGAGAGCAGCAAAACTAGCAAGGGAGTGGTCGCAGGGAGTGTATCCAGTCGCTCCTCACTGGGTCACAAGGATCTTCTTCGGCTCAGCCAACGGCTATCTCACCTGCGTCATCGACATCTGCAGCTGTCCTTGCGTGCTGCTCAGCAAGTCGCTGAGGATGCTCTTGCAAGGTAACAGCTTTTTTCCATTTACTTGAAGCAATTTGCATGCCTCAAGGTTGCTGATGAGCATTAGCGAACTTGCCTACAAAAAAAAAAACATAATTGGCAGCTTCGCACTAGTGACATCAAGCCTAGAGGAAGAATTTGGCTGTGTGGCCTTCCTTATTTTTTTTATTTTTCTTTCTTCTCTTTCTTTCTCTTCCTCTCTGTTTCTCGTATCCCTTTTTGTATGTGTTTCTTTCTATTTCTTTCTTGTCTATTTTCATCTTATTCATTCTCATTCTTTCTTTTTCTCTTTCAGTGCTTCTTTCTTTGTGTCTCCCTCTTTTTTTATTTCTTTCTCTTTCTGTCTTACTCTCTGTTTTTTCTTTCTTTTTTATTTTCCATGCCAGTTTCTATACCTTTCTTACTCGTCCTATCATGTCTTTCTCTATCTTTCTGCCATTTTGCGTCTTTATTCTCCTTATAGTTTCACTTTATCTTTCTGTTGCTTTCCTGCCTGCTCTCTTTTTTACGTGTTTCAAATGTTCCACTTCAATTAGCAGAGTTTTTGCTTGCACATACTGTACGTAGTACTGGGACTTGGCCAGTTCCTGTGGTGTGTACCCACGTGTGAAGTTTCGCACAACAAATGGGGCACAAGTCACCAGTTACTTAAACAACTTTGCTGCAAAAAAAATGTGCATTTTATTTTTATGAAGTGAACATGAAAACCAATATGTCTGAATGAAGACTCTTGGTAGCTGACGGCATAGCATTGAAATAGCTGAGTGAAAACAGCTACACTCCTTTTGCTATTCCTACATGTTGGTTCAAGTAAAGGAACTGTGAAATGAAGTAGCAGACTCCATAAAAAAGAACATTTGAATCATATATTTACATTACAATGAGCACATGATCAGCTTGTATTGCATGGTATCATTGATGGAGGGCTTGTATGTGCCGTGGTGGGAAGAAAAGATGGAACAAGCAAGCGACGAAGATGATGAAGTCGTACTGCTCGTTATCAGACCAGCTTGATGTTCAGGTGTGTAGCTAGTTACAGGTTTCTGTGTGCTTCTATTACAGTCTCGTCATCATCAGCCTGCAGGGCAAAGGCCTGTCCCATGTTTGACCAATCGACTCGGTATAGCAATTACAGCATAATGGGACGGTACATTTGTATATTTGCTTGCCAAGCGCTGTCGTGCACCTTGAAGCCACAGATGGATCAATTTATCTAATGGTACATTGAGCATGCATATAGAGGTGTCAATAATCAAAGAATTATTCATTGTCCTGGTGATCGGTTAGTGTGCCATGCAATGGTCAGGTCATTGGGGGCAAGTAATTTGTCAATCTATTTGTTCCACTTGGGGCATATTACTTGATGCAATCAATCTGCCTTATAAAGAAGTGGGCTTATAATGTTTATTATCTTACGCATGTGCAGTTATGTGGTTCCCAATACTTCTGGCTCTGAAATCACCAGCAAGGACTTGGTAGTGTCGTCCATAAAGGTGAGTTTTGTTGCCGATCTTAATACTACAGCTAAACAACTTGAGAGCTTAAGAGATATAGCTAAACAGATAGAAAGCCAAATCCATCTCAAGCACGGTGTAAGAAAAATAATTTACGTGTGGACACTTCGCCCCTCAGAACGTCCAAATAATGTTCGGCGCTTTCAGTCTCTCCAGCCCCCATGTTGCAGCGCCCCCCACACGATTGTGGCTGTCGTGTGTACTATAGACAACGAGCTGCATATGTGGACTCTGTAACGGCGCTGCTTACAGGAGAACACCATGGAGGCAACTGCAGCTCTTTTATACACGGTGTAAGAAAAATAATTTACGTGTGGACACTTCGCCCCTCAGCACGTCCAAATAATGTTCGGCGCTTTCAGTCTCTCCAGCCCCCATGTTGCAGCGCCCCCACACGATTGTGGCTGTCGTGTGTACTATAGACAACGAGCTGCATATGTGGACTCTGTAACGGCGCTGCTTACAGGAGAAACACCATGGAGGCAACTGCAGCGTTCGCCGCACATAGCATTTTTTCGGCCGCGAAAGGCATGGCTTGTGTTTTTACCTTTAGTTAATAGCGTGCATGGTGTTTTAAGAAAAAGATACAAGAAAAAAAAAAGAACATGCGTCTGCCATGTCGCGCTTGCTCTGTTTAAGCTCGCATGTAATAGAGCCGAACATTATCTGGATGCAGCCTCCATAGCAGCTTGCGGAGAGTGTCCACACCCAAATTATTTTTTTAAACCGTGATCTCAAGACAGATTGTACAGTGAGGGAGTGAAAAATGAGAAATCTCGTTATTGGTCATAATTCAGTTATATACTAGCAATTTTACATGTTAAGCTTTAGTAATATGCAGGTTAATTAATTGTGGTATCTAGGGGAGCACATTTTTCAATGATTGAGGCAGCAACTGACCACACAGCGTGCAATACAAAATCACTGCATCAGGTAACTGTGTGCAGGTGCTTGCACAGACCTTTATTTTATTTTGCAGGTATTCTAGTGCCATTAAATGTTGTAAATCAAAACCACTGCATCATTAACTCAGTCAGAACGAGTGTCTTGTTGGTATTTTCACCATGTCCTTGGCAAAATGTTAATTATGTCATCATAGTCTTTGGTCTATGTACATTTTTGTACATGCCCCCGGCGCATTGGTCTCAACAGCCACTTTTGTTGAACAAACTCCATGTCTGTATTTGCAGCAGCTGGTGCCGTCTTCATCAACCGACCTGGTTCCTCATCGTACGGCAAGAGCACTGACCGATATTCCTCATGTGGGAATGGGTGCACTTCATGAAACTGCTCCGACACATTGTAAGCGTCTGCTTTATATTTCGTCATGCCCACAATAGCCCCTAACCCACCAGTGTGTGACTATGCACAGCAAAGCCAGTGAGACTGTAGCAAGAGCAGTACAGTGCTGAAGTTTGACATGATCCTCATGCACGCATCCCTGAAAAATACTTCGTGAATGCGTACTGTGTGAAAATATTATTTGACGCACACAAACATGACAGTTCAAGAGGAAACCAGAAAAGTTACAAACAGTTAATAAGCACACCTTCCATCCGCTTCAGGATAAAACACCCGACTACACACTTCTTGTCTGCCTATTTCCTAACTTCATCACGCCACCTAATCCTCGGCCATGGAAACCAATTTTTTAGATCAACGGACTGCCAAAAGTTGCTTGCTCTGCTCATTGAATGACCAACACAGCTCCATTTCTTTCTAGTATATGTATAGTTGTAAACAGCCAATTTCCCGGGGAACGCCAAGAATAGCTTCTGGTTGTGGAGGGAGGCAAACAGAGCTAGTTGCCTCTGACGTCATGCTTACACGAGCTAGCCTGAGGTTATAAAATTATACCTTTCCAATAGACTTCAGCACACCAATCACTGTACTGCAACAATCTTTCAAAAAGCAATACAAGATGGTTCTTCAGCTGTCACTTTGTTCTTGACAGCATGATCTGTGTTTGCTGCACGCAGCAACTTTTCGCTGGCAGAATATAGGTTATTTTTATATGAACAAAAGAAAAGAATATTGTGGGGGGCCCCATTTGCATGTTAGAAAACCAAATGAATCAAGCAGATAATTACTAATTGTTTTATTTAACTATGTACTAATTGTGGCAAAATTTTGAACTTAATATTAATCTTGTTATTATGTTATAGATGGAATGCCCAATTCCACTAATGAGAAGGGTGATTTTTATCCACTTCAATTTACATTAATTAACATCACAATTAGTACACTGCAGTAAAAGACAACAATTAATATCTTCCATGCTTTCCCTGGCCTAATTGTCTGTTCAGCTTACTTGGTTGTGTCTGTCATCTTTATTTGCATCACAAATGACCCCTGAAACACTTTCTATCACAAACATGAGTGGGGTCTTTCTTTCACTTTACTTTCATCCACAATTTGGAAAAACCACATCTGCAAGCAAGTCTTTATGTGCTCACTGTGTTACACCGAGGGTCTCTTACATATTCTCTCTCTGTCTTTTGCAAGATTTGAAGACGTACATGCCCCAACAGCACGATGGGCGGCCTCCTCAGCAGTGGTCTCGGTCTGAGTGGACAACAAAGTTGTCCCAGCTACGCTGGAGCCTTAGGGAGTGTGAACTCCAACAGCTGCTTATCAAGTAGTTGCTTGTTCGCTGCCGAACGTAAGGCTCATAGTCATGTGTAATTAAACAAGTACTAGTCATCAGAAGAATCTCGAGTGATGGTGTTACAAGTTATGTGCGGTTTATGATAGAAAACAAAAAAAAACTTGATATGCATCCTGCAAATCTGTTAACCGTAAAACCCAAAAGTGACTGGAACACTTTTCAAAACCTTGTACTTTGCACTCTTAAAATAATTTTTGACCAGGCTGATTTGCATATAGTAGAATATAAAATGATTCTGTGAGAAATTATACTAAGGCTCACATCATATGTATGGAGCTTATTGTTTGAGCGAGATCCCCTTCAATACTTTCAGGTGTTAAGTTCTTTCTTACTATGTAACCAAAGCAACTGCATTGTAGTTATATTCCTGACTGTTAACAGCAAACTTTGTCATGTATCATTTTTAACTAGATTGTGTTACAAGTTTTATTAGGCCTTTTTGATAACTTTATTAAAAGCAAACTTTATTAGGCTTATGGCTGTTTATGTAAAGTATTATGTAAAATAACTGCTTCTCACAAATGACATCTGTTCCATGCTAAACTATGATAGAGTATTGGCGTCTGCTGCGTATGCAATCTATGAATGAAATGCAATTCAACAAGTGGCCCTTCAAAGCACTCGACTTAAACAGATTGGCCCACGAAACACATTGGCCCACAAAAACCTTAAAAAAGCATTCCAGCTGCCCCTATTGACCTATTCAATTCAATGACCTATTCAGCTGACACGGTAGTTAAATCACTACGGTGCTAGTTGTGTGCAAGACAAATCTCGCAGTTATTTGAGTAGTCCTTTGCATGTACATCATACTTTTTAGAATGTTTACCTGAAATGAAGTGCTCATTTTTATCGTTAAAATAAATACCTTACTTATACTAGGAGGCAATGGTCAATGCAAAAGGTCTTGTCATTTGGCTATCACTGAATTAGGCATGCTGTGCGAAAAGATGTTTTTTATGTATGTCAGTGCAACATGTCCTTTCTTTGCTGTAAAGAGCTTGTGATTTATCCCACAAAATCATTTATAAGTTCGAAGATCAGTTTATGGTGAGCCGGTAAAACCCATCTTGACTATCTCTTGGCTAATACAACTCCAATGCCCTTGGGTTCACATCATGTGGCCACAAAAAAGTCTGTAATGACCCCCCCCCCCCCCACACACACACACAAACTGCCTAGTGTCTGGACCTTGTGCTGGAACAATTGATTGATTTATATGTGAGGTTTAGCGTCCCAAAACCACCATATGATTATGAGAGACGCCGTAGTGGAGGGCTCCGGAAATTTTGACCACCTGGGGTTCTTTAACGTGCACCCAAATCTGAGCACACAGGCCTACAACATTTCCGCCTCCATCGGAAATGCAGCCGCCGCAGCTGGGATTCGAACCTGCGATCTGCGGGTCAGCAGCCGAGTATTGTGCTGGAACAATTATTTTTATTTCTCATTCTCTTTGCTCTTCTTCATTGGCTCCCACAATGCCTGTAGTACCCGATTGATGTGTTTGGCTGCATTAAAAGATGTGCTATAGAAAGTGATGGTAATCATTTTAAATTATTGATTGATTGATTCGTGGGTTTTAACATCCCAAATTCACCATACGATTATGAGAGACGCCATAGTGGAGAGCTCCGGAAATTTCGGCTACCTGGGGTTCTTCAACGTGCACCCAAATCTGAGCACACGGGCCTACAACATTTCCACCTCCATTGGAAATGCAGCCGCGGCAGCCGGGATTCGATCCCGTGAGCTGCGGGTCAGCAGCCGAGTACCTTAGCCACTAGACCACCGCGGCGGGGCAATCATTTTAAAGACACGTCTTTGAAGGTATGGGCTGTATAAAAAAAAAAATCGGACACTGTAAATCGCAAAGTGTGTTCGGGAAGAGCCAGTGGCCATTCGACTGACTATGCCAGGTCTTTTTCTTCTTCTTTCTTTTTTCTGTGCACATATAGTGTTTGGTAATGGCGTTTGGTATCGAGGTACCAGATTTTGGGGGGCTTCTCCAAACCGCTTGCCATGGAATCGCTTGCCAGCATGCCAGCCCTTCTGTGAAATCCAGTCATGCTAGCTGGTTTCTGCTCAAACCGCAAGTACTGTTTTCCAGCAAATATAAGAACTACCCATATTATTAATTAAAAGTTTGTCATTACTGCTAATATTATTATGTTTGGCTGAGCAGCGATTTCAGAATACCAGCACGAAATTTACCAGCACATCCGAGTTTTCAAAATGAAAACAGAGACACTATTGTGGGTCTGTATCATGACTGGGCACGGGCTGACAGATGGATGAACGAATGGAGGGACCTGCACATGAGACACTTTCACCTTAATAAAGAACAGAGCAGAAAGTGTGTGTGTGAGGGGGGTGTCTGTTATTTGGACTAATGCATCATTTAGGGTTTGTGTGAAGCACCGTAGTTGCACCTATCAGATGGTCTTTCTGTAATATTTTGGGGAACGGTCGTAGGGTAAATTACGAGTGCAAGATCAGAGTAGATAGAACATTCCAAGTTCATGGTAGTATAATGCGCCATGTAGGACGTCATGGAGCAAACTTTCTTTTAGAAATGGCTACAAGGTGTACTCGAATGCAGTTCTATCACTTGGGCATGCACTTTACTGTGGATCAGTCATTTTATTCCACTCCCTGTCAAAATTGAGTTCCATTGTCTAGATACTCAGTGAAAAATTATGTTGTAATATGTGACAATGTGCCAAATTTATGCCATCCCTGTAGCTACAGTGAAAAGCAACTCCACTATCATTGTTATTTTTGTAAATGCCACCAATTCCAGATGGTCACATTTTAAATATATATTGAAGGTCGCTCATGGTATTAGTTTCTTTCAGCCATTCTAGCAACTATGACACTATATCCCGATATTCACGACTTGAAGAGATTTCTCACTTCAACAAGAACGAGGAAATGTGCAGTTTTATAGATGTCAAACTCGATTTTGTGTTACTCATCCCTAATGCACTGCGTCGATTTTGGTGCGACATCTCATAGTGCTAAGTTAGTAGCACAGCACTAGGTTCAATGTTTTTAGATAGTATAGCAAAGGAACTTAAAAGCACCCTCTTACATAGCAGTGCTTAAAAAAAAAAACTCATGCTATGCTGGTTTTGTGCTTATTTGTGTGTGACAGCGTGGTGTACATAATATCAGAGAGAATGCATTGTCCATTATATGACTCGCAGTGCAAGAGCTGTGCAGTGTCTGCAGCATTACAGAGTGGCAAAAGGCATAAAGGTTTTCATGTATTACGCTGCAGCTTTGCCACATTTGATAATGACGATGTCAGGAGGCAGCACTAATCCATTGCTTGCAAGTCACAAAGAAGGTGAGGCGTCTTTAAAGCCAACATAACCCGTGTTTAGACAGGAGCCAATATTTGAAACAAGGAGGGAGACTTGTCTTGGTTGGTCCTTTTGTGCAAATGTTACCCATGCCATCCCTTGCTTGACCCATGGTAATAATTTCAAGCCTTTGCCTTCCTGTGAAATCCCGAGTATTGTTTGTATTCCTAGAGCCAAGAGCGATTTCCATCGATGTCACCCTGCATGTCAAAGTACACCTGTACCTTGAGAAACTTGCATTACATACTACATACATATGAAGCAGAGAAATGCCTTGCAATGTAGTCACATTTTTTTTACTGCAATGCTGAGGTGGTGGGAGAGAGTGACCAGTTACAGCTGCAAAGTTGCTGGCTGCGAGAGACTGTAGGAGTAGCATAGAGTGATTAAGCATTTATGCATAAATGCTCGAGACTTTATAATTTGCTTGCAGCATGACCAACTAGGTCTCTAGCAACACTATAGCGTGATTTGATCAGTCAACTGTGTCCTTTATACTAACTGATAATACCTATGTGCACACTTGGGCATTCTAGTAATCTCGTAGATATACATGGTATGCAAATGACAGACAGGGAGGAGGATGCAACGAGCTTGAACAAAATGCATAATCAGCATTTTGTGCAGTCCTCCTCATGCACAAGTGCAGAGTGCAGTTCTATTTCGCAAGATTTTGCTACAGCAAATTCGATGATGTAGTTTTCTCTGCAGTGCTCAACATGCATCAAGAAAGAGCGTTTTACTTGCGTCCAGCTGTGCAGCCATGGCACACATGCATAATAACTTTCTGCAAGAAGGCAGTCTAAGATTTACTGCGAGTCTTGGAACACTTATATTTCAAGTAGGACAAGCACCTTTTTGTTTTTCCTCTAGTTTAGCGATTCATTAGTATACATTGCTTTTAGGTTGAAAAGTTGGTGCTCAACAGTGCTCTATGTCCTGTTACAAGGATCTGCAAGCCTTACCATGCATTTTTTTCCTCAGAAAACTTTAATGATTCAAGAGCTTTGTTTATAGGGCTCTGCAGTTACAATGCCATTATGTTTGGGCTCACTGCATAGTTAGGGTTGTCTGCTCGAGTCAAGGTAGCTCTTAGAAGTGCCTTGAAATGTGCAAGGAAACGAACTGGTTGTGATGGTAGTTGTGTGAATGTCTGCAGTTATGTTTTGCCATTTGCTTAAACTTGCAGTGCATGTGTAATGCAGCAAGTAGTACATCCATGCTTCATAGTCTGTGCCAGTATGCACTAGTGACCTCCTGCTCTTGTCTGGTGCATGGACCGGCATTAGAATTTCACCGTAGCAACAAATTCTTGTCTTTAGAAATTTGAATACAAGCATACCCTTAGATATCTCGGGCAGCCTCCTATGCGTGCATGTTGTGTAGCAAATTGACTCCCTCGTCAACGCTTAATTTCTACATTATGAGTTCTGGTCATCCCTTCAGTTCCCCATAGTAACATAAGTGACAGAATGACAAAATCTTCACAGTCACATTCCAATTCCAGTTTTGCCTAATAAGTGTTGTACTGGTGTTCAAGTTTGGTGCTAGCCACATTTAAAAAGCTTGTTGTCATAATAAAGAATATTGAACAGTTGACATCAGCCGTGCCTTTATTGCCTGCCAAGACTACACAAAACACTTTCATAGCATTACCATTACACATGCCCTAGTCACATGTGTGTAAAGAGGTAGAACAAATTATAAAAAAAAGAACAACAGAAAGATTTAGTGCAAGAAGTGAAGTTAACTTGCTGACTATTGTCTAGCAATTTACGCCTTTTGCTCCTGCTTGATTTTTTTGTCGGCCATCTTGAGAGACACCCATGTGTTCAGTTGTGACGCACGAAGCTTTGCCCAAATGACATGGTCACTCATTGCCAGGATCTGTGCTGCAGCCAAGGCAGCTGCTTCTGGGAAAAGCACTGTGGTGCATCCCAAGCCTGAAACATGAAAGTTGGAAGAGTTCGTGTTATAGCTGGACCTCCACTATACGCAGTTACATTGCAAGTGCCAAGGTATGCCACTGCACTGACAAATATGATGATTGTTGTCGTTTTATTTCCCAAAATCACATTACGATTATAAGAGACGAAGTGGAGAGCTCTGAAAATTTCGACCATGTGGTGTTCCTTAACGTACACCTATATCCAAGTAAAGAAGCCTCTAGCATTCTGCTTCCATTGACATGCGGCCATCGGGGCCCGTGATTAAATCCCACAGACTTCAAGTATGTAGTCTAGCGCCATGACCACTGGACCACCGTAGCGGGTAGTGGAAAAGAATGCTAGCATGCAATAGTCACCAATAGTCCCCCTAGATCGTAGTAGTATACAGATGTACAGATGTTGCCAAAGCAGCTCAACCAATGCAACTGCGCTGTTAAGCTGTGCTGTAAAGTGCAGCTAATAATTGCATAGCTTCGAATTATTACAACCTGTTGAAGTTACACATTCGGGGGAAGATGGTAGCTTAATGATAAGAAAAATTTGTGAACACCGGTTGTTATGTGGGGTTTACCTTCCCAAAACCACCTTATGATTACGAGAGATGCCATATTGGAAAGCTCTGGAAATTTGGACCACCTGGGGTTCTTTACCATGCATCCAAATCTGAGCACATGGGCCTACAACATTTTCGCCGCCATCAAAAACGCAGCCACCAAAGCTGGGATTCAATCCCACGCTGTTAACACCGGATGCCGTTGGAGCAGATATTTTGGCAAGCGCGCTTGTCTTTTTGAAGCTGTCACTCTTTTTCTCAGTGTGTGTGTGTTTATGCTTTGTACCCTTAAGTATTATAATGAGTCAAGTCTGAACTGCAATGATCTCGAACTCCACGCACTTCAGCCAAATTTTCTCTGCTCGAGACAGAATATGTAAACAGTCGTACCTCATTCACAAGTCTAATAAACTTTAGCCAATAATGTTTGACAGAGCGCTCTTGAATCCATCTACTATAGTATATGTGCAATAAAAACCAGTAAGATTCAACTCCTATGAATTCCCAACAGCTGCTTATTCCATAAAATTACCATGGTCAAGTTTCGCTTCTTTTTGACATCCATAATCCAGGGAACTGTCTACCTCCCTTTCTACCGTGAATTCCCTAGTGCTAATTTGTTAGCTATACCTAACAAGGTGGACATTTGTGAAAATGAACCAGCCTCATATGTGCAAGTGTGTCCTTACCAGATGGCAGCCTGAGCGAAGACCAAACGTCGTGGGGTCCCCACTCTCCCGAAACAGGAGGGCAGTTGATCACCGGGAACACAGTGTTGCCAGATGTCACAGGGCCCAAGCCATTGCTTCTACCTGCCACACTGACAAACACAGTGGGGATCCCCTCGCCTGAAATGCAAGTCGGAGCACCCAAGTGATACACTTGTCATTTAAAAAAACATCCTCTTGCACAAAGTACATCATAGGTCCTAGACAGACCCCCTGATCACGCAATTTGCGCATTGAAATAGTGTCATCTTGTTCACGTACTTGCATTTTGTAGCAGACCTCTCTGGGCCATTATGGTAATGTTTATCTGTGTGAACCTTGTAATATGATTACTATGGGTGTATTTTAGGCAAATTCATGTTTTTTTCCTAGCACCCCTATCACCCCACCTTGGTATATGAACAAGAATTAGAGGTTAACAAGGACTTCATACAGTGTTCTTACAGGGTCTATAAACACCGATAATGGCTTTTGTGCCTTAATTCCGATCAATGCCTACTTTATAGAATCTGCATTGACGATATATCAACACAATTTAACCTCAAGTTTTACTTTTGGGTGAGGTTTGAGATTAGTTATGTAACCAGGCAACATAGTGTCTTCAGAACTATATGGGGTTCAAAACAACTGCTGGCAGCGGAGAATTGGGACTCGCCAGCGAGCATATGTGACCCCACTAGCATTGCATGGGCGGTAGGCAAATGCAAAACCACGCAGAGCCATCAGGGAAAGGAGAGTAAAGAGCAAAGCAAGAAAGTGTGCAGGTGACGTGTTTCTTTTGACATTTACTTCTTTTAATGTGTTCACAGTCACTGTAGAAATTAGCTCTACGCGATTCAAGCCGGCCAGTAGGAGGCATCTCTCCCTCGAGGTCATAACTAAGGGGAGTTGAGGGTGTTCCGACACCCTCCGCATCAGAACCACCTCACAAGATGACGATGATGATGATCAAAACTTTATTTTGGTTCACAGAAGACTAGGGGGAGACCCCGCGCCATCCGGCTACTCCTACATAGGACCTGTCAAGCCGAACTTGGGGGCCCGTTTACGGGCACTCTGGACTGTGAAGACCCCACTAATGCTTAACTTTTCAGGTTATACGAACGTATTTACAAGTCTTCGCATCAACCCCTTTGTTGCCAAACTTAGCCAGTTTTAACAATACGTATTGCTTGTAACAATGAGAAGCTGCTGTATTGTGAACTTTTGTACGTTTTTTATAAGGAAATAACCCGCTTGCAGCTATGGCTGTGCACCACATTATCGGTTATAAAAAAAACAAGTCTGGCTGTAGTGTGTTCATGCTGAGTGACAATGAAATGCGAAGCTCTTGAAGAAAAGAAGAAAACGAGAAATTCAAGCAATCAAACCCGGACAGACAACCCTTACGGCTCTCTGAGCACCTTTGAAGTTGTAGCTTCACTGCACTACATTGTGACAAAGCTGACTATAAAGATGTTCTACAGCGTGGAAGTGCCAGTAACTTTTCAGACATACAATATGCACTTTCAGACATACAATATGAGTAAAAAGTGTTGAGTTGGAAGAGTTTCAGTGTCTGAAACTTTGGATGTCATACATTGACTCTATAAAGCTTGTGGTGGCCCCTTAAAAGCATCCAAGTTTTCTAGCATGTCTGAAAAATTGGCAGCCTTGTAAACATTATCACTGATGTCTGCTTGCATATCTCATCCCATATTTTTTTGACAACAGCCTATCATCTTTCTATTTTTCTTTGTTTTTTTAGTTCAGCCCATTTATAGCAATTAATTGTTATAACAATAAAATGTTCCTGGCACTCAAGTATTGTTATACGGGATTCGACTGTATAAAGAAAAAAAATCAGTGACATGCCTTCATATTCAGCAATCATGTCCAGAGCCTGGTCAGTGTTCTTGTGCGCTGATGCTACCCTAAGCTCGCAAGGCACACCAAGCTTTTCGCAGGCCTTCTTGATCTTTTCGCAGTGCTCCTTGTCAGATGGCGAACCCATCACAACAGCCACTTGGGACTTGGGCTTGGGGCTAAGTTTCTGCAATGTAATAGAAGGGTTAATTCTATACATCAGCAAATATGTATTATGATACAAGCTGTAAGATGCTAAACAGCGGCAACATTGCATGATGAAAATAGGGACAGAAAATGAAGCCAGACTTGCACACTGCATAGCACAGTTCATTACGAAAGGAATACTGACAAAAACTGAGCATCTTTTTCTACATGAATAACGACCTATTCGAGACAGCTTGAGTTAATGACCCACTATAATATAACTCCTGCAAAGCTCATTTGCTTGAGCCCATGACGGTTAATTATTTGAATACATTCATAATGCCTATGGTCACAATTTTTGTTTCAGAGAGTGCCGAGAGAAACAAGACACCATTTTTTTTTCTTTTTTGGTAAACACAGCTGGCCACATCAGTACACAAAACAGCGGCATATGCAATGACATATAAGTGGTTGTTCATCATTTGCATTGAAAGAAAGTTGATGTCACTATCACAAGGCACTATTTCATGCTCAGTTTTGTGGTTGACGCTAAGAACATATAGTCATCAACATTTTGTGATGTGTGTGTGGCCATACAAATCTATCAACGTTGTCTCAAAAATATTGTGTCAGATTGTTAACCACTGTATAAAATGTCAAGTCTCTAGAAAAGAATATTTTAAGACCAATTTCTGAAAGTGTTAGTCTCCTTTGTTTTATGTACACACAATCGGGGAGAATGCCAAGAATTGTGAGTAAGTTAGCACAATTACGTAATTTTTAAGTAATTGCCAATTATATATCACAACTATGAAAAGCAATATGTTCTTTGTTTCTGCCAAAGTAGAAACAACGCAATGTTTGAAGTGCTATTGTATTGTGTGAAAACTGTGCGTACTAAGCACCACTTCAATCAGTTAAGCAACAGTACCTTGATCTGTTCAGCCACCCAAGCAAAGTTGCTCTTGACTGTCTCGAGAGCCTCGGCAGTAACTTCCTTGAGGTTCCGGTAAACCTGCTTGTCGACCATCAGCCTCTTATCACCAGAGGGCCACAGACGCCAGGAGTCACTGTCGATGATATCAGCCAGCAAAAGTTCACCTAAAAGCACCAAGAAGCCAGGTTACAGTGCAGATGAAACAGCTATCACTCAAAAATAGACAGCTCACCTCAGGTGAGTTAGGCATGTTGCTTGGTTATGTTGCCTCTATAGTAGTGCAATGGTTGCAGTAAAAGTTTTCCTAGCCCTCTTGTACATGCAGCAGCCCAATGTTCACAAAGGCTCAGTTCATTTTGCATTGATAATGCCTTATAGAAACCCATCGAATAAAGCATGGCGCAGGTACTTACCTATCTACAATAGGCTCTCAGTAAACGGAACCTAAACGGAACCTCAGTTAATGGAACCTCTCAGCAACAGGAGTTTTGTTTACTGAGAGGTGAACACGAGTGCAGAATACAAGCCCGAAATCGAGCATTGCAGAAGCAATAGTTCTATTTAACAGATTACCATTTACTGAGAGTCTACTATATAAGTTTGAATGATTAACTCAAATAGAAAAATATTTAAAATTGGTAATTAGCAGACTTCAGAAAAATCTATTATCTGATAATCTATTCTTTACTGGAGATTTCGACTGGCATCCTTGCGTTTCAAGAAGCATTACATTTATACAACACAAAGTGTGTAACAAATCTATATTTTGGCAATTCTAACTGTAACTGATGTCCAAATGTATGCGACTATCTTTGCAAGTTTTTAATCCGAGCCGCAACGTAATTTCATCACTTTTGTTATTCCCATCGCGTTTGAACTAACCAAGGCAGACCCCAATTTGAAAACCTGCACTCCCGATATACCAGAGGTTTCAAGCTTGCAGAAAAATATTCACAGCATTCATACTAGTATATTTGCAAATCTGGACTTGTGGCATACAGTGAGCTTTCTCATCAAATCTGAAAGTCACTGCAATCGAGATGGCCAACAACTTTTTTCTTGTTGCAGCAGTTTTACATATTAGCGAGAAAAGAGGCTAAGATTTTCACCAGCACTACTTTACAGTTGTACACGAACTTGTGAAATGTTGCCTTGATATACAAGCAGGTTCAGCTGGAAGGTTAAAGTCTCCTGAAGTATTTTTGAAAAGTGTGAGCCTACACACTTTTAAGTACGAACGATACTTTAGGTACAACGAATGTGTCGTACCTGTTTGGAGGTCCACTCCGTACTCCACCTTCATGTCGATCAGGCTGCAGTTGAGGGACGCCCAGGCCTTCTCGAGGATCTCGAATACCGTGCGAGTTGTGCGCAACATGATCTGCACCTCTTCAGCTCCAATGGTAACACTGCCGCACTTCAGCTTGGCCTCGATCAACTGCTCTGTGGACCATTGGGGGTCATGGTTGGCATCATCCTGCATCAACGAAAACAAATAAACATGCAACCCAATACAATATTCTGGTATAACATAAGCAGGAAAAGTCAGTTTGGCTTTAATTGGATAACAGGCCAACTTATACAAAAACTTCTAAAATTCTCTACTGCCAATGTACTGTTGCTACATGCATTTCTTCTTAGTCTTCTTATAAGTATATAAAAAGTATGTGTATTTTTAATGAACCCCAACTAGCCTCTTACTAGAGATCCCAATGAGCTATTCACACATTTTTCTCCGTACTGTGTGCCACATAAGAATTCCATTTGAAAATTTTGTGCCAGCCAGGGGCATAGGCAGAAATTTTTTCGGGAGGTGCATCTCCTTGATCTGAAGAGGGTGGGCGCCGGCAGATGCGTTCGAGTGTCGTTTTGAGCACCATATGCCATGGTAACAAATTTCAGGAAGGGGGCACGAGCCCTGTGTGCCACGCCTGGCTACGCTGCTGGCGCCAGCATACCAAAGAGCAGTGCTATGTGAAATTTCATAAGAATTGTGAAGAAGATGTGCCTGCAGCGAGCAGCATCACCAACGCCCGGCTCTCTCGTTTCATGCTTCGGTTCGCTGCTGTGCCGGTCCTTGCTGGACGGTTCATCACGCTGTCTCGCCGTTGTCGTTAACGACAAATAAACCTCTTCACATTTGGTGGAGGGTGCTGTTTATCCCCGTCGCTACATCCTGGAGCTGCGAAGCCGCACGCTACCGCCCATCATGACTGACAACGCCAACCCATCGGCGTCATCGCCCCAGTTCAACTGTTCCGGCCATCCTAGGCTACAGGACACGAAGGTCTTCAGTGGTGCGAATGGGACCGACGTGGAAGACTGGCTCGAGCACTACGAGCTGGTGAGCGCCAATAACAAGTGGGATGAAGCCGACAAGCTGGGCCACGTCATATTTTATCTCACTGGCATCGCAGAATTGTGGTTTAACAACCACAAACACAACATTACCACATGGAGCGTCTTCAAGACGTCATGTGCCAAAGTGTTCGATCGGCCGGCTGTCCGCAAGCAGCGGGCAGAACAGCGCTTGCGCGTCTGCTCTCAGCCAACTGGAGAAAATTTTACCAGCTATATAGAGGATGTCGTCGACCTTTGTTGACGCGCAAATGACACCATGCCCGAGTCTGACAAGGTCAAACATGCTGAAGGGCATCGACGATGGCGCATTTGAAATGCTGTTGGCTAGGAATCCAAGCACAGTTTCTGAAGTCCTCAGCTTGTGTCAGAGCTATGACGAGTTGAAGAAGCAACGCGCTCTGACTCGGCAGCCTCAGCCTGGTGGTGAGTCGCTGTCCAGCTTCGACTCCATGCCTGACAATTCACCATTGCTTCAGCAAGTCCGAGTTTTCGTCCTTGAGGAAGTCGCCCGCCAACTTTCCCTAGCTAGTGCCCTTTACTCACGAGACCACCACCCTCTACCTGCCCCGCTTCGCACTGCTATATCGGAAGAGGTCGCACCAGCTGTTCCCATTGAGCACTACGAGCCACCTCTATCTAGCCGTGTTCACTGCCCGGGTGTCGCACAGCCGGTAAGCGCTCCTGTCGCCTATCCGCCAGCCGTTCAGCCTGTGGCCGCGCCCCTAACCTATGCAGCGCAGCCTGTGGCTCCTCCTGTCGCCTTTTCGCAAGAGATGCAGCCTGTAGCCGCGCCGCTCGCATATGCAGAAGCTGTACGTAAACTTCAGCAACCACCCTACACCACGCGCTCACAGCCCGCACACCCGGCTGCTTTACTGCACCTTGGGAGGCAGCACCAGTCGCCAATCCTTGGAGGATGCCCGATAACCGAGCGATTTGCTACACCTGCTTCACTCCTGGACACATTGCCCGCTACTGCCGCCGTCGACCTCAGACGTTCGGCAACTATGCCTGGCAGCCAACCCTTCGCCCAATATGGGCCGGTCTCATCACCTCGCTATGCCCTACTGACCACCTTGACTTCCAGCCGCAATGCGCACCCTCTCCTTGTCGAGCTTTGCCGCTGACATTCGAAACAATTGACCTTGCCGCCCGAAGAAGCAACATGTTTGTAAGCAATTTGCTTTCCACACCTGTAACTTTGCTTGCGGGGGAATGTCTCAGCCGCGTATAGGATCTTGACCCTTCATCTTTGGTTGATGTTCCGGATGACTACTGCGACCACCCAAAAGCACTGTCAGCACTGTCCAATGATACGTTTTCCAGCGCCAGCGCAGACACTCTCACTCTCACCGAACATGCCGACCTGCTGAAGCTTCTGCACGAGTTCAGGAGTTTTTTCGATGTGTCGCGACCTCAACTGGGCCGCATGTCACAAGTCAAACATGTTGACACCAGCCTACACCAGCCACTGCGTCAAAGACCATACAGTGTCTCCGCTGAAGAGCACCGCGTCATCAATGATCAAGTCGAAGATATGCTTCGTAGAGACGTCATTCGACCATCTCACAGACCCTGGGCGTCTCCCGTCGTCCTGGTGCATAAGACGTATCTATCCGATTTTGCGTGAACTATCGTCGTTTGAATAAACTAACCCGCAAGGACGTCTATCCTTTGTCGCGCATTGATGACGCCATTGACACCCTTCACGGAGCGGAATTCTTCTCGTCGCTAGATTTGCGGTCTGGCTACTGGCAGGTCCCAATGGCTGAAGCCGATCGCCAAAAAACGGCATTTATTACACCAGACGGACTATACGAATTTAACGTCATGCCCTTTGGGCTTTGTAACGCGCCTGCCTCGTTTGAGCGTCTAATGGATAATACGCTACGTGGTCTCAAATGGAATATGTGCCTCTGTTACCTCGACGATGTTGTGGTTTTATCCCATGACTTTCCTACGCACCTCCTTCGCCTCGGGCACGTTTTGACTTGTCTGACCAACGCTGGCTTGCAGCTTAACCTGAAAAAATGGCGCTTCGCTGCACGCGACCTCGTCATCTTAGGCCAGATCGTGTCCAAGCACAGCGTATTACCTGACCCAGCAAAACTTCAAGCAGTCGCAGAATTTCCCAAGCCGACGACCATGAAAGAACTTCGCAGTTTTGTAGGCCTATGCTCCTATTTCCGGTGCTTTGTTCGCAATTTTGCCTCTATCATGTCACCGTTAACCCACCTTCGCGGTGACGTGAACCTCTCCTCCTGGTCCCCTGCATGTGACGTCGCCTTCACTACTCTGCGCCGTCTGCTCACCTCCCCACCTATTCTTCGCCACTTCGACCCGACGGCTCCTACCGAAGTGCACACCGACGCCAGCGACGTCGGGCTAGGCGCTGTCCTCGCTCAACGAAAGCCCGGCTATTCAGAATACATTGTAGCCTACGCTAGCCGCACTCTGATGAAAGCCTAAACTAATTACAGCATGACAGAAAAAGAGTGTTTGGCTCTGCTGTGGGCGCTTGGAAAGTTACGGCCGTACTTATACGGCCACCCGTTCTATCTAGTAACTGATCACCACGCACTCTGCTGGCTCTCCACGTTGAAAGACCCTTCTGGCCGCCTTGCGCAATGGGCACTCCGCATCCAGGAGTATGACATTCGCGTCGTATACCGCTGCGGACACAAACACTGACGCCGATGCCCTGTCCCACTCACCTTTACCACCAGATCCGACGTGCGGAAACACTTGCCTCCAGACCTTGTCATTGCTAAATCTCGACTCGATTGCCACCGAACAACGTCGTGACCTGTGGATCGCCTCTCTTATCGAATATTTATCTGGCACGCCCAACCTTCCAGTATCTCGATCCCTCCGACGTCAAGCTTTCCATTTTGCCATCCGCAATCAACTTCTTCATCGACGCAACTACGCTCCCGATGGTCGCCGTTGGCTACTGGTCATTCCAATTTCAATTTTCAATTTTTTCAATTTTCAAAATTTGTTTTATTATTTTCTTGTACAAGACACAAGAAACAAAAGTATGTTGGGGCTAAAGGCATATAGCCTGACAGAGGACCCAACCAACACCACCTAAATGAGTTCAGGCCTCTTCACTCCGACGCGCCTTCGTGTGACGTCATTCAACTTTGCCCGAGCCTCTCACGCCAACACCACCTAGCTCACGCCGTACCGGCAGCGTTTCGGCGTGTCCGGGCATGTTGACAGGCAAGGAGGAGGGCGACCTCTCTCGAGAGAGCGAGCACCGTGGTATCCCGTAGCTTTGCGGCAGAGCCGTAAGTTGTCCGAGTCTCGGACAGGTGGCGGCAGCCGTGACAATTATTTCACTCTGTCGTTGAACGAGACCACGCGGCCACGCCGTGCGCGCTGTTCCGTGTTGCAGTTACCGCTTCCGCCGAATTTATTTTGTTGACGAATGTATCCTGAGACATGGGGCGGTGTTGTGTACCCAACTGTCGAGGGAACTATGACAATGGTCCGAAAGTCCGCTTGTTTTCTTTTCCGAGAGACGCTAAGCGAAGAGCGGAATGGCAGCGGGCTGTGCGACGGAGCGACGTCGACGTGAGGCTGTTGAAGGACCCCAAGGTAAGCTGCATCGAGCGCACCCCTTCAGAATTAACGAGATTTCTCGTAATTATCCCAGGAGATTCTAATTGGTGTTTTTCTTTTTTTTGTTCCGGTCACGCGCAGGTTTGCGAGCGTCACTTCAAGTCGGAACACCTGCGCACAACGTCAACGTATACGGACTGCGATGGACGAACCATTGAAGCTCCTATGAAGTTGACACGGCTGACTCCAGACGCCTTCCCAGCCATTTTTCCAGACTGCCCTTCGTATATCTCGGATTCGCGCACGTCGCGAGAAGAGCCTGAACTGAAAAGGAAGCGGACTGAAAATGAGCTACTCCAGAAAGCCATACACGAGTCCCAAGCAGCGTTTGAAAAAGAAGAAAAACAGTACAAAGTTTGTAATCTGGGTGAACTGATTTCTCGGGTTAACGAGCGTCCAAATAAGAAGTTTTGGTGTACAACAGCCTGCGAGACGTGCCTCATCGTCGCCCACATCGAGCCGGCGTTGCAAGCTCCGGAGATGCTTGTATCTGTGGTGGTTACAGAGGATCTGTCCGTTTCCGTGTATTTTAAGTGCGCTCCGTTGGTGTCGGATGATGTGTGCATTCCTGACGAAGTCCGTGATGTCCGTGTGCTGGACAACCTTCTAGACAGCGTGGAGCGATATTGTGAAAAGAAGGCCCGTCACCAGGAGGACAAGGTGGGGGGAGTGCTTAGGCTTGTTTTATCCTTGCTGGATGACATTTGTGATGATGAGCTGCATGATGATGAGAGGGCTGACGCACTAATCTTCCTGAAGGAGCAGTGCAAGCTGCTGACAAAGAAGAGTAATGGCGTGCGGTATTCTGCAGAGCTTTTAGTTTTTAGCAGTATATTGCACACAATTTCTCCACATGCTTACAAGTTTTTTCGCCACAGCAACAAGCTTGTCTTGCCGCATGACACTACCATCAAGCGAGTTTGTGCTGCACATGATGTGAGCCCATCGAAAGAGCAGTGCGAAGAAGGTTTTCTGAGGTACATTAAGCGCAGAGCAACCATTCTGAAGCCTCATGAAAAAAATGTGACTGTCATGCTTGATGAAATACACCTGCAACAGTTTTTTGAATATAAAGGTGGCTGCCTAACAGGGTTTGCTGTGCATTGTGCGGAACCAGCAAAGACAGCGCACGTGTTCATGGTACAGTCTTTGCTTTCATCTTATAAAGATGTTGCTCATATCCTTCCGGTAACTCGTATCACAGCAACGGAGCTGCATGATGTTCTAAAGACACTAATCATGAGGCTTGAAAGTGCTGGTCTGCATGTTGTTGCGGTCGTAACAGACAACAATGCCATAAACAGGAAAATGATGTCTCTGTTTAGCGAGCAAAATGAGCCAGGGATTGTTTTTCCTCATCCTGCCAACCCGCAGCAGCCATTGTTTCATGTTGTGGACACTGTTCACTTGCTCAAGTGTATACGCAACAATTGGCTCAATCAGAAGGATGATGACAAGTCGTTTTTGTATCCTCATTTTGAAAGCTGTGGAAGTGGTGAGGACCAAAAAGCTTCGTTTACTTTTTTGAGGAAGCTGTACCAGAGTGAACAAAGCAAGCTTGCAAAGGTTGCCTATGGTCTGAGCTATAAAGCACTTTATCCAAGCCACCTAGAGCGTCAAAATGTGAAATTGGTGTTGAAAGTTTTTAACAGCTTTGTGTCATCAGCTTTGTCACTTGAAGCGCAGAAATTGCATTTGGCTGCACTGCAGGAAACGGCCACCTTTATTGATTTGATTGTCAGGTGGTGGAGCGTTGTAAATGTTAAGACTCCAGAAAAGGGGCACAGACTACGTGATGTTTATCAGCAGCCTGTGAAGGATATGTCTTGTTTGCAAGTTCAGTACCTTGATCAGTTCATTACCTGGCTTGACAGGTGGAGCCGGAGGGGAACCACGGCTGGAGGTTTGACAAAGGAGACCCACTTTGCTCTCCGGCTAAGCACGTATTCATTGATTGAGCTGTCACGGTATTGCCTTGATGAGCTGGGCTTTAGGTACGTCCTTTTGGGGAAGTTTCAAACAGATTGCCTTGAGGCCAGGTTCGGGAAGTACCGCCAAATGTGTGGATCTCACTACAATGTGTCAATCACAGAAGTATTCGAAGCGGAGACAAAGATTCGCTTGCAGGACACTTTAAAGCTGGAAGACGTGCCGCTGTCATTGGCACCTAAGGAACAGGAGCTTGATGCCGAGATGCTAATAGCAAAGTATGCCATCAAACTCACCCAAAGTGACCTGAAGGCATCACAAACTGACGTGCCTGCGTTGACATACATTGCAGGCTATTGTGCGCATGCTGCAATTAAACGTCAGCCATGTGAGGATTGTCAGTCACAGCTCATGATCACTGACCGAGAGCTACAGCAAAGTGAGCACGTACTCATTGACAGCATGAGCAGAGGCGGCTTGAAGTTTCCGCAGCCTTTTGTTGTTAATGTTGTTCTTGGCACTAAGATAGTATTAGAGCACCTTGTCCGTAAGGAACAGGAGCAGCGGTTTCATGCAGAAGCCAACCAAAGGATGGTCCTCTTGAGCATCATGCAGTTCCTACTAAGCGACGGCGAGGAGTTGGACATGTGTGCAAGTGGCCACCATCCAGATACCGTACTCAAGAACATTCTAAAACCAGCTGTCAACACGCTTCTAAAAAACTATGTCGCTTGCAGGAATGACAGTGTCATGAAAGAAAAAGCCTGTACAAAGCAAAGAAAGTCGCTAACGCTACAGTAAACTCTGCTAGTGGCCCCTTCGCTAAAATATAAAGCAAGCTTTACTAATGGCTAGTTTTTTTTAAGCTGGCCGGTTCGTATTTTCTTTTTGTCCCACAATGTGAATATGGCTTCGAATATGACTGTTCCAAATGCTAAATGTTTGTTCCTTGTGATACACTTTATACATTGTAATAAATACTCCAGTAGCTAGTTTCTTTCGTTCTAAGAGCAGTTGTGTTTTTCTGTTTGCCCCATAATGTGATTATGGCTGTGAATATGACTGTACCAGATGCTAAAAGTTTTTCACTGTGATACATTTTGAAATATTATAACGAATAATCTAGCGCCTTGTTTTTTTTTTTGCTCAATCTTGTCAGTTTCGGTTTTTGTGTTGCACAATGTAGTCATAGATGTCAATATGGCTGCTAAAAGCTGGAAGTTCGTATGTTCTTTGTGATACATGGTACACACATTGTAATAAATATTTTGCCAGGTGCCCGGGACTTGTGTACGTTTCTTTTAAGTGCAATCTGAAGCAGTCACGTCCGCCAAGATGGAGCGGAACAGCACTATTTCATCTTGATGTGAAATAACGTTCGTTCAGAAATTTTATATTCTATGCCTATATCGCGGCAATGCAGAAATTAATGTTTTACTCATGTGTAGTGGCCGCCGCGCGGGAAGCGTCCGCGCCGCAGCGGCTCGCGCGCGCGCGCGTCGACGGGCCGTGTGCGTGACGTCACGGCGGCAGTGAAGAGGCCTGCTTATCTAGGCGGTGTTGACCCAACACCCATGTAAACGCACTTTATGATCCACGCACTTTATGATCACAAGTATGTGCCTCTCTTCACGACGATCTGCAATGTGGCCACGCCGGAATGTTCAAAACATATTAACGCCTTCACCATCGCTATTACTGGTGCGGCATGTACAATTTTGTATGCAAATTTGTGCAGTGCTGTCCTGACTGCTAGCGATGCAAATCAACACCGCCACGTGCGACTAGCGCATTGCAGCCACTTCCATGCCCTGCCAAGCCATTTGATCACGTCGGCGTTGACCTCTACGGCCCCCTTCCATTGACACCAGATGGTAATCGGTGGATTATAGTGACGGTTGACCACCAGACACGCTACGCTGAAACAGCCGCTTTGCCGAGCACTACAGCTCAGGATGTCGCCTCTTTCATTTTACAACGCTTTATCCTTCGACATGGTGCACCTCGAGAGCTCCTCAATGACAGAGGCCGCGCTTTCCTCTTCTTTTGGAATGCCACGTCATTCATCGGAAAACGACAGCATACCACCCACAGACTAACGGGCTAACGAAATGGTTCAACTGCACGCTGGGTGATATGCTCTCAATGTACATGGCATCTGATTATAGCAACTGGGACCGTGTTCTCCCATACGTCACATTCCCATATAACACCGCAATACAAACCACCATGAGATTCTCACCTTTCTTTACGGACGCGAGCCTTCCCATACAGTTGATACCCTACTTCCCTACCGTCCTGATGCTTCCGAGTGTCCACCTATCTCCGATGCTGCTCGACAAGCCAAAGAGTGCTGCCAGCTCGCCCGTGCGTTCACCTCGGAAGAGCAACAACGCCAGAAAGAAAAACGTAGCACCTCTCTTCCAGATCCCAGCTATGCCCCAGGGTCTCTTGTGTGGCTTGCCAACCCATACCAAACTTCGGGACTCTCCTTAAAACTTGTCCCCTGGTACGAGGGGCCTTGCACCGTTTTCGAGAAAACCTCTCTGGTTAATTTCCTAATTGAACCAGTTTCTCGATCGGATGACAAGAGCCGGCGTGCACGTGGCATCGTCCATGTTTCCCGACTGAAACCATACCACAAGCCTCTGCCTGAAACTTCTTAAGTCGCCAGGATGGCTCCTTTTTCAGCGGGGCGATTGTGAAGAAGATGTGCCTGCAGCGAGCAGCATCGCCAATGCCCGGCTCTCTCTGCTCGTGCTTCGGTTCGCTGCTGTGCTGGTCTCTGCTGGACGGTTCATCACGCTGTCTTGCCATTGTCCTTAACGACAAATAAACCTCTTCACAGAAAGAAAACTTTTTATTGAATAAAAAAATTTTTACTAGCATGTACGTAACCATGCTTGCACACGCTACCAGTGGCATAGCTCGGAGGTGCGGCTCACCGGGCCAGTTTTTTATTCATCTGTTTAATTGAGCATGCGCTTATCGTTTGCAGATTTTTCTTTACTGTGGGAAAGCAGTACAGTAAATGTTCTCCTTTAGTGGAACACTTGGCACCAAACAATCGCTATCACATGTAAAACTGCGTAAACAAAATGTCACATATGTACAGCCACGGCCACGTCTGTGTAGAGTGCGTGACCAGCCGGTTTTTGCTCTGTAGGGCAACACCTCGTGGCAGTTTCGGGCTCAGTCGTGGTGTTTCAGGAGCACGCCCGTCCTAGTTGTCAGGCTGACTGCACAAGAGCCGAAAACTGCCTCACGGAGTCTTCTTGCAAAGTGAAAACCGGATGCTCGCGCGCTCTACACAGGCTTAGCTGTGGCTGTACATCACAATGACAAAGGCTACACAATAATTTCAAAAGGTCTCGTGTTTTATTGTTGATTGATATGTGGGGTTTAACGTCCCAAATTCACCATTTGATTATGAGAGACGCCGTAGTGGAGGGCTCCAGGAATTTCGACCACCTGGGGTTCTTTAACGTGCACCCATATCTGAGCACACGGGCCTACAACATTTCCGCCTCCATCGGAAATGCAGCCGCCGCAGCCGGGATTCAAACCCGCGACCTGCGGGTCAGCAGCTGAGTACCTTAGCCACTATACCACCGCGGCGGGGCTCGTGTTTTATTGTTCAACTTGTGTTAAATGTGTTTTGTAATGACTTCACCGCAGTACAATCATGCAATGCAGTGAAGCATAAACAAAGTATAGCAGTGGCATGGGCGTCGGCAGGGAAGTGCACCAGGGGTGCCTGCCCCCCCTCAAGCTTCACCAGCATTTGCCTTTACTTGAGCTAAACCAGTAAATTCTCACTCCCTCAGCCGCGACGCAACACTGGTTTGCACCCCGTAAAAGAAAATTCTGCCGACGACCATGAGCAGTGGAGTAGAACTTTTTCTCCGGTACTCAGTACAACATATGTGGTGACGCTTCCAAAAATGTAAGAAGCATGAGCTCGGCGACGACAAACCTCGTACAGTGTATCGACAAAACAGGCTAACGCACAGCTTTTAAACCCTAAAAAAATCTACGGCATCTTCTGCCCCAAGTCGCGCACCGCCATTGTCACAGATTCAATCGCCCCCGGCCCCTCGATCACCTTGACCGATTTAAGGCTGCTTATATCACAGAATTACAGAGTTCTCTTGAAAAATCCATTTACTTGTGTTTTTATTTTCGCGTACTACATAATGTTGCCGCAATACAGATATTCACTGCGATGAAGCCTACTAAATAGCATTCGTCATTATATCCAATGCTTTTAAAGAAATAGTCACGTAAATTCAGTGTCATTGGGGGACAATAAGGGGAGACACTAGAAACTAAATCTGAAAACGAAGGGCAAGGTCTTTTTTACAAATTTCGCGCCCGAACCTCAATATTGACATGACGTCACAGGTATAAAAATGTTTCATGGCCAAGTTGCCTCAACGAAAGTTATAAACAGTTAATTGTTATGTTTAGGTCTCAGACTTCCCAAAAACGCAATTCAGTCCGTCTTTGTCGACAAAGAATGGAAGACACCGTCAAAATCTATGACGTCATAGCGACGCGACGCGGGAACTTCAAGTCTGATGTCGGCACTTTTACTTATTTCCCGTGCCTTTTGTGGCCTACTACCAGGCGCCTTCTCGCAGCAAGAGCGACGTGTTTGATATTGTGGATGGGAAACATATGCGAAGCCAAGAGAAGCGAACCAACCTTGTAGAAGGTTTCCAGCTTGGGAGGGCTGAAGCGGTAACCCTCGTTCACTCCGGGGTTCCTCTTGAGGAATGAGCCCGTGGCGATGCGCCGTGTCACCCATTCGATGGGCACCATGGCGCAGTGCCGCGCCACAAACGACTTGTCATCTTGTTTGCGGATGAAGTGGGTCTTGATTCCTGCAACATCGTAACAATCGCAAATACGGTCAGCATATACTCTGCCACTTATGCTCTAGTTTTGCAATCGTATCGCACCAGACTCCGTAAAAACGGTTGTTTTTATGAAAGCTATATTTGAAGCTTGTCATATTGAAGTTTCAAAAAGGTTATTTCTTTCAACAAATACTACCAGCAGTGTTGACCATGTGATAATGTAATATCCGCGGCTAACGACAGAAGCTGATTAACCAAAAGATGAAAAAAAAAACATCTCGGCCCGCTTACCGTATTTAGAAAACTTAAGCAAGTTCTATAAAAAAGAAAAATTGATGCCCACTATTGCATTCAAGAAAAAATACGGTTACCCGCAGAGCTGTGGCGCGACAAATTCCGTCGATCAGGTCGCGCGAAATCGAAACATGAAAACACGAAGCGCACGGTGGCCTGCCGCAACGAGGCGACGTTATAGCCGATGTCACCATCCAGCAATACAACGCTCTTCTAGTACGGCCGTGACAGTCGCTATCGATGGCCCAGCAGCCGTGCGATGACTGGCCGTCGTTCTGTGACGTAAGCAAGATCGCCTCGAGGGGCTGTGATGCGCACATGCGCTTCAGCTCTCCAGTTTCGATTTCGCGCGCTCTGCAGCAGGCGGAAATTGCGTCACAGACACTCTCGTTTAATCGCATTTTTCTCACACCCAAGAGCTGCCAAGTCATTGTTAGGCACAAAAATTAGGCTGGCGGCGTGAAGCGCCCTCAATCGCATTATGAAGACGCTCACGCGAAGGCGTACGTATGTAGCATGCATATAACCAGGACACCAGAACTCGGCCCTCTCCTCCACGCGCGCAACACGGCAAACCGCGGCAACGCCCTCAGTGAGCACACTGCAAGCGATCGGCGTCAAATACAAGGCAGCCGCATACCGGCACCGTTCTCTCTGTTTGTAAACGCACATTAGACGCTTGAGAAAAACAGGCCGTTCCTTCCACGTCTTAGGTTACCGTGCACTACTGTTGCTGAGAAGCCGAGCCGAGGAAGCCAACGGGAGTCGACTCCTCAGCGCGAGCACCATATATAATAATATCTAGAGTTTAACATTCCGAAACCACGATATGATTATTGAAAACGCCGTAGTGGAGGGTTCCAGAAATTACCCGGTGTTCTTTAATGGGCACTGGCATGACACAGTAAACGGACCTCTCACTTCGCCGCACTCGAAATGCGACCTCTGCGGCCGGGATAGTACTCGCGACCTTTGGATCAGCAGCCGAGCAACACACCGCTACACCAACGCCGCGCGGCGGCCAGGCGCGAATAACAGGCGATCAAGAACCATGCAGAAAAATAACTACTGCATATGCGTCTATTCTATACCTGAACTCCGTAGGTTAATAATTAGTGCAAACATATCCTTTAAAATAAACCATCGCGAGCTCATCATTTTCGTACACCTTTTAGAGACAGCTTGCTTCAATTTCACACATGTGACTAATTGTAGTTAGCTAGCGGCTAATTAATAATCCCAACAACAACACCCGTCACCGCCGCAAATGTCTGCCCCCAAGCACGGACGGCAATATCGTCTCCAACAGCAGTACTCTTATTTCACAGACGCCTATTCATAAACAAAGCTTACAAAATATGTCTTCAACGAAACTTCATAAATGACAGCAAAGTTTTCTTTAATTTTTCAGCGCGATGCAATGGACCGTAATTTTGGCCGCTAAATTTGTTTTTACCGTTAACCAGCCCACACAATGCGCAGTACCGTATCACTTGAGTCGGAGTTCCACCTCCCTTTAAGGTCATATTCATGCCCTTCATGTCTATTCATCCCTTCATGCATTCAGTCATTATCCATACAGGGTGCCCCAGCTATCTTTAGCCACAGTTTAAAAATATACCGACACACGCAATGACGACGCGACCAAATGCATGTTGCTGACCATTCCATAGAGTTAGTCAAACTACTTTCGTGTTCCAAAATATTGTTTAATTAGTTCTGTAACTTTTGAAAGAACGACGATAGATAACAAAATTCAATGAGAAAGTTGCAGATCAGTTTGCGAAACGGCCGATTAGATAGTTTCGAATCTTGTGTCTGTTAATTATTGGTGTTTTTCTGCTATTTCGATATGCCCGCGAAATACAAAAAAAAATACTACGTGACAAACCCACTCGCGTGCCAGTGCGCGATGATTCTAGTGCTCCCTAACGTTCCGCGTACGATCGACCATAGCATTTGCCCGATTGTGCTGTTGCGACAAAGCCGCAACCATGGTGATGGCTTTGCGATGAACGCGTTTTTTTTTTTTTTTGCTAGCGGCCACAAAAGCGATAACCGCTGTGACTGCTTATCGCTGCCATGAACGGGCTTGAGGAAAGCGTATTGTTTGTACGCGGCACGTTTGGGAGCACCAGAATCACGGCACACCAGTGGGCTCGTCACGTGGTATTTTTTGTGGGCATTAGTAGTTAGCAGAAAAAGACTAATATTAACAGATATAAAGTTTGAAACTCTCTAATGAGACGTTCTGCAAACCAACCTACAACTTCCTCATTGAATGTTTATCTATCTTCGTTCCTTCTAAAGTTAATTATTTCAACATAACTAATTAAACAATATTTTGGAACAAAAATATTCTAACTTCATGCAATGGTCAGCAACATGCATTTGGTGGCATGCATTTGGTCGCGTCGTCATTGCGTGTGTAGGCATACTTTTGAACTCTGGCTTAGGATAGCTGGGGCGCCCTTGTTGCGACCGCGGTTTGCGGCACCGGAAATCCGGGATCAAGAAGTCGAGGCAGGAGGAAGTTGAATTTCGTAGAGAAGGTTTTTACTTACATAATTTACATGCCACGGCCTTTCTGGCCCGAAGCTCTACATTGAAAAAGGCTGCCACATGAACAAGCTCCGTAAACCACCTAAGCAGCCCGCGAGGTCTGGTTAAATACAGTTTCATCTCCCCAGATCCCTAGATCGGGGAACAGGTCCATACGGCACTGTCCAATAACACGTCCCGCAGCACAAACGAGTGTCATGCCGGCACCGGCCCCAACATACACACATACGCAAACCAAACACGTGTATGGTCCCGGCGATGCTGCCTCCTTCGGCGAATCGAGGGACTCGCTCGCTGGATTCCGTGCTGACCAGGTGTGCCCTCGCGATCTCCGACGACAGCGCAGCTCTGGCCGACTGGGTTGGTCCTACGCCACCTCCTGCCGCCTGTCCCCTACGACAGCGTAGCTCTAGCCGACTGGATTAGCTCTACGCCATCTCCTGTTGCCGACAAGAGCTCTCGCCAGTGGTACCCCGTCCTCGGACTTCTGTGACCGCGTTTTATCTTTCCTATCTTCTCTTAATTCCGTCGTCACTCGCTGTCTCTGCGCATTTCTCTCTCTCTCTCTCCTCTCTCTCTCTCTCTCTCTATATATATATATATATATATATATATATATATATATATATATATATATATATATATATATATATATATATATAGCTCGCTGGATTCCGTGCTGACCAGGTGTGCCCTCGCGATCTCCGACGACAGCGCAGCTCTGGCCGACTGGGTTGGTCCTACGCCACCTCCTGCCGCCTGTCCCCTACGACAGCGTAGCTCTAGCCGACTGGATTAGCTCTACGCCATCTCCTGTTGCCGACAAGAGCTCTCGCCAGTGGTACCCCGTCCTCGGACTTCTGTGACCGCGTTTTATCTTTCCTATCTTCTCTTAATTCCGTCGTCACTCGCTGTCTCTGCGCATTTCTCTCTCTCTCTCTCTCTCTCTCTCTCTATATATATATATATATATATATATATATATATATATATATATATATATATATATATTGTTGCGGGTTCGCGGCTATGCAGCTATGCGGGCGGTGCGAAGAAGAAGACGACGACGTTGGTGGGCTGTTCGAAAATACACAACGGCTGCCATCTTGACTGCTGGAGTACTTTTCTACTCTAAAGTAGTAAATACATTCGCAACATTTTTGGTGGAGGTGCTGGGTACGACGCAAGACGGAACTTCGAAGCGGACGTGTTCTCGACTGCCCGACCATGGCAACAGAAACCAATTCTGCCGCTCCTGTTTCAGCCGCGACTCCGGCGCAGCCTGTACAGCCGGTCGTATTGACGCAACCGCGCGACCCTGGCAACTTCTGCGGCACCGACCATGTTGACGTTGACGACTGGATTCCGAAGTTCGAGCGGTTTGCAGCAGTGTACCGGTGGGACCCTACGATGATGCTCGCCAACGTTGGCTTCTATCTCTGCGGAACAGCTGGCGCGTGGTTCGAGGCTCATGAAGCGGACATAACCAGCTGGGATACTTGCAAGCAGAAGCTTCGTGACTTGTTTGGTAAGGCCGTCGGACGCCAGCGGGCCGCTTCTAAAGAACTCTCTGGTCGGGCACAAACTACGACCGAATCATATGTCACCTACATCCTTGACGTTCTCGCCCTTTGCCATCGTGCCGACCCCAACATGTCCGAGGAAGACAAAGTAAGCCATTTACTTAAAGGCATTGCAGATGATGCTTTCAACATACTGGTTTCCAAAGACTGTTCCACCATTGATGACATCATCAAAGAGTGCCGCCGATTCGAAGAGCTGAAGAGTCGCCGGGTCGCCAAGAATTTCTTGCGACTTCCGAACACGGCCGCTACGTCATCTTGCGAGGACCTTCAGCCGCCATGCAGTCAACCACATAACAACGAGAGTGTAGTTCGCATCGTTCGTAGAGAAATCGAGGCCGCGTCTCCGTCTTTTCTGACCCGCCCATCTGATGATCGACCAACGATCTCGTTGATCCAACAGGTCGTGAGAGAGGAGCTGGCAAACGTTGGGCTGCAGCCTGTATGTTCGTTGACGGAACCTCGGGTCAGTACCATAGCGCCTTCTCCTGCACCAGAAAGATTCCGCCGCTATCGTGATCCTGCTCAGTGGAGGACACAGGACGACAAGCCTATATGTTTTCATTGTCATGGTGTAGGACACATCTCCCGCTACTGTCGTTTCCGCACGTATCCACCTCGGTCGTTTCCTGGCTATCGACGTGACGACAACCACCGGCCCCTGCAGTATGGCGCTCGTGACGATGGACCGTACAATGGCACTCCCGCGACACCAGTCCGCCGGTCCAGCCGTTCGCCGTCCCCGCATGACCGTCGCTCCAGGTCACCTCAGCACCGCCGCTATTCGTCGCCCCACCCTAGTGGACGCCCTTCTTCGGAAAACTGAGCAATGCAGCTCCCGGAGGTGACGCTGCATTGGACTCCCGACCTGAAAACCCTCTGCTGACCTTGACTACGGACAAGAACCTGCTTGATGTAGAAGTGGATGGCCTTCCTGTTACTGCCCTTATTGACACCGGCGCACATATTTCAATTCTGAGCTCTGACCTCCGTGCACGATTAAACAAGGTCCTTACGCCGCCAGAGTCCCTATTTGTACGTGTCGCTAGTGGAGCGACCCCGGCTGTGCTCGGAATGTGCACCGCGCGTGTGAGATTCGCCGACCGCCAGACGTCCGTTCTATTCCATGTTCTCGCTCACTGTCCACATGACGTCATCCTTGGACTCGATTTTTTGTCCGACCACTCCGCTGTAATTGACTGCTCAGCCGGCGTCGTGCAACTTGACTTGCCTGCGGCCACCGAAGAGTCGAAGATGGTACAGAACAAGCTTTCGTGCGCTGAGTTTGTTCGCCTCCCACCCCAAGCCCTAACTTGTGTCACAGTTGAACCATATCCCAGTGTTCCGGATGGGGATTACGTGGTCTTTCCCTCTCCCGGTGTTTTACTGGCCCGCAACGTTTCCTCCCCGTACACCATATTAACTGTCACAGCGAACAAGACGTGCCTTCCTCTTCTGAACTTCGGACTCAGCCCTCAAATCCTACCACAAGGCATTGTTCTCGCCACTCTTTCACCGTCACACGAGTGCCAGATCTCATCAGTGTCACGTGAACTGGCCACAGTCGCCTCCCCGAACCCGCATAGCACCGACGCAGCCAAATCTACACGGCTCAACAATGTAACTAAGATGATTGCCTCAGACCTGTTGCCGTCTCAGGTCAAAGACCTCACTGATCTTCTCACGAGCTATTCGGACATATTTGACTTTGACGGTAGGCCCATAGGTCAAACATCGCAAGTCAAACATCGCATTGATACCGGTGATGCAGCTCCAATTCACAGGCGTCCCTATCGAGTGTCACCATCAGAGCGCCAAGTTATCCAACAGGAGGTGAATAAGATGCTCACAAAAGGCATCATAGAGCCCTCATCGAGTCCGTGGGCGTCCCCTGTAGTCTTAGTTAAAAAGAAGGACAATACCTGGCGTTTCTGCGTGGACTATCGGCATTTAAACAAGGTCACCAAAAGGGATGTCTACCCGCTTCCTCGTATTGATGATGCCCTGGACTGCCTTCATGGCGCAACCTATTTTTCTTCGATAGACTTACGCTCCGGTTACTGGCAGATCGCCGTGGACGACCTCGACCGGGAGAAGACCGCCTTTGTAACGCCTGACGGTCTCTACCAATTCAAGGTAATGCCGTTTGGCTTGTGCAATGCGCCGGCGACGTTCGAGCGGATGATGGACACGCTTTTGCGCAGCTTTAAATGGTCTATCTGCCTGTGTTATCTGGACGACGTGATTGTGTTTGCCCCAACCTTTAAGTCTCACCTCGAGCGCCTTTCCTCAATTCTTTCAGTATTTCGAGAGGCTGGGCTCCAACTTAATTCTTCGAAATGCCATTTTGGGCATCGCCAAGTTACTATTCTAGGGCATCTCGTTGACTCCTCCGGCATCCGCCCCGATCCCGACAAAGTCCGAGCTGTCCTGGATTTTCCTGTACCGACTTGTGTCAAGGACGTTCGAAGTTTTGTGGGCCTATGCTCATATTTCCGACGATTTGTCAGAAACTTCGCAGAGGTCGCACGCCCCCTCACTGATCTTTTGAAGAAAGATGTACCATTTGAGTGGGGTCCTGATCAAGGCACGGCCTTTTCCCAGCTCATAACACTTCTGACCACGCCACCGATTCTCGCCCACTTCGACCCGTCTGCTCCAACCGAGGTCCGCACCGATGCTAGTGGCTACGGTATTGGCGCGGTTTTAGCCCAGCGTCAATCCGGTCACGATCGAGTTCTTGCGTATGCCAGCCGGCTCCTTTCTCCTGCCGAACGCAATTACTCTATTACGGAACGCGAGTGCCTGGCCCTTGTATGGGCAGTTGGTAAATTCCGCCCCTATTTATATGGCCGGCCTTTCACAGTTACCACTGACCATCACGCTCTATGCTGGCTTTCAGCCCTCAAAGACCCAACGGGGCGCCTTGCTCGTTGGGCTCTGCGCCTCCAGGAATTCACATACACAGTGGTTTACAAGTCTGGCCGTTTACACCAAGACGCCGACTGCCTCTCTCGGTACCCCGTTGACGCTCCAGATCTAGTAACCGACGACGCGTCCATCTGTATTTCCTCGCTCTCTGCTTTCGGCAACATGGAATGTGAGCAACGGCGTGACGCGTCCCTACGAGAGCTAATCGACCGCCTGAACACAGGCTGTACAGACAGTTCGCTTCGCATGTTCGTTGTCATAGACGGCATTTTATACCGCCGCAACATGCACCATGTGGGAAACGAACTACTACTCGTAATACCCACTCATTTGCACTCGACCGTACTTCAGCAACTACATGATGTACCAACGGCTGGCCACCTTGGTGTTGCCAGAACGTACGACCGTGTCCGCCGACGCTTTTTCTGGCCCGGCCTCTACCGTTCTGTACAACGTTATGTTAGGTCTTGTGAGTCGTGCCAACGCCGCAAAAGGCCAGCGGTACACCCCGCCGGGCTCCTTCAACCGATCGACGTACCTGCCGAGCCTTTCTATCGTGTCGGCCTCGACCTGCTGGGCCCTTTCCCTCTTTCTACCGACGGTAACAGGTGGGTCGCCGTCGCCATAGATTACTCGACCCGTTTCGCAATTACGAGACCTCTTCCAAGCAGCTGCGCTACAGATGTCGCCGACTTTTTGATTCAAGACGTCATCTTACATCATGGCGCTCCTCGTCAACTGGTCACCGATCGCGGTCGCTACTTTTTATCTAAGGTAATCGACGATCTACTTCGTTCTTGTGCAACCAAGCACAAGCTTACGACGGCCTACCATCCTCAAACGAACGGCCTCACAGAACGTCTGAATCGCACGCTCACTGACATGCTCGCCATGTACGTGTCGACGGATCATCGTGACTGGGACATTGCGCTACCCTTTGTCACTTTCGCTTACAATAGCTCACGCCACGACACTGCTGGATATTCTCCCTTTTACCTTTTGTATGGAAGAGACCCGACATTGCCGTTCGACACGCTTGTACCCAACCCTGCCAACCTGTCCACAGCATATGCTCGCCGCGCTATTAGCACCGCAGAGAAAGCCCGTCAGATTGCCCATCAGCGCCTTTCGGACTCGCAGCTCCGTCAGAAACGTAGCTATGACAGCCACCATCGGGACGTCCACTTTAGTCCAGGTGACCTCGTTCTTCTGTGGACTCCGTCGCGGCATGTTGGTCTGGCTGAAAAGCTTCTACCCAAGTATTCCGGACCTTATCGTGTGCTACGGCAGGTAACTGATGTTACCTATGAAATAGCACCTCTAAACCCTTCGACACCTTCCACATATTCCGACATCGTCCACGTCGCTCGCCTCAAGCCGTACATCTCGTCCAACACCTGCTAACAAGCGCCGGGTCGGCGCTTTTCGCCGCCGGAGGTCGATGTTGCGGGTTCGCGGCTATGCAGCTATGCGGGCGGTGCGAAGAAGAAGACGACGACGTTGGTGGGCTGTTCGAAAATACACAACGGCTGCCATCTTGACTGCTGGAGTACTTTTCTACTCTAAAGTAGTAAATACATTCGCAACAATATATATATATATATATATATATATATATATATATATATATATATATATATATATATATATATACCTTTAATCCTACCCTTTTAATCCCTCCTTACCCCCATCCCCTGTGAGCTACTGTTGAGGTATCGCACCAGATGCAGGCAGTTCTCTTCTTTTCCCTTTTATAACCACAATCTCTTCGGCGAATCTTGCTTGAGCGGGGTGAAACGAGTCTGTCATCTTGCCGCTCGGGCCGACCACCCATGCTTAGTCGTACGGCAGTCGCGGTCTAGGCGCCTCCGAGGGGCCATGCCTGGACATCTGGTGCTGATTTGAGCGTCGGCGGCTCATCAGTCACAGACGCACCGCGTGATGGTCCGACGTCCGTAATCGGCGGAAGCTCGGCATCGTGGCTTTTACCGGGGCACGAAAACGCCACGTGTCACATCTCTACGCGGACCCGAAGGACAGCGGTGATCAGTAGAGTGATTTCAGCCACGCAGCGCCCAGCACATGGAAAACAGCAGGGCGTCTTGGCGCTGCTACTTATCTCCACAAAATGACGAGGCGGCTGCCTTTTTTTCCTTTATGGCGGCCGCGACAAAAGGGTGGCCCGCCAAACGCAACACCCGGTGTACGGTCACAGCTATTTAACTATTTGGAGGTGCGCACATCCGACTAATCGAGTCTAGCTAGCGGCGGTGTTTTTTCTCTCTCCTGTAAAAAGGTGTATACGTATATTTGTACACCTTTTCACAAGAGAAAAAAAAAAAAAACGCCAGGCCTGCGCGGGCCGCGCAGCACATGCAGTCACCGTGAAAGCTGGAAGAGCAGCCTTTCAGAGCCTCTTATAAACAATCTTTGGGTAACTGCTACAAGCACGCTTGCCGAGTACCCACTACGCCATAAATAATTATAAGTTTTGTGTAGTAGGCCGGCTCCCTTGATCCTCTTATCCGGCTCTTATCCATTAAAGGTAACAGCGATATTCCGACCAAGAAGCCGGCGGTTAATGTAAGTGAACAATAAGGACTACGCAGGCTGAAGAAAGGTGATTACTCTGTTTTTAAAAGGACGGAATAATTATGACACCAAGTGAAAAAAAAAGAAACGAAAGAGAAATAATAGGATCTTTCGAATAACTGAGACGCATTCATACTACACAATTCTTCAGTACGTCAAGTCAATGCAGTGTAATAATGAAATACTAAACTTAAGCTTGGTTTGGAACGATCAAGAGCTGATCAATGGCTCAGCAAGGTAATTTTCATTGTGTCACATATAGGAATTCGCAGAGGACCCCAAAGGCCGGCATTCACTATGCAATCCTTCGTCATTCTTCGGAGAAACGTGGTGTATACCCTACACACTTGCAAGAAATTTCGCGCCAATTTTTCATGCAGTATCTGACGACGATGAAGTATGCCTGAAGTATGCGCCACAGCTAATAGGTGATCAGGAACAAGCTTTTATAACGAGTTGGACAACCCACTCGCTACGCAATTCGCATTGTGTGATGCCTGGCTGTTGCTTTGCTGTTCTGAAACACTATTACTCATACTAACGTGGTTCCTTTGCCGACATTAAGCTTGCCTAAGGCAAGTTTGCAACGGAGTTTCAAGCGCCGGCGTGGCTCTGCGGTAGAATGCTGGGCTGGCACACAGGGGACCCGGGTTCGAATCCCGCTGTGTACTTGGTGTGCGAATGTAGTTACGGGCGGCGGCGGCGGACAACTACGCGGCCCTTGTTGTGATCTCACAACAGCGCCGCCATGTTGGGCCGCACGCGGGAGTACAAAGACTGAAGTCGCAGCTACGGCAGTGCACGTCTGGGAGGAGGGGGATCATGCGAATTTGGAAAAAAACTATGGCGGCGCCCAGAGAGCGGTTCTTCAAAAGGTCTTTATACAAGCCAAATTAACCGCGTCGTGCAATTTTACTTAGTCACTTATTGTTATCTTGCGATTAGGGTGCATTTTAAGACGAAGGAGTTTTCCAGCTGGCACAGTTCCAGCTCTCGCCCTCAGCGCTTTGCCATTTCTGAATGCGATATAACCGCATGCCGCGACTACGCAGTATTCAACAAACGGATCTACGAAACGAACATCAACAGGAATACGCATCTTCTCACTTAGTCATTACGTACGTCAGCGTTTTATTTATTATGTACTCGCATGTACGCGATGTCAGGTCGGGATATTCCGATGTAGGGGAGATATATATAGTTCGATATACGCATTAATGAAGTATGTGTATATTGTGGGCGTTGTTCATGGGCCACAATATCCTTATGTAATACTATGAAACTTCAACACAACGTTGATGAAGTTAAGTAAAACACGGTTAGCTGCACTACACGAGATTGTAATAGACGGGGCCTTAAGCGCAAAACATCAGAAGCGCCTCGATGAGCCAGATTGAATGCCTCATTGGTGTCATTATATATGACATCAATATGTTGACTCGGCGGTAAACAAAAACAACCAGAAATCCCTTTGGTATTTAAAGTGACGAATTTCGTATTTTGCGACACTATTGTAATACGTATACGTTACTTTACTACATTTACAAATCTGCCACGCGCGCGATATTATTTACGCGTGGCATGCAATATAGTATTAAGGTATATATAGAACTGCGTTTGAACACACAAGAGTTTCAAATATAACTTGGGAACCTTCGAATGCGCAAGAACACCGTATGCGTGCGATTATGTCTCGACGCTCGGACAACACTGCACGATGCCGCTGCGTATAGAAAACGATTGCGTGGAAACAGACGGACCTGAAACCTGGCACCATCGATTGGCTCCCACGATTAACCCAGCGCAAGGCCACCAAATGTCGCTGGCACCGACGTCACCTCACACCACGTGTATCAATTCTACAACGAAAACAAGGAAGTATGTGGCAACCGCAGTAGTATAGTAGCAGCAGCAGCAGGACAAGAAAACACGGCCTTGACGAGTTTTCTGCACGCAGTTTTTTTGTTGTTGCTTATTTTCACTGCGTCTTCGTCTTAGTGGCGCTTTAGCTTATACGGCCGAAAAAATGAAAAGCGGTCAGTGCACCGCGAAAGACAGCTCGATTGAGATGCACGCACATGTAAATTCGATCAAAATATTAACCGAATATATTCTACTGCATTACAGGTACATATATAATAAAGTCAGACAAGCAATCAGTGCTCTAGAGGAGGGGGTGGGGGCTTAGTTCACGAAGGCGAGGAGAGTATGTAACGATATCTGGCGTTTTACGTCCCAAAACTACCATATGATGATTATATAGAGACGCTGTTGTGGAAGGCTGCGGTAATTTTTACCATCTGGTGTTCTCTTAACGGAAACTGAAATCGCACAATACACGGACCTCTACCACTTCGCCTCCATCGAAATGCAACCGACGCGGCCGGCATCAAACCCGCGATCTTCGACTAAAAAACCGAGCACCTTAACAGTGACACGACCACGGCGGACAGGCCAGAGTGTGTGTGTATATATATATATATATATATATATATATATATATATATATATATATATATATATATATATATATATATATATATATATATACTGAATTAAACAAGGAGAGTAGGAGGGTAGGTCTCAAAATTGATCTGCAGAAAACGAAATTATACAATGTAACACTACCTAGGAAGAGAACAGTGCTTCAAGTCAAATAGCAGTGCACTTTGCACTTGAAGTTGTAAATGAGTACGACTACTATAGGGAAGTAACCACGGAGCGAAACCACAAGGTTAAAGTAACGAAGAATAAGAATAGTGTGGAGCACACTCGGCATGCATTCTCAAATAATGAATGGTGCATAGCCTTTATCCCTCAAGAGGAAGGTACATAACAGAAGCATCTTTCCAGCACTCACCTACGGAGCAGAAACATGGAGGATTACAAGGAGGGTTCAGCCAGAGTCCTTCAATTTGAAGGACTCTGGTTCAGCTTAAGATAAGGACAACGCAGCGAGCAATGGAAAGGAAAATGATAGGTGTAACCTTAAGGGACAAGAAGAGAGCAGAGTATCAAGGAACAAAAGGGTGTTAGGGACATCATAGTCGAAATAAATAAGAAATGGTCATCGGCAGGGCACGTAGCGAGAAGGCAAGATAACCGCTGGTCATCAAGGATCAGACTCGATTCCAAGAGACGGCAAGCGGGTGAAGGGGAGACAGAGTTAGCTGGGCTGATGAGATTAGGAAGTTAGTGGATATGAAGTCGCAGCAGCAAGCACAGGACCGAGTTGACTGCAGCATGGAAGATGCCTTTTTTTCTCCACTGGGCGTAGTCAGGCTGATGATGATGATATGCATGAGCGTTTGCAGGATGTTTTGCAAACCGGTATTGCTTAGCGGTATTGCGTAGAGCCCTTGTGTAGCTTGGATGATAGCAAGTGCCTTTTTTGCGCCGAGGGGGCACGGTGTAGTAATTGTAAAGGGGCAAATTAATGGCGAGACGAGGATTTGTACCCTAACCATTTATTTAGACATTCATCAGTCAGCGAACCATTGAAAGTGAAGCGCCCTCCATTTGTGTATAAGCACGAGCGAGCGGACGGAAAAGTGGGGCGCACGGAGGAGAGAGCGAACGGCGAGAGAAGGAGCGGCGAAGCCCTACACCTACACTTTCTCTTACTCTCTCCAAACACGCGAAAGCTCCCCGAGCTCTCGCGATGCGGGCGCCCTCACACCAGAGCGCGCTCCTCCTCTCCACTCTCCACTACTCCTCCCGCACCAACTGCGCTATGCTGTTGCTATGAGAGAGGGAGTGAGAGCGGAGAGATAACACCTGCCGGCGCGCGGACACCGCCGGACGCCTGACATAGGCCAATAAGGAAATTTATTCGCATTTAAAAAGCCCCTGCAACTCAACAACACACATGCCAGTCGATTGTCACGGCTATGATTACGCCGACGAAAGCATGTGCATATCGGTTCAACATATGTCGAGGTCAGGATATCGTCAACGGCTCATTTCTCACCCATGCATCTTTTAGCGCAGCACAGATACACCGAACCGGAAATACATTCGATGCGAACAGATACGTCGAACACCCGACGACAACTTCTACGAGGCGCTGGGCCGACGTCTAGAAGCGTCATGTGCAGAGACGTCACAAGGGCGTAAGATTTCACTTGCGTCACTATCGACAAGCTCAGCGCGTGCCATACAAGCTTTGGCGCCTGACGAGCAAAAAAGGCAAACTCGAAGCCCGTTCTTCAAACGAATTCCCGCACACCGTTGCGGCAATGAAGCAGAACAGGTTTATGTAAAGCAGCTGCTTTATGGTGCTATGACCCGTCAAAGAAGAAAACCCTGAGAGTGTGGTGTTTTCGTTTAAAAAAAAAAGCCTTAAGTATTGCGTTTTTTTTTCTTCTGCTGAACCTTGTATGGCTGGAGGAAAAAGGTGCCCCCCGCCGGCCAGCGAAGTAAGCGTCATTATCAGGACGCACGTCCATAGTTTTGGTCGAATGCCAGGAAATACAGGTTGCCGGGTAAGACTTGACCTGCAAACACATGACGTAATTGGGACACCAAGAACCATGATGGTACCACTGCCGTGGCCACCATTAATTAAAGTGTAATAAGTCTCGAAGGAAAGAAACGCTTTAGAGGCAATAAAATTTGCGACATATTCCACAGGAGGCGTACAACGGTGCTTCGCAATCTGGCTGAACCAGCTAGCTAGCAGAGCTCATTACAAGTCTAAAAGAGTCGATCGCACGGAGACAGGCATCGTACAAGGAAGTATGCTACAGAAATACTTTTTTTTCTTAAAAATAACCAGCAGCATTAAAGAAACTCGAAGCATCTGCAGGAACGAGGTCGTACAGGTCGAGCCAAGCGCGTGGAAAAAAGAAAATGCTTCGCACGCAAATTCTGCAGCGGTAGCACGGCAAAATGCGAAGAGTATAGTTATCAGGCACGGTGTATAATATACAAGCTGAAAGGCCTCGCTTGCAGTTGCGCCCGGAGCTGTGTTGAAACGGTACCATAAACGTTATCCGAATTTTCAAGCGAGCGCTAGATATTCAGCTGGTCCTCGTGCTGCCATTGAAGGGCGAGAGAACCAATTCCCGGCTGACGACGTCGCAACAACCCTCCGTTTTATTTTCCGTGGCAGAAGGAAGACAGGGCACGTATGAAAGACCCGGAGCTCCCCGCTGAGGCGGTGCTCTAAAGTGTGCGAGGCATGCACTTAGGAGGGAGCATTAAACAGCCAGCACCCCTTGCGCTGTTTCTCCGTCTCGAAAGCACGTCTTCTCTATCGGAGAAGAGGCGAGCCGGTGAACGAATTCCTGGGCGTTCCAAGGACGGAAAAACTCCCAGATAAGCCGACGCAGCGAGTTGTGACGACAAGCCAAGTGCGCGTGTCGCCCGATCACGCGAGCAATTGCGTTCTTTCTCCTCGTTCGCCGTCGAGCGATTTCTCAACGCAACTGCCTCACCCACGCGCCGCGCTCGACGGTTTTACGAGACGGCGACGTTTTGATGCCAGGTTGATTCAACGATCGAAATTTGAGATAACGCAGGCAGATTCGAGCCAGGGAACAGGAATAGTCGCCTGTTGACATCATGCGAAAGAAATTGACCTGGGCTTGGCCGCGCTACGTGCAGAACGTGTAGCCAACAGATGAGTAGACAGTATACAAAACCAACCGGGAGGTTGCAGTGCGGGGTGTTTGGGTATATACCCTGCCGTGCTTGCACAGGTAACAGTGCGGGAGTTCATTTCTGTGTTGTTTCTGTACCAGAACCACCAAGGGCGGCAAAGGGGCACAAGCTACGCGCCCAGTTGCCCTTCCTTTTACTGGGCTACATATTTTGGCAGCCCTACAATTACCAGCTGCATTCAGTTAATTATAATCACATTATATATATTGTACCGAAGCATAGTGGCAATGTATATGTGTGTGTGTGTGCGTCTGTGCTTGTGGGTGCGCGCGCACGCACACACACACACACGCGCGCGCGAGCCATTTATTTGTTCGAGTTCCAGGACGGCCAATCCTCTATCAGCGCCCATCCCCTTGAATGGACAGAAACGCAATCTTAGCTAACTGCACGAAGTGGGAGATAGGCATAAATATTAATAGGAAGCCGTTCCTTGTGTAATTTCCGTCAAATAATAGCGGGGCGTGTTAGCGCTTGGGCGCCCCAACGCGCACCCTTACGATTAGTCGAGAATGGCATTGGAATGCGTTTTGGGCCCGCTATCATATTCAACTTATACATTATAGACTTGGCAAATATAGACACAAAGTTGATTTGTTTATATACGCGGATGATGGTATTTTACTACTCACTGGAAAAGATGCGAATGAACTAATAAGATGTAACGCACTGCTAATCAAACTATCAGATTGGTCTCCTTCAAATGTGATCAAGATTTACCCCACCAAAACAGAAGCGATCCTTCTTAAAGCCAGAAATAAACCTTTTCAGTTGACGCATTCAGTCACTTACTTCGGTTTAAATATAGAATTGGTTAATGAACATAAAATCCTTCGAGTTATGTTTTCATGCCATCTGAGTTCAGATGCTCATTTTACTAAACTTCGAAACAAGTTTTCTGCACAAAAGCCAAACTACAAATTCATCACGCATAATTAACTCCGCTGTTTAATTATCGCAGTTTAGTATGGACGACCACAACGCGAACATACACAAAGTAATTACATTACAAAAGGAAGTTCTCCGGCACATTGCAAATATCGAACCTTAGGCCACAACAAATACATTGTCACAAGAACACAAAATCATTCGTGTATAGATGGGTACAACGAATAACGATTTTTGCCGATATTTCATTTTTGCAAAGAAGGAATACAGCGATTTTCTTGCATTCGTAGCGACCTTAAAACACCACGACCTACCTGTGCATCTAAGAAACCCTGAACCTTGGTTTGTGCAGCGCTTTCGCACTGAATAAGCTATACGATCCCTCAAACACAATTCACCGAAAATTCTAAACACGCTATTAAATTATCTCGCAAGAAATTGATGTATTTCGCTAACACGTACGCATGTATTCGGCTTATTCACGTATAACGATGTAAATCAAATTATCATATTTTGTTTGAGTGCTTTGCTACTTATGCAAATGTGTGTATCATTAAATGTTCAATATCCTCTAATCATGCATTTGAGTGTCAAGTTTCTTTTGTACTAAAATTTTTATGTTCTCGCGCTGTCATGTACAACGCCTCCCGGGCCCAGTCAAGCGGTTGACAGCTTTTAGCCCCGGAGGACGTTTCTAGTTTGTACTAGAAGAAATAATAAAGTTGAAAGTTAAAGTTATAATCTCAAGGAATGCATGAGCTAAATATCAATGGAAGAGGAGTGCACAATATTATTAGCTATCTTTCGACCACGCGCTATCAAACGGGAAAGCTCGAAAAACTTAGCGTCAACTACTACTCGAGACGTAGACGCACATGGCATCGACTCATGGAACGGTTCCACTATGTTGGGGGGGAGACGCGTCGCTAAAGCCCCTCTACAGACAGGCGAAATGGGAACGCGTCGGGCGTCTCGAACCTAGCGCGTGTGGTGTTCTATCAGCCATACCGACACCTGCATTCATCCAACAGCGCAACCTGTCAGAACGGTCCGCAGAAATCGGCTCGCGTCAATCGGCGAACTGCACGCACACAAGCACCATGGCTGACAACGATTTGTTGGACTACGAAGAAGACGAAGAGCAGGAGCAGGCCGCAGAGGAAACCGTACCGCAAGTGAAGAAGCCCACCGGAGGCTACGTGTCCATTCACAGCTCCGGGTTCAGGGATTTTCTTCTGAGGCCCGAGCTCCTGCGCGCCATCGTGGACTGCGGCTTCGAACACCCGTCCGAGGTACAACACGAGTGCATACCCCAGGCAATCCTGGGCATGGACATCCTGTGTCAGGCCAAGTCTGGCATGGGTAAGACCGCCGTGTTCGTCCTGGCTACTCTGCAGCAGCTAGACCCTGTCGAAGGCCAGGTGTCCGTGCTCGTGATGTGCCATACCCGAGAGCTGGCCTTCCAGATATCCAAGGAGTACGAGCGTTTCTGCAAGTACCTGCCGGCGGTGCGCGTGGCCGTGTTCTTCGGCGGCATGAACATCTCCAACGACGAGAAGGCGCTCGCTGACAGCTGCCCCCACATTGTGGTGGGCACACCCGGTAGAGTCCTGGCCCTCGTTCGCACCCGCAAGCTGCAGCTGAGGAACGTAAAGCACTTCGTTCTGGACGAGTGCGACAAGATGCTTGAGCAATTGGACATGCGTCGCGACGTCCAGGAGATCTTTCGCGCCACTCCTCACGAGAAGCAGGTCATGATGTTCAGCGCGACGCTGAGCAAGGACGTCAGGCCCGTGTGCCTCAAGTTCATGCAAGACCCGATGGAGGTGTACGTGGACGACGAGGCCAAGCTCACCCTGCATGGCCTGCAGCAGTACTACGTGAAGCTGCGGGAGAACGAGAAGAACCGCAAGCTGATTGAACTGCTCGATTTTCTCGAGTTCAACCAGGTGGTCATCTTTGTCAAAACAGTCCAGCGCTGCGTGGCTCTCGCGCAACTGTTGGTGGAACAGAACTTCCCCGCCATTGCCATCCACCGGGCCATGACCCAGGAGGACAGGCTGTCCCGCTACCAGCAGTTCAAAGAATTCCAGAAGCGGATCCTCGTGGCCACAAACCTGTTCGGACGAGGAATGGACATTGAGAGAGTCAACATCGTCTTCAATTATGATATGCCTGAAGACTCCGACACGTACCTCCACAGGGTTGCCAGAGCTGGACGTTTTGGCACCAAGGGGTTGGCGCTGACGTTTGTAGCTGATGAGCAAGACGCAAACACCTTAAACCAAGTGCAAGACAGGTTTGACGTTAGCGTCTCTGAACTGCCCGAGGAAATTGACATTTCCTCTTACATCGAAGGCCGCTGAGCTGTCCTAATGGCTCAAAGCCACTTTGACAAGTTGTGAATCGCTGCGTATGAACACTTTCTGCTAATTTTTTACCTAATGCGTTTTGTGTAAAACTGTCTGTCCAATGTTATTTTATTTCGATACATATTGCTCAGAAAGTACGCTTTCAAAGCCATATTAGACTGAGAATAAAGTTTGAAAGGCAATAATGTGTCAGTGGTATAAGTTTCTTTTACACAAGAGGTATATGCATATGAGCCTGACCTCACTATTTTCTGTAGAGAAGTGGTCAGCTGTGGCGCAATCTGGAGGTGACCGCGAGGCAGCGCCACTGCTGGTGCTCCCAATATACTATAGGCTCGACTCAATCCTGTGAAATCCGATGTACTAAGTTGAACTGCGAAGTTGTTAAACTGTTCGAATGACACTGTTTGAACTGTCCACTATGGGCCCTGACACTCCCGCAGCATGTGACTAGGAGTGGCGACCTCGCCACACGACGTGCATGTTTGTATTGTCACTTTTTCTTTTTATCCAGTGGCCGTGGTAGTGTAAATGTCTGGATACATAGTGTGCGAGAGTCTGGGGTTTCTGTATAAATCTAGTCGTCTGGAGTACCACTTATGTCCTGTTTAGCCCATCGTAAGGGGATCGATTGGTATATGCGTCTCCAACTGGTGGTGTGAGGTGATATAGTGAAACCTGGTTATACGATCTTCCCCCGCTCAGACGTTTGCAGTACCCGCGGGGTCTGATTATATACTCCGACGATGTTCGGTGAGTGAGGCGTCGAGCAACGCGGTGAGCCGCTTCGTTGGTGGTGGCCAGTGCGCTGCGTGCCGGGATCAATAGCATGTGCCCTCGGTTATCGAAGGCAACCACTCCTGGATGTACAAGATGTCGCTGGAGTACGTAGAACGCCTGTAGCGAGATGCGCCCGTTGGCAAATTTGCGAATCGCTAATCACATACGCGGCCTTGCTCAGTGTCTTAGGGCCAGTGCCATAGGCGCTTCCTCTGCCACTCGGCATGAGCCGTGTTCACAGTGAGGCTCATGATAAGTTTGCCGAGATGGCTGCCGCCTCGAAACTGTGTCGGTATAACGGGCGGCATCAGTGAAAACCGCTTCTGTGTCGACGGAGTACAACGCCTCCTAGCATTGGGTAATGTGCTGTGCCCTCGCTTTAAGCCGTCCCGTATGATGTTGGGGGTGCATGTTTCGAGGCAATGGGAGCACGTATACTTTCGTACCGTTCTCGGAATTTCTGCCCAGATAGCGTGCTGCGTCTGGTAGACAATAAAGGCCAAACCTCATAAGCGCGAAAATGCACGCGACTGCGACAAGCGACGCGACGTAGATCGGCTTCGCGCGATCAGTCGCTAGCGCAGGCAAACCTCATTCACGCGGCGGCTTCGGCGAGCGAATTCCACTGTTGCTGGCATGAGGCCGTCCACTCGCACCAAGAAAACCACGTAGCGAGCGGTATGCAATTTAAAAATAAGATATATTGGTGTGTAATGAAACGTAAAGTGTTTATTATTGCCTTGCAGCACTTTTTTATATGCACATGCGTAATAAACATTGCGTTATTTCTTGTTGCGCATACGTGACTCGGGCAGGGTCACGTGCACCTATGTAGTCTGTCTTTTCCGGTATTTCGCTATTGGCTGCTTGAGCCCAGCACTTCCGGGCGATGAGCGACGGTTTCAAATCTAGAGAACCGAGCGATCGCGCGAAAACGAGCACGCGACACGTCGCGAGAACGCCCTGTTTCGTCGTTCATAGCGTCGCTCGTCGCTGTCGCGTGCATATTCACGCTTATGAGGTTTGGCCCTAACGTGTTTTAGATGCGGAGCATTTCTTAGTCGGACAATGTCGCGCTTCGGCGTCAGCGCCGTCTACACCCCCAGTGCGCATGCTCGCGTCTCGTGACGGCTTAGGAAGACACCCACAAAACTGTCGCTCCGCTCCCCCTCTCTAACCGCCCAAGGTCGACGCAGGCAGCGTCTGCTAGTAAGAAAAAAACGACTGTTCACGCTGCACAACCGTCCACTGGCCACACCGTTATGTAGGCACTGAATCGAGCGTTCAGCATTCAGTCAAGGGCGTCTTTACTATAAGGCTTTCGCTTGTAGTTGAAGGCAACGCTTCTCCTTCATTCAATAAAAAAAAGACGATTTCCCCCGCGTAAGATGCGGGCGGCAATTTTTAGTGGCGAAGCTCCTTAGCAACGTTACTAGAAAAAAGTATCTAGTAACGTTGCTCCTTAGGCCGTGGGTATAGTGAACTAGTATATATATATATATATATATATATATATATATATATATATATATATATATATATATATATATATATATATTCTTATGTAAAGTAACTAAGAAGAAGCAAGTTATCACGGCAAGTTAATTTTTCACCCACTTTTCTTTATTTACTTCACATGGGTTCTCATAACTTCCCCTATACATTCCTTGCCATTATTGTCTGTTAGATCTCAAATTATTGCGTAAAAACAAGAAAAAACAAGCCCTTAGGTATACAATTCTTATAATATATACATACGGAGAAGGGAATGACCCACGGCTATATATATAAATATGTAGTTTGTAGCCACCTCTAGATTCTGACTTGCTCAACAAACAGATGGCGCTGCGTGTATATGCCCTTCAGGGAACCTAGGCTCCCTAACGTCCTTGGAAATAATATAACAAGATGACGCTAGTGGTTTCCACAGCATATTCGCGGTGTGAATGATGATGGGGCAAAGCGTCCGTCCATGTGCCCAACCATCCCGTGCGTTCACCGGTCCGTCCGTGCATTATGTCCGTCTGTCTGTACGTCCGTAAAGAAAACTTAGGAGGAAACTTAAGTGAAGGAAACTTAAGGACTGAATAGTTTACGTTGTAGTGATACCATCAAGCCAGTGAAGAGGCTTTCTGACCCTGGCCATCAAAATCCCAAATGATAGAATGTTGGAATATATAAACATTCAGCTGTTTCAAATAAAGGCTTGGCTTGTATCGTAGTTATAGCGCGACAACGGTAGGAAGACACGACAGAGACAGGAAAAGGATTGCCGCACTGTTTCGTTGAATTTGTCAGCGTGACGCCGAAGGTGTCCGCTTTGAAAATTGCTTTTCTGGACGAGGGAGCGAAATGTCATACAAAGGACCCTGGTCACACTTTACCCCCCAAAATGACTGCGTGTGCGGTGTGGTAGTGTCTCTCCTTCGCGGTAAATGCGCGCATACGTTACTGCTACGCATAACCAAACATCTCCCTCACATTGGAAGCGGACGCTCGAATGATTAGAGCGTCCGCCCCCAATGTGAGGCGTCCAGCCCCATAGCCAGCGGGCTCCAACCAGTTTTCCTGATCGGAATAAAGCTATATCGGTCAGGTGCTTGATGCGTCGAGAAGATGACTGCGCCCTCGGGGGGGGGGGGGGGGGGGCAAACTCAGCTTCATACATTGTCATAATAGGGAGGGGGCGCTGCGAAAAATTTTGCCCCCCCCCCACCCTCGAAGGCTTTCTGCGCACGCCTATGGATGCATGCACCGATAAAAACAGGATTCTGGAACACGTGTATCCAGAATCATAACGATTAGCATTTGAAGAAAACATCAATACTTTGGATCGCAGGCGAGCCTCTGAAGCTAACGTTATAGAACAAAAAGAAAGGTCAGTCTTATCGCTTAAGTGCGGTGAGAGCACTGCTGAAGTTGCTTTGAATCAGTCTGCGAGAAGATACGCGAGCAGTGCGCGGCTGTTATCCTCAATGATCTCCAGAGGTCATTCCCGGGAACACTCAACTCTCTCGCACAAGGGCTCATCCTCGGCTGGTCTCGCGACGGAAGACCTCCCAAGACCGGCAATCTAAAGAGCGAACAGGACGTTGATTTATCTTATCATGGACGCGAGCAGCTCGGCGCCGTCTGCGGCGATAAGGAGCCTGCAGCACAGTTGCTTGTTTGTTTCCCTCCGTATACAATAGGCTAGACATTTGTTTTTTCACGCTTCAATTCAAATCCCTTTCGAGAGAGTTTGAAACACTTTCCCAATCGCCAATGTGTTGATTGATTGATATGTGGGGTTTAACGTCCCAAAACCACTATATGATTACGAGAGACGCCGTAGTGGAGGGCTCCGGAAATTTAGACCACCTGGGGTTTTTTAACGTGCACCCAAATCTGAGTACACGGGGACAATGTGTTGCAAATTCGCTTATTCCGACTGCACTGTTTACGAAGACTGGCACACAAAAATAATAGAGGCAGGTGATTCCCGGTAGGAACATTTAGGGGCCTTACGTGCTAAAAGGTGTACTAATTACTAAATGCAATCACTAATATACACAATGTTCCTTCGCTTTTCAATAAATATGAAAACGAAGGCGACGTTCGGGCCTTAACCCGAAAAAAAAAATGAGACAGCATCTTTGTTATTCAATGAAACCACGAGGAGCTGCAGTGAGTGTGAAAACAAGTGAATGGATCTAATAAACTTAATGTATGGCTCCCTTTCTAGGTAAAGTTGCGGTATTTATCGTAGCTTTGATTGTGACAAGTTGCACTGTTTGACTGCTTTTTACTATTCTATAGTACTGTTGAATGACCATGATTGTTGTACGCAAACCTATTTTATGCTTTGTTTATTGCAACCAAAATGTGTTTATATACTTTATTTTGTTGTATGCTGCCTATAGCGCTGTCATAACTGCTTGTAGGCAATTTCAGACTGTTTACAACAGCTTTACGCCTGAAGTATTCGAATTGTAACGAAGCGTTCGAAATATACGATCGATCGACTGATTGACACGCACACTCTAGAGGGCACACATCGTTAAGAATATAGAAGCATAGGCTCGCATACGAGCGGGGGGGGGGGGGGGGCAGTCTGCCTTATACATTCGCTTAACAGGGGTTTGGGCACTACAATGACCCCACGCCACCGTGCTTCCTTTTTTCTTCAGCAAGTCATTCAACTTACCTGGTCATCTTACTGACGAGGCAAGCATTAACCGCCACAAGGCTCTGACCGCTTCATTCGGGCGGGAAATCCAAACGCTTACTGTTCCGGCGCTGCAGCACGGCGGCAGTTACTAAATTTTGCCGAGCTTACAAGCTAATAATCACCGCAACAGAAGCCCCCCAAAAAGCGGCGCGACACACGCGAAGAAGCCCCAAAAGAAACAGAAAAGGAGGTTCCCCATTCTTCAAAATATTTCAATTATAATTGAAGATGTCACTAAAATATGAAGGGGAGTTGCAAAAATTACCTTAAATATTTTGCATATAGCGAAACCACGCGCAAAACATGCAAGCACATTTACATTTCAGTATTGTCTCCAAGGTAGTCCCTATTAACGCACGTTTGCCAGTGCATGGTCAACGTTCCTTGTTCACTCCGACAACATATATTTGATTTCAACACTGAACGACACGAAGCCATCGATCAACCAACGCGCAATCAGTGAACGACAAACATGCTAATTGGGGAACGCGATTTTTACTAGGATAACTATAAACTATACACGCTAGCATATGCAAGCTGGCTAACTTCCAACTTATTAGCGCTAGTTTAAATATAAAGATTAAACTGGGGGGGGAGGAAAAGTGGGAAACGATTTCGAGTACTTAGTATTCTACTCTTAACAACGACTAGAAACTTAGATATGTGGGGTTTAACGTCCCAAAACCACCATATGATTATGAGAGATGCCGTAGTGGAGGGCTCCGGAAATTTCGATCACCTGGGGTTCTTTAACGTGCACCCAAATCTGAGTACACGGCCCTACAACATTTTCGCCTCCGTCGGAAATGCAGCCGCCAAAGCCGGGATTCGAACCCGCGACCTGCGGGTCAGCAGCCGAGTACCTTAGCCATTCAACCACCGCGGCGGGCAACGACTAGAAATTTTCACTTTTTCTGGGAGGTTTTTCATCTACCTTCACGAAACATTGATTGATGACAAGCTGAAGAAAAAAAAATCTGCCCAAACAAATATTACTGATGGCTGAACGCGTATAGCTATACACACGCTCTTTCGAGGTAGATTGCCGGCCTATTTGAAACTAATACTAGTTTCTCTTCTGCTTTTTTACTTCATTACGATAGTTTCAACTTTACAAAGGGACCCGTTGTTCAGCCGCGCACAAACACGATATTGTAGACGAACCTGATCGGAGTGTCACGCTACCATATTGCAGCTGGCGGCTTCGATGTATATATACCGTGTCCACTGCCTAAAAATACTGGGCCAAGTGTACCCTTACAGAGCACGATTAGCCCGCTTGCAACACTGCACCAAAGTACACAGGTATGTCAATTCAACAACCTCTCAAAAAAGTTGGTCAAAGCAGCGATCAAACGACTACAGCACATATCGCCGTGTGTTAATGCATTTCAAGCGGGAAGTTGATAGAAATATTGCTTTGCAGAGAAAGGTGATCTTGAAGATAGAGCAATCGCGTAAACAACAACAACAACAACAACAACAACAACAACAACGACGACGACGACAACAACAACAACAAAATTACAACCACACTGGTAAATGCTACATCGTTGAACGACTCTCGAAATTTGTTCAGAAGGAAAATGATGAACATCGAATCAATGACTTCCAATTTAATGCGCTTCATGTCAATGCCCATCACGTCCAGGCCACGTCACTGATGACCTTCCTGCACGAAGTCCCCGTTCTCGCGGTCTTGAACTTTATACTTGCTCTGGTCGCATGGGCCGACGTCGAAGTGTCGTCCAGCCGCTCGGTTTCCATGTTTCAGCACATGCTGTTTGTAACCAGCCGTATATATATATATATATATATATATATATATATATATATATATATATATATATATATTGCGCTCTGTGTGGGCAATATATAGATTATAGCCCGCACACTGCTTTTTTTTTGGAAAAAGTAAATGAAAGACAGTGGAAATGTGCACACCTGAAGCACTGTGTATAGTTAGGAGATCAGAGTCGTTATTGCGAAAATTGCAGAGATTGAAATGGCGCCGCCACTTTCAGCATGCGACGCCCAATTCAGGTTGTGACCTATGACGTCACCGGGGCGATTTTCATACTCCGTCAGGTTAACAGACTCGCGGCATGGGCCGGTGAAACGCGAAGTTCTTTGTACCACCGACGAAAAAAAATGCCACGCGGTCAGTTGTTGCTTTGAACCAATCGAAGCAGGCAAGACGGCAAATTTGACAAGACGAGTGCGACAATAGTGCATGGACAGTCTTGACACCATCGATTTCCGACACGTTGGTGCTTTGAGCCAGTCAAAGGGGGCGTATAGACACCATCCGAGACAATGAGAGCGTACAAAATGACAAGTTGCACAATATGAGTGCGGCAATATGGCGGTGTCGAGGTTAACTAGAGCAAGGATACGGTGCCCCATGCTCCGTAAGGCACGAGGGGCTTTCTCTCGTCGCGATCGTGCAACTAGCCGTCGTGTTGGCGAGGCTTATCTGGGTGGCGTGGCACGTGGAAATCGTATAAGCCCTCCCATCGCTACACAGCGGGAACCGGGTCGGAAGAGCCTAGCCAGACGATTTTTATCATCGTCTCCCCTAGACTGCTGGAGGTGATAACAGGGCTCTCTCCGCTCGAGTGTCATCCACTAAGAAATGAGGGAGGTCGACGACGGTCGCTAGCAGGAGAGCCGAGATAGGCGTTAAACCAACCAGCCCGCAGAACTTTCCATTCCGTCTCCTGAATCCTCTTTGGAGGGGTACACCATGAAGCACATCGTAAATCAGGAAGAAACACCTGGCCGAAGTCGATATTTGGGTTTTGCCCAACTATACGACTGGTTAAAACTTGCATATAGGTCTGAATGAAAAGAAAAAAAAAAATGGAGGAGGTAGGACGACGATTCAAATTACGGTGTTAACAAGATCAGAATGGTGGTGGGACTCCGGAGAACGAAAGAGTGGCTCTGTGGCTAAGGACACCGTAAAGTGCACACCCAAAATGAGGAATCGCGCTCCATTTTTAGCCACTCCCAGATATGGTTAGAGCTTTAATCACAGGCGAGCCAAGGATTCCCCCTTCTGATGTGGGGGCAGGGCGGCTAACATAGCACCCCGCCCCCCAATTAACTCAATGTACGAGGCAGATTTCGAGCTCCCTTCAACCCTCGTGCCTACGCCAAGGCTTTCCCAATGCACATAAAAACTTATTTGGTACATCCAAACATCGGCATGATATTTCGTCGACTTGCCAAACACGAGGGACGCATCATGTTTAATATCTACTGATGTGTTAGTAGTTGGCGAGCCATATGGTGGAGCAGAGCACAAGAGGACACTATCACGGCCGCACAAAATGACGCCAAATGCCAGCCTTTCGACAATAAAGCGCCAGTTGCAGTAAGCTATGAACTAAATTCGCGTCACTTCATGCGCTCGTGACTGTGTCATCTTGCGCTCTGCGTCTCACTCAAGCATCGGGTTTACCTGCATTGTTGAGCAGGGTGAAAATGCTCGCAGCGGTGGCGTTGGAGATGGCCGCTTGCCCTGGAGGTCGTGGGCGCGAGCCCCATCGCCGGCCGTGATGCGGTCCTTGGACACCAGGACCACGTTGCCCGGCTCATCAGGTAGCTCGTACACAACCTTGGTCTTGCCTTCGAT